>BDMV01000005.1:23589350-23603014 GCA_008326285.1 Oryza officinalis
CGGCCGGGAAACGCGGCGCGCGGGCGGCGCGGCGGCCGGCCGTGGCGGAGGCGGACTCGGCCGCGGGCCCATAAGACGTGGATCTGTATGGCAACTTTGTCATTTGTGTACCCTGGCTGGTCCTGGACAGGGATTTTAATACACAATTTGCTTTGGAAATTCTGGTAGTGAATTTCTGGGCGTGACAGAGATGAAGTTGACAACGAATTGGCTAAGCTTGACGATCCACTTGGCAATGCATCCAACGACATCTTTGTTCCTTACCACCTCACCCAGAGGGAAAGAAGAGACGACTGTGACTGGAAATAGTGGTGCAGTTTCCGTGATGTCATGACCACAACATAGAGCAATTTCTAGATTTGAGGATATCAAGTTTTGGTTTCGTGGAAGGCCTCGCTGACATAGTACACAAGTCATTGTACTTTGTCCCTCTCGACGACAATCACATTGCTAATAGAGTAAGGCATGGCAGCAATATATAGAAATAGTACTTCCGTTGGTTGTGGGGCAACGAGTACAGGAGGATTGGACAAGTACCGCTTGAGCACGATAAACGCATTCTT
Source organism: Oryza officinalis (assembly GCA_008326285.1). Lineage (NCBI taxonomy): Eukaryota > Viridiplantae > Streptophyta > Magnoliopsida > Poales > Poaceae > Oryza > Oryza officinalis. Next base: position 23,589,914 of record BDMV01000005.1, read on the forward strand.
GGCATCCTGTATCCAATCGAATCTATCCTGCTTTTTGAGCAGAGCAAAGAAAGGTTGTCCTCGTTCTGCCATCCTAGCCACGAACCGGCATAAAGCTGCCATGCATCCCGTGAGCTTCTGTACTTCCCTGAGCCTTGTCGGTGACTTCATGTTCTCGATGACCTTGATCTTCTCGGGGTTTTCTTCAATGCCTCATCCGAAGACAAGAAATCTAAGCAACTTCTCCTACAGTACTCCAAACGTACACTTCTTTGGGTTTAGTTTGAGTCGATGTCACCAGAGATTGTTGAATGTTTCCATTAGGTCATCGATCAGCTTGTCCTTTGTCTTCGTTTTGACCACAACATCACCGACGTATGCCTCCACGTTCTTGTCGATCTAGTCATCGAAAGATTCCTGGATCTCTCGTTAGTATGTGTTGCCTGCATTGATTAATCCAAAGGGCATCTTGGTATAGTCGAAGTAACCATCAAGGAAACTCAACATCTCACAACCAGCAGTTGAGTCCACCAAGTGGTCAATGCGAGGAAGAAGGAAATGGTCTTTGGGGCATGCCTTGTTGAGGTCGGTAAAGTCTACGCATATCCTCCACTTGTTGTTGGCCTTGCACACCATTACTGGGTTAGCAAGCCACTCTGGATGGAGAATCTCTCTGATAAGGCCAGCCTTGAGGAGTTTGTCCAGCTCTTCTCAAATAGCTTCTTTTCTGTCTTGTGCAAAGAGCCATAGTTTCTGTTTGACTGGCTTAGGACGCACCATTAGTTTGTGCTCAATCACCTCCCTAGGGACTCTGGGCATGTCGGACGGTTGCCAAGCAAACATGTCTGCGTTCTCGCGAAGGAAGGTGATGAGCTCGAGTTCCTATTTGTTGTCGAGCGGTTCCCTGATCTTGACTGTCTTGTTGAGGTTGTTACTAACCAACGGGATGATCATGATTGTGCCATCGGGCTTGGGTGATATGTTGGGCTTGCTCACTTTCCAAGGGGGTTCTGAGGTGGTGGGTGGCGTGGGTTTTGAGGTGGTGGGTGGCATGGTAGTATGTTGAACCATGCCAAGGCTCCTCTTGTTGCACAATACCGCTACCTTCGTGTTCCTGGGGATCGTGATTGTCCCTTTTGAGTCTGGCATCTTAAGAATCTGGTACGCGTAGTGGGACGTTGCCATGAACTTTGCGGGAGCAGTCCTTCCGAGGATAGCATTATAGGTAGTGTTAAACTCTGCTACGTCGAAGATGATATGCTCTGTACGAAAGTTGTTGGCCTGGCCGAATGTCACGGCTAGCGTGAACTTCCCTAGCGGTTTTGACGATGATTCTGGAGTGATCCCATGAAAGGGCTATTCGGAAGCAATAAGCTCGCTTCTAGGGTACCCATTGCATCAAGGATGCTGGCGAAAAGGAGGTTGATGGAGCTACCGCTGTCAATAAGGATCCGTGTCACCTTGATATTCCGAATAGTGGGTTTGACTACTATTGGAAACCTGCCTGGCACGATTGTTGTTGTGGGGTGGTTGGCTTCCGAGAACTCAATCTTCTAATTGGACCACTTCATCTTGGCAGCAACTCCTCGCAACATAGAGCAGACTTCGCGTTCTACCTTCTTATACTCCCTTTTAGAGGTGTACATCGTAGAACCGACTAAGATATGGGCTACATGCAGGTCGAAGTCTGAGAACACAAGTTCGTTGTCATACGAGAGATCATCAGTGCTCCTTTCGACCACACAAACTCACTTTCCTTTTTCGAGGGCCAACTGTTTTGTCAATGCTTTTTGGAAGATCTGGCACTCCTCCAACGTATGCGTGTTGGTCTTATGGATTAGTCACTATTGTCGTACTGGTTCATCGCCTTGAAGGGCTGGGCGCCTTGGGGGTGGGTTTGCTTGTTCTACAACAAAGACCTCTGTTTCCACCTTACGTTTCCCTTCCTTTATGTGATTTTGTTTCTTCTTTTAGTGGACTCTGATGCTTTTTTATTGGCCGATTGCTTCTCCTCAACCACCTTGCCTTTTCCATCTTTCCTCCTAAGTGCGTCGTCTACGTGAGCAAACCTGTCGATGATATCGAATAGCTTCATAGCAGAAGTGATTCGCCTTGTCGCCAGCTCTTGGATGGTCTATCGTTGTCGGACGCCTCACTTAAATGCGTGTATGACAGAAGCGTTGATGATCTCGGTGATCATATTCCAGCATTCGTTAAAACGCCATATATAGTCCCTTAAGGATTCACACGGGTTTTGCCTAAGGGCGTGTAGGTCATACTTGACCACATGCCGCTTGTATGTTCCTTCAAAATTGGCGACGAATTGCTACCATAGGTCTTCCTAGGAAGAAATTGAGTGAGGTGGGAGGTGCACCAGCCATGACCGAGCAGATCCTTTCAACGCTGCACACAAGTAGTTTGCCAACGCATTGTCATCTGCGCCGGCCGTGTAGAGAACTGTAGAGTAGATGTGCAGGAACTCCTTTAGATCAGTGCCACCGTCATACTTTTCTACCACAACAGGACAGAATTTGTTCGGCCATCGCACCTCTCGTAGAGCAGGTGTGAAAGCCCGACATCCGCCTCCCGGTATAAAGGTTGGACGACGTCCTCGTGGCCTGTGAGAATCACCTCCAGTTGACGATGATGATGACGAAGGATCACTGTAGTCGAGGGTGCGGCCCCTTGACCTACGGCCTCGTCCTAGATCCCTCTTGCAATTCAGGGATTTTGAGTTTCGTCGTCGTTGATTGTCATCATGGTGTTGTCGACCTTGATCATTTTTGCACTGTTGACTTTGGCGGTCTTGACGATCTTGATCATTGTTGTGATCTTCTCGGTTGTCATTGTCATCACACCCTCTGTTTCCTCTATGAGGTGCATGAGGTTGGCGGTGGTCGACATAGTTCCGATCTCGTCGCTCCCGCCTATGCCCATTCAAGTGATTGCGAAGATCGTGGTCGTCTTGATGAGGAGGGGGCTGATTGTCCTGTCTTCTTGGCTGAGGTGTGGACTGAGAGCGTTCTCGGCAGCATCATTCTCCAGTGCTCGGTCTCCACCGCGTGAACAGGGATCTCGAGAAGGACCTTGGGAGTTTGATCCGGCCGCGGCCAAGAAGGCAGAGTTGAGGTTGGCTACTGTTGACTGTACCCGTCTGTCCCAGTCATCTGCTTTTGAGAAGGTTACTGGATCAAACGGAGTTTGCTTCAGTAATGAATTGACCATGGTGAAGTGTTCAGTAAGAGTTCGAACCAACTCAACAGGTTGACATGACGCAATAGGAGCAGGCGGTTCTTCTCCCGAACGAACTCCTCTTCACGTTCGGCCTCGATGACCCCTTCAATCATGTTCACTTTACGTAGGGAGTTAGATCATGAAGATTCCAAGCTGTGAAGAACAGAGGGTTCACAAGGATCGATGTCGATGAATCCGACCAGACGATCTGGGGTTTCCATCTCGTTATCGTCCACCGATGCATCTCGAGGTTGATCTTGGTGTTGGTGGATCGGACAGCAAGGAACTGTTGATGCCGAATCCGTACCGCCGATGAAGATCCGGCGTGCGGACACACGAAGGCCTGGGAGATCTGCTTAGCTCTAGTGCAGGTCCTAAAATTGATGAAGCGTGGGCGTGCCAGTCAGTTTGATCCTGCCACTGACAAGATATGCATAATAGCAGAACATATAGCATATCAGCCTATCGGCCAACAGCAAAAACAGCCTATCGGCCGACGAGCTGATAGCATAAACAGCCTATTGGCCAATGAGCCAATAGGGCAAGAACAGCCGATCAGCCAATGGGCCGATGGCATGGTTCCAGCCGATGCCAATGTCAGCCGATGCAGTTAGGGTTTCGAACCATCGGCCGTGTACTGAGCAAACATCTGTATAGAAGCGATCGGCTGACAATAACATGATGATATAGCAATGTGGTATAGCATAATCCAAATATATGATAAAGTAAACATTGATCTAAAGATTAAAGCACACATCGGCCAGAGGTCCGATGGCATAAACTCTCAACAAACATATAAACAATAAATACTCTGTTGTCATCGGCCAGATCCAATCTATATGTAAAACTCTTGGGCCGATGCAACGTCCAGATAACTCACCGGCTGAAACCCCGGTGAAACCCTTATCGGCAATCGACAGGCAGGCTAGAGATTACGGTTCTAATCACGACTTAGCAGCACTAAGTATGTGTCACGCCCCGATTTTCGATCGGGATTAAAAATCTGGCTAATAATACATTTTCCAGAAATTTAATAAAAATTTAAAGCAATTTAATCAAGTGAAATTGTGAGGGAAATTGAATTTCCTTTAAAAATTTTGGCCGGAAATATTTTTGTAATATTCTCTGTGCCCTAAAGTACTCTCCGAAAATTTTCGTGAATTTTTGGAGCTAAAGAAATAATTTTAAAGTCACAAAGTTCATTTAATTGATTAAATAAAAGAAAAACCAATTAAAAAGGTCTCCTTTTGTTTTGGGCCGTTTCCGGCCCAAAACCCCTCTCTCTCCCCGCGGCCCACGCGGCCTTTTCCCTCCTTTCTCTCCCTCCGGCCCAACTTGGCCCGTTGGCCGCGCCCGCGCCGAAGTCCGCTTTGCCTCCCTCCTCCTTCCTCCGGCCGGTCAAGCCAACAACCGCCCGCCGCCATTTCCGCCGCCACCCCCCCCACTCCGCCGCGATTTCCGGCCATCCCCGGCCACATCCTCCCCCCCCCTATAAAAAGCACCCCCGTGCTCCCCTCCACCGTTTCCCCCACTCCCGCGAGCTCGCCGTGCCCTCTCCCGTGCTCCCCGCGCGAACCCGAACCGCCGCCGCCCGCCACCGCTCCGGCCGCCGCTTCCCGCCGCTAGCGCCGCCGCCGCGCCAATCCGCCACCACCATCGGCCCCGCCGCCGCTCGCCGACCCCCGTCCGCCCCTGCGCGTCCGCCGGGAGCCGCCGGAAGGCCGCCCGCACCGCGAGTCCGAACCGCCGCCTCCTCCGGCCGGCCTCCGTCGCCATTGCCGCCCGGTGAGCTCTTCTCTCTCTCCCTTTCTTTCTTTCCCCACCGATGCGCCGCCCCGCCCGTGCGCTGCCGTCGCACGCCGCCGCCGCCACAGCGCCACCGCCGTCGCCGCTCGCCGGCCGTCCCCGCCGGTGGCCGCGCCGCCGCCTCGCCGTCACGGCCGTAGCCGCCGCCGCCATGCCCTCACCGGGTCGGCCTAGGGTTTGGCCAAACCCTAGCCGCCCGCCCCGGGCCGTAGAGGCCACACTCGGGCCGGCCCCTCTCCTCTCCCGGCCCAGCGGCCGTTGGGCCGATTGGCCCATCTCCCTGCAAAAGTCTATTTTGCGTCCCCCTCCTCTTTTCTCAGGCCGGCCCATTACCCCGCTCGGCCCGATTGCCGCCGCCCATCGCGAGAAGTCCATGTTTGCTCCCTCCTCGCCCTTTCTCCTCTATTGGGCTGTCGGCCTATTATCTTTTATCCACACAAAAGTCTACTTTACGTCCCTCGGCCCTTTTAACTTTTTCCCGAGAAAATCTAGCTTATCTCCTCAAGTCCAGTTAACCTCCCTCTCAGCCTAATTTTCCCCTTTCTCCTGCAAAGTCCTTTTCACCTCCTTTTTCTCTCCGGTTCGCCGACTTTTGTGTCGCCGACGCGTGGGCCCCCTTTGTTTAATCCGGTCCACACCCAGACCACGTGGCCGCCCGCGGCTTCGCCACGTTGGCGTCCACGTCGGCGCTACTTTCTCCCTTCCGTCCGCAGTGGCCGCCACGTCAGTGCCACGTGGTGCGTCCGCACCCGTGCGTGCGTGGACTTGGTCCACCGTGGATTGTCCGCCCTTGACCCGTTGACACATGGGACCCGCCGTTCCGGCACCGTTCCCTTTGATGATGTCAGCGTAGTCCTTTCCTTTGTAAAATTAATTAATAATTGCGCAATAAATCGATTTAATTTCCAGAAATTCATTTAAATGGCTCAAAACTTCTAAAATTCATATTTAATTCATACGAACTCCAAATTGAGCCATTCAACTTGCAAAATTCATCTAAAATTGAGCTCTACATGTTTGTTTACTTTTTATGTACTGTTTACTTGGTTTTTATTAGAGTTTTTCCTCGTTTTGCGTGCCAGCGTGTAGATTCCGCCGTTTCGGAAGTTTCGCGCTCGCGAGGAAAAGAGTTCGGAAGGTTGTTTGAAGAAGCAAGGCAAGTCACACATTCCCCCTTGAGCATGTTGTACCTATTTTGTGAAATGTTTTACGTTTGCAAATAAAGTGCATGTTTTGCTAATTACATGGGAATAGGGTTTACCTATCCGTTCGCTTGTGCCATGTTTACTTGTTTACCGTCCTTTGTTAACTGTGGGTGATAATTTGACTAGCTTATGTCATTTATGTTGACTTTGCTAGAATTATATATGCTTAGCCATGCTTAATTGCCACTAGCTCATTTGATGGGATAATTACACTTCTACTTTTGGTTTCTAGCTGAGCCGTGTGCTCGAAACATCTGACCATGTTTTATTGGTCGTAATTATCTAACTAAAATATGACTTAATGGTGGGCTGTGGGTGCATGGTTTTGCTTGTCGCGCCCATGGCAATTAAGGACCGGTTCATGGGAAACCCTGGAAGACTTACAGTGCTTACCACAAGCAAGAATGGGCAACTGCTGGATCTGTAGTATAACCCGTCTCTAGCCGACGTACCAGACGAGGGTGGGCGTGATGGAGTTGGGTCGGCGGGGGACATACCCGTTGATCGGCTACCGGATTCACCGTGGCACGAGGGGGGGCTGCCTACCTTGGACTTAAAGGTGGGGGCGAAACCCGTGGTGGGGACGATTGGTTAGGGAGGGTTATGTGAAGGATCTTGTCACGATCACTCGCATGGTAACGTGTCAGGCATGGCACGGTGACATACGGTGGATCGTGTCTTGTGGGTACAGTTGCGCACCTCTGATCAGAGTAAAACTATTCGAATAGCCGTGCCCGCGGTTATGGGCGATTGACCAGATTCACCATGATTAGTCTCACCCTTAATAATTTGTCTCAATGAACTGGTGTAGTTCAGGTGGATTGGTTGGGCCTGTTCAACGTGGGGTAGCGTTGTTCAGTGGAGAATTAATATTGCCTTAATTAAACAACTGTTTTACTGTTTTAAAGTGTAAAGGTTTTCAACTGCTTTTCTGCAAATAGCCGCAAGCCTCCCTTTGTCTCCCCTGTGCACGTCTGCATCATTGGTGTGGCTTGTTGAGTACGGTGGTTGTACTCAATCTTGCTATTTTTCCCCCTTTTCAGAAGTTTAGTACTTCTGAGTTGAAGATGAAGTTAGAGGACCAAGGCTCAGACCCCAGTTGAGTTTGCCTGTGGAGTGGAGCTGAAGCCCCGCTAGGATCGCCTTTTCCGCTGCTGTTTTCTTTGGGTGTGAGGACTAAGTGCCTCTTCTGTAAGTATTTATCGCTTTATTTACGTTTGGGTCTGTTTATTGATTTGTCGTTTTGTGTACCCTGGTTGATGCCTGGACAGGGACTTAATACACAAAATGGTCTGGAAATTTGGGAAAATTTCCGGGCGTGACAAGTTGGTATCAGAGCCATCTCGACTGTAGGTCAAGCCAAACGGTCGAACCCCTAAGGACAAGTTTTGTGAAAACCTTATCTGCGAAAATATCTCTTCTCTCCCTCAGGAGTTCTTTGCAAAACGGTTTATCAGATTTCTCTCCTTTCCCCTCCAACTCTTTAGCTGTTCAGCCGGAGCACCAATTGAGAGCTTCTTGAAAAACAAGCCAAGAGTCGAGCTCCAAGCAAGGATCAAGACAAGCTGTCCAGAGTCGGCGTTTCTCGAGTCGAGCAAAGTTTTCCCGGAGCTTACCTAAACCCAATCCTTCCTAGAAGAGTAGTATCGGTAGTGGGTAGATCGTGTGTTGTTTGCTGTGTGTAGGTGTATGGTTTACATCAGTGGTGGGGATGTGACCATACTAGGTTGTTTGCCTAATCAACTTGAACAATAAGAGTGTACTCACATCAGATCAGTAGCTAAGTGGGTTAAGGTCTTGCCTTTAGTTCAACCTATCTCATTTCCCTCCTCTACCTGCAACAGATGGTCAACGTCAGAAACAATGGCAGTGGATCAGGACCGCAACAGTTTCATGGAGTAACTCCAAGCAACCCCATGGACATTCCGCCTCCACCGTCCGGAGACCCAACCCTAGCACAAGTGGTGGCTAACCAGACGCAACTATTGGCTATGATGATGCAGCAGATGCAACGACAGTATCAACAACAACAAATGCAAACTCAGATGCAATCCCAGAGTCTGAGTCAGAGCCAAAGTCAGTACTTTCTAATACAAGCACCTACGCCTCCTGCCGGTATGCCACCGAGACCCCACCAGACAAGTGCACCTCTATCACTCTCATACCGGAGCGAAGCAAACGTCATCTGCGAGGATTGTGTGGAACAAGGTCATTGCGCGACCAACTGTCCCTGGAACGTGTATACCAAAACACTAACCGATGATGAGGCACAGTGCCAAAGAGAAGAAAAACGTCCAAGTCAACTTGCCTGCATAAACTATGGTATGCCACCATCAAACTCTAAGAAGAGGAAGACACTAGTGTGGAAGATGGACGATGGTAGAAACCTGACCATCACTGGTTCAGAATTTACTCCAGAAGATGCGGCAAAGATACCTAGGCATCTGAGAGGAAATACCTCCCATGGTGCCCATCAGCTAACTCAACACCTTAGGCTGTATGGTCCGCCTAAGCCCGGTACAGATGGATTCGAAGAAGTGTCCTCTGATGATGACGATGAAGGTGATGGTGAGATCCTAAAAGGTGAAAAAGAATTGGGGTTCAAAGCATGTACCAGATGCGGAGAAATTGGACATACTACTAACGCATGTTCCTACACTTGCCCCTGTGGTGAAGACACCCACTTACCGGATGAATGCCCTACAAGGAAGATCACATGTTTCTTGTGTGAGGGAACAGATCATGTGCCTAAGAACTGTCAACTGAATGTGGTCCTAGCTAAGACTAAGGAAGACAAAAGGACACCCCTCCAATCTGTTCGTCAACCTATGGCAGTCGCTAACAACATCACCGCTCCTGACCTGCAATCAGCTCCAATTCTGGTTGAGACTATCAGCAGTAGCAAAAGTACCACCAACAAGGTTCACGAGTCTCCACTCACCCCTGTCCCAGTTGCAAGGGTGCAGACCCAAGAGGATAAGCAGTACGATCAACCCAGAGGGAACTGTTTCAACTGCCTTCAGTTAGGACATCACTTCAGAAAGTATCCATTCCCGAGACCAAAGAAATGGGTCCACCGTTGTTTCAACTGTGGAGATGCAAACCATTTATCCGATGGTTGTCCAAAGCCAAAACGCCAACACCTTCAAGGTACCGGCACTGTGTACAGCGCCCTAACCCCTTCAGTTGCCTCGGCCTCGGCACAGCATGGTCAGATCCAGCAAGAAAATGCTAAAAAGAAAAGTGAAACCAACTGTCACCTGATTGTGCAACCCCGACCACAGCGGATCATTGTCAAGGCCACCAAAGGGAAGACTCCAAATTCATCGGCAATCGTCCCAAAGCTTCAGAGCCAGTCACCGCAGGAGAAGCAACGCCAGGACAACGACAACCCGCTCCAATTGCAAGGAGAGAGAACAATCCTTCCACCGCAACCCCGGCAAGAGTCACCAACACCAGTTCGTGTGGCCGACAACAATCCAAGCAAGGCACCCTGCGTTGCTCCAATCCAGGCGACCGGCAACCAATCGCAGATTGGCGACACCCCAAGCAAGAAGGTCCTACCAACCGCAGCAACCCAGAAGGTTGTTAGCTTTCCAAGGAATGTCTGCAAGAAAAGCAGTGTTACCGTTGAAACACCAGCTAGCAAGCGAGGGAGTAAAGAAGTGTTACAGATCAAGACAAACCTGCCTAAATCACAGGAGTAAAGGCAGCACCACCCTAGGCATGCCACGGTTCACAAGTGTTTGGTCTTCAAGTGTTTTTCCTTGTACATAGAAACTTCATCACAGCTATGTAATGAAAGAAGGATAAGTGAATAAAGTATATGTCAGGCAATTTTTCCATTTTCGGTGGATTCACTTGTGTATCTGTCAAGTGTCATAAGGAACCTAGAGTTTCTTTTCGGAGCCATTGCAGCTTTGTTTTAACTCTAAGACCTCATTGCCAACTAAGTAAGGAAACGGCTAACCCACGAAGTAAAGATGGTTAGACCACTAAAACCTCCAACATGAGATACATTAAAAGGGTCATGTAATGGACACCTCAAGAGTACGAGAAGATGACCAAGCGTTTGAGGGCGCCACCATTTAAGGATCACCGGGACTCTCTAACCTTGAAAGTCATGTGGAAATGGTAAGTGGCAATAACACCCTGGTGGTGTGAACTTGAATCAAGAATGCTGGTTCGTAATTCAAGGCAACAAGGATATCTTCCAAAAATCATCTCAATGCTTCTCGGAAGTCGTCAGAAATCATTCCATACATGGGTCAGAAAGGTACAAGAATAAAACCCAGAAAGGTGTAACCAGCACAGCGGAGTGTATGGCAGAAAATCCTTCTTGGCGAGTTTTCTCTACTCAAGAACTGAAAGGAAACTTGTTTTAGTCAAAAAAAACAGAAACCCTTGGTAACATCAACGTCAGTTTCAATAGTTGGATCAGTTTGAGTATTTATGGAGTGACAACTGCAGAGCCTATGGCTTATCAACCTGGAAGGCCCAACAAAGGATAGGCGACAAAGTGAAAAGTTGTATGAATCGATAAATACTTACAGAAGAGGCACTTAGTCCTTACACCCAAAGAAAACAGCAGCGGAAAAAGGCGATCCTAGCGGGGCTTCAGCTCCACTCCACAGGCAAACTCAACTGGGGTCTGAGCCTTGGTCCTCTAACTTCATCTTCAACTCAGAAGTACTAAACTTCTGAAAAGGGGGAAAAAAATAGCAAGATTGAGTACAACCACCGTACTCAACAAGCCACACCAATGATGCAGACGTGCACAGGGGAGACAAAGGAGGCTTGCGGCTATTTGCAGAAAAGCAGTTGAAAACCTTTACACTTTAAAACAGTAAAACAGTTGTTTAATTAAGGCAATATTAATTCTCCACTGAACAACGCTACCCCACGTTGAACAGGCCCAACCAATCCACCTGAACTACACCAGTTCATTGAGACAAATTATTAAGGGTGAGACTAATCATGGTGAATCTGGTCAATCGCCCATAACCGTGGGCACGGCTATTCGAATAGTTTTACTCTGATCAGATGTGCGCAACTGTACCCACAAGACACGATCCACCGTATGTCACCGTGCCATGCCTGACACGTTACCATGCGAGTGATCGTGACAAGATCCTTCACATAACCCTCCCTAACCAATCGTCCCCACCACGGGTTTCGCCCCCACCTTTAAGTCCAAGGTAGGCAGCCCCCCCTCGTGCCACGGTGAATCCGGTAGCCGATCAACGGGTATGTCCCCCGCCGACCCAACTCCATCACGCCCACCCTCGTCTGGTACGTCGGCTAGAGACGGGTTATACTACAGATCCAGCAGTTGCCCATTCTTGCTTGTGGTAAGCACTGTAAGTCTTCCAGGGTTTCCCATGAACCGGTCCTTAACTGCCATGGGCGCGACAAGCAAAACCATGCACCCACAGCCCACCATTAAGTCATATTTTAGTTAGATAATTACGACCAATAAAACATGATCAGATGTTTCGAGCACACGGCTCAGCTAGAAACCAAAAGTAGAAGTGTAATTATCCCATCAAATGAGCTAGTGGCAATTAAGCATGGCTAAGCATATATAATTCTAGCAAAGTCAACATAAATGACATAAGCTAGTCAAATTATCACCCATAATTAACAAAGGACGGTAAACAAGTAAACATGGCACAAGCGAACGGATAGGTAAACCCTATTCCCATGTAATTAGCAAAACATGCACTTTATTTGCAAACGTAAAACATTTCACAAAATAGGTACAACATGCTCAAGGGGGAATGTGTGACTTGCCTTGCTTCTTCAAACAACCTTCCGAACTCTTTTCCTCGCGAGCGCAAACTTCCGAAACGGCGGAATCTACACGCTGGCACGCAAAACGAGGAAAAACTCTAATAAAAACCAAGTAAATAGTACATAAAAAGTAAACAAACATGTAGAGCTCAATTTTAGATGAATTTTGCAAATTGAATGGCTCAATTTGGAGTTCGTATGAATTAAATATGAATTTTAGAAGTTTTGAGCCATTTAAATGAATTTCTGGAAATTAAATCGATTTATTGCGCAATTATTAATTAATTTTACAAAGGAAAGGACTACGCTGACATCACAAAGGGAACGGTGCCGGAACGGCGGGTCCCATGTGTCAACGGGTCAAGGGCGGACAATCCACGGTGGACCAAGTCCACGCACGCACGGGTGCGGACGCACCACGTGGCACTGACGTGGCGGCCACTGCGGACGGAAGGGAGAAAGTAGCGCCGACGTGGACGCCAACGTGGCGAAGCCGCGGGCGGCCACGTGGTCTGGGTGTGGACCGGATTAAACAAAGGGGGCCCACGCGTCGGCGACACAAAAGTCGGCGAACCGGAGAGAAAAAGGAGGTGAAAAGGACTTTGCAGGAGAAAGGGGAAAATTAGGCTGAGAGGGAGGTAAACTGGACTTGAGGAAATAAGCTGGATTTTTCTCGGGAAAAAGTTAAAAGGGCCGAGGGACGTAAAGTAGACTTTTGTGTGGATAAAAGATAATAGGCCGACAGCCCAATAGAGGAGAAAGGGCGAGGAGGGAGCAAACATGGACTTCTCGCGATGGGCGGCGGCAATCGGGCCGAGCGGGGTAATGGGCCGGCCTGAGAAAAGAGGAGGGGGACGCAAAATAGACTTTTGCAGGGAGATGGGCCAATCGGCCCAACGGCCGCTGGGCCGGGAGAGGAGAGGGGCCGGCCCGAGTGTGGCCTCTACGGCCCGGGGCGGGCGGCTAGGGTTTGGCCAAACCCTAGGCCGACCCGGCCAGAGCACGACGGCGGCGGCTACGGCCGAGCGACGGCGAAGCGGCGGCGCGGCCACCGGCGGGGACGGCCGGCGAGCGGCGACGGCGG
>BDMV01000005.1:23603114-24057444 GCA_008326285.1 Oryza officinalis
TGTTTGTTTACTTTTTATGTACTGTTTACTTGGTTTTTATTAGAGTTTTTCCTCGTTTTGCGTGCCAGCGTGTAGATTCCGCCGTTTCGGAAGTTTGCGCTCGCGAGGAAAAGAGTTCGGAAGGTTGTTTGAAGAAGCAAGGCAAGTCACACATTCCCCCTTGAGCATGTTGTACCTATTTTACGAAATGTTTTACGTTTGCAAATAAAGTGCATGTTTTGCTAATTACATGGGAATAGGGTTTACCTATCCGTTCGCTTGTGCCATGTTTACTTGTTTACCGTCCTTTGTTAACTGTGGGTGATAATTTGACTAGCTTATGTCATTTATGTTGACTTTGCTAGAATTATATATGCTTAGCCATGCTTAATTGCCACTAGCTCATTTGATGGGATAATTACACTTCTACTTTTGGTTTCTAGCTGAGCTGTGAGCTCGAAACATCTGACCATGTTTTATTGGTCGTAATTATCTAACTAAAATATGACTTAAGGGTGGGCTGTGGGTGCATGGTTTTGCTTGTCGCGCCCATGGCAATTAAGGACCGGTTCATGGGAAACCCTGGAAGACTTACAGTGCTTACCACAAGCAAGAATGGGCAACTGCTGGATCTGTAGTATAACCCGTCTCTAGCCGACGTACCAGACGAGGGTGGGCGTGATGGAGTTGGGTCGGCGGGGGACATACCCGTTGATCGGCTACCGGATTCACCGTGGCACGAGGGGGGGCTGCCTACCTTGGACTTAAAGGTGGGGGCGAAACCCGTGGTGGGGACGATTGGTTAGGGAGGGTTATGTGAAGGATCTTGTCACGATCACTCGCATGGTAACGTGTCAGGCATGGCACGGTGACATACGGTGGATCGTGTCTTGTGGGTACAGTTGCGCACCTCTGATCAGAGTAAAACTATTCGAATAGCCGTGCCCACGGTTATGGGCGATTGACCAGATTCACCATGATTAGTCTCACCCTTAATAATTTGTCTCAATGAACTGGTGTAGTTCAGGTGGATTGGTTGGGCCTGTTCAACGTGGGGTAGCGTTGTTCAGTGGAGAATTAATATTGCCTTAATTAAACAACTGTTTTACTGTTTTAAAGTGTAAAGGTTTTCAACTGCTTTTCTGCAAATAGCCGCAAGCCTCTTTGTCTCCCCTGTGCACGTCTGCATCATTGGTGTGGCTTGTTGAGTACGGTGGTTGTACTCAATCTTGCTATTTTTTTCCCCCTTTTCAGAAGTTTAGTACTTCTGAGTTGAAGATGAAGTTAGAGGACCAAGGCTCAGACCCCAGTTGAGTTTGCCTGTGGAGTGGAGCTGAAGCCCCGCTAGGATCGCCTTTTTCCGCTGCTGTTTTCTTTGGGTGTAAGGACTAAGTGCCTCTTCTGTAAGTATTTATCGCTTTATTTACGTTTGGGTCTGTTTATTAATTTGTCGTTTTGTGTACCCTGGTTGATGCCTGGACAGGGACTTAATACACAAAATGGTCTGGAAATTTGGGAAAATTTCCGGGCGTGACAGTATGAAAAGAAACGCAAGATCTAGACAATCAAACCTTCGACTGACTTTCAGGGTGGTCGATACCTTAGCCAATCTAATCTAGCGAGGCAATTTAGTCGATACCAACGTAAACCCTAAAACGAATCTCAGCCGATACAACTAAATCGAGACGCCAAACCAGATTGACTAAGATATATGATAGTAGGTGCTTACGTTGATGAGATCAGAACGTCGAAGCCCTAGCCCCGACAGCGCAGGTAGCCACAACGAGACTTACCCCTTGCGGGAAGGGCATGAACTCGCCGAAGAAGATGAAAAGTAAAGGTTGGCGATGCGCTGAAGTTGTATTGATCGTGAGATGATTTTACATGAACCTTGGGCTTACATATTTATACCCATAGACTAACAAAGATCCTAACAGATTACGACTCAAACTTTCCTAAAGATAAAAGGAAACAAATAAAGTCCTTGCCGGACACTAACACACTTTCCTAAAGATAAAACAGAAAACTAACAAACTCTTCCTAATTAAGAGATACAAGCCGCATCCTTCTTGAACTCGGTCTTCTCTTGATAAGATCTTCCCGAATCTAACAAGAATCCGACTGTTGTTAGTGGTTGGTTTAAGATAACCCCCATCGGCCGATATAAGACTCTAGGCCGATACCAACCTTGAGCCGATATAGATCCTGGGCCGATAAGGACTTTGGGGCTTACCAAATTCTGGCGTTAACAGGAACATGGACCATAGATCCGGTGATCTTTAAGAAGATCTTGCAGTTAGTAAGGGAGTGACTTTTTGATTTCTGGATCGGGCACCATTCCTTATACAGAGATGTGCATTGGATATCTCGATCTTTGCAAGCGTCGAGTTAACCTTCAATTGAAGTATTACCCGACATTCGACCAGAGAGTGTTGGGACGTCTTGTGGATCGAACACCAAGTGTGGTGGTTTGGAGGAGACTTCCCTGTCGGCAACTGGCCTCCAATAGATGTCTGGGGCTTGCCACTTTAGGAATTCTTCGGGGAACTGACGCCATCGACTTCCTCTTTTCTGACTGGACAAGAGGAATAGCTGACGAAGGGTTGTTTTCGGTCGCCCTCACAGTTCTATTCTCGATCCCGACATGTATTGGGGAAGGCGAGATTGGAGTCATGGCGAAGCCAAGAAAGATAATGGATACGACTTGAGTCCAAACGAACGCTGGCTGAGTAGGTTCTCCCAGGCCAAGACGAATGCAGACATTGTTGTCGGAAGGCCTTGAGCTTGAATCCATCTCGGTGAAACCTTGAGCACCAAGACCCCCTACCTGGCGCGCCACTGTTGACAGGTTATATCCGTAGACAGTATTATGAGGGTATTGGGATACGTTGGAGCAAGGATCTACATGAAACGACATCAAGCACACAAAAGACAAGGATTATACTAGTTCAAACCTTTTGCGAGATAATAGCCCTACTCCAGTTTATACGAAATTATGATGAGAACCGCAGAGATTACAATAGAGAACAATGGAAAGTATCAAGTACCGACAAGATCCCCGCTGAGAACGTCTCGACGAGATCCAAGCAGCAAGTAATCTTCAAAGTCCTTCGGATTGCTTCTGCTGTGGTGGTGGCTTGCATTATGTTTCGATGATCCCGTACCCCCTGGTGTGCCTTGTATTTATATCGCAGACTGCCTTGACCTCCAAGTAGAACTCAAAGAGTATTTTTGGCACACGAGATCATAGAGTTTGTATCTCCCCCGAATAGGACTCTAACACCTTCTATTCGGAATACAATTTCCCTGAATATTAGTCGAATTCTATAATATTAAGGTAACCTTCCCATATAGTAAGGGTATGTCGTATCTATGTACTTCATAACCCCAAGGATAGAAGGTATGCCTTATCCGTAACCTCATGCTCTGCCACAAAGTCGTCCATGCCCTGACCATGGTGCATAAGGGGAAGGCCTAGCATCTATAAAATACAAAGGATAGGAATCAATGCATGCTCAAATCTAAATTAAACAAAGCAATAAATGACACAAAGCAAGTAACCAAGTAAGAGCAAGTTTTTATGCATAGAACATTTTAGCATGAAGCCAAATAAAATACTATCAACACTGCCTAAGCAATAAATTAATGTAGAAAATAGATATATATAATATGAACCGTGTGAAAATTATGGGTACCATATACCTACACGGCTGGCTTATCCG
The DNA here is from genome assembly GCA_008326285.1 of Oryza officinalis. Lineage (NCBI taxonomy): Eukaryota > Viridiplantae > Streptophyta > Magnoliopsida > Poales > Poaceae > Oryza > Oryza officinalis. Next base: position 23,606,816 of record BDMV01000005.1, read on the forward strand.
ACTGATTATAGGGGATAGGTTATAGGTGATGATTATGTAACGGTTTAGGACTTAAGTATTATGTTGCCTTGTGTATTAAGGGACGGCTTATAGTCCTAAGTCGATAGTGTTATGGATAATGCTTAGGAATCCTATATCGTATGTGGTTAGGTCTCCGTCTTATGAGTCTGCCTTCTAAACCTATATAAAGAGGGCAGAACGCTCCTTGAGAGGCATAGAGCAATAGCGGTTAGGTAGGTTTTTCTTCATACACAACTTGATCATGAGATCAATACATAACTCAGCGGATACAATCCCCGAAACAAGAGTAGGATATTACTTCTTTATAGAAGGCCTAAACCTGTATAAATCTTTTTGTCCCATAACCCATCGTGTTTAGTACTTATGCGCTACCCCCTTTTCTCATTGCTGAACTCAGGTATCAGCACTGCCTAAGCAATAAATTAATGTAGAAAACAGATATATATAATATGAACCGCATAACAACCCATAACCCTTACTTACAACATAATGCATACCTCCCGATAAATTCCCGACTGACCGTCGAATAAAATTCCAATAAATCCCAAAATTAAAATTTACTAATACCCTAGATTGACTCCGACAAAGAAATCCCATTCAAATAAATGATCAAAATTTTTCCTTAGAACCACGGAAACGAATCCCAATTTTTCCCAAAACAAATCCAAGTGCAAAGAGCATATGCAGATGAAAAGGTCTCAAAGAGCTCTTACGGTTTTCATTGGCTAGTCCTACGGTCAAGGTCGGCTCTGATACCAACTTGTGATGCCCAGAAATTCACAAACTAGAATTCTGAGTATAATGTGCATTAAACCCCTGTTCAGGACCGGCCAGGGTACACAAACGACAAGTTGACATACAGATCCACGTCTTACAAAACAATGCAGCGAAAAAGATAAACCGAGCTTAAACTAAAGACTTGACGCTCGCAGCGTGGCAACTTTACTCCACAGGCATCCTCGACGACAGCGACGAAGCCTACTCCTCCGAGTAACCTCCATCCAAGAAGTACTCCAACTCTGGTGTGGGAGAGACAGAACAAGACTGAGTACTACCCACTATACTCAACAAGTCATACCAAGAAAAGGTATGATGCAAGTGATTCCAACGGAGGCTAGGGGTTCTTTTGCATAAAACATGCATTTAAAAGCAGTAGTTGAAAGTAGTAAAACTGTAAAATGTAATTAAACAATATTAACCATCATTGCCCAAAGCTACACCACGTTGCGACAGGCCCAACGAACCACCTGAACTATATCAGTTCCATTAGGTCAAATTATTAATCATGAGACTAATCACGGTGAAATTGGTTGATTGCCCATAAACGCGGGCACGGCTATTCGAATAGTTTTACTCTGATCAAAGGTGTACATCTGTACCCATAAGACACAGTCACACAACATGTCTTTGTGTGCCGACATGCCACCACGACATACTGGAAAGGAACTATGACATGACCCTTCGCATAACCCTCCTCTAACCATCCACACCACGCTGAGGTTTTGCCCCTACCCATAAAACCAAGGTAGGCAGCCCCCCGTGCGCCATGGTGAATCCGACAACCGATCAACCCTTAAAACTAGGTTTGACCTAACTCCATCATGCCCACCCTAGTCTCGGTGCCTAGGAAAGGGTCGAGCTATACTACAAGCCTAGTCATTGCCCACTCTGGCTTGTGGTACGCACGATAATTCTTCCAGAGTTCCCACGAACTGGTCCTTAATTACCATGGGCGTGTCTATCAAAACCATGCGCCCACAACCCACCATTAGGCGTATTTTAGTTTAATTAATACCATGGTGGTACATGTCCATAATCATCATAATTAACCAAGATCTAAGATATTAGTGAGATATCCCAAAGTGAGCTAATTGATCTAACCATGGCTAAGCATCTCCTAAACCAACATCTAGTCATGTTATGTCCCAAGTTATCAATGACACATAGTGAACAAGCTATGGCTGAGGACAATAGGCACCATCCCACGTGACATTATAAAATAATGCATAATTTAAATAGAAAGCAGGACATTTGCAAAATAGGAATAATATGCTCAATGAGAAATGCATGACTTGCCATGCTCTAGTGCTGTTGGGATCTCTGCAACAACTTCGAAATAAACGGGGGTATCGGAACAGCGGGAATCTATACAACATACAAAGCACACAAGCAAAACATGCTATAAGTCTATTGAAACAGGAAACAAAACCATTTTTAATGGATTCTTGGCATTTTTATGAATTTACTGCAATTTTAATGGGCTCAAATGGAGCTCAAATGAATTAGTTATGAATTTTAGAATGTTCACTATGTTTTACTATAAACAAAAAAGTCCTTAATGATTTATTGTGCATTAAACAAGTGCACTGACATCAGTGAGGGAAGGAGCTGGCGCCGACAAGAGGGCCCCACCCGTCAGCGGTGCAAGTAGGGTGGCACATGGTGGACCAAGTCCACCGGTCACGAACGGGTGGCCCCGATATGCCGCATGGCAGATCAGATGGTGGAGAAGCAGTCGCAAGGTGCCGGCCATCCCGATCGGGAGACGGCGACGCACACGGCCCGATGATCACCAGCGACGACCATCCGGCGCGGCAGTGAGCACACAAAGGGCAGCGGTGCAAACGGACGGTGGCACAGACGTGGACATCAACGGCGCGCAAAAGAAACGAAGGGAGAAGGAGAGGAGTCCTCACCAGAAAACCGGCCGGCATTAGGGAAGAAGACGGTGACTGCGGCGGAATAGCGGCGATTGTCGACGTGTGAACGGCGACCGAGGGACGGTACGGTCCCGCGAGTGCGGTGGCGGCGAGTGGAGCGGCGGCTAGCAGCGACCAGAGGTGGTGGAAAGCGGCGACGCTAGGGTTAAGCGGCGCGGCAGCGGTAGAGAGCACAGGAGAGGGTGGCGGATGGCGAAAAAGATGGAGGAGAGCACGGGGATTGATGGCGAAAAAGTAGGGCGGCAGATCCGGTGGCACGCGTGGAGTGGGCAGGGAAGGTGCGGGGCGGGCAAAAAAGGCGACGGATGGTGGTTACACCTCCGGCTCTGCTGGCCGGTGGTAGGGGATGGGCCTGACAGTTGGGCCCACCTGTTGGCATTCCGGACAAGGGAGATGAGGCCCGGGCACGGGTGGACTGGGCCGAGGCCTTCAGGCGACACAAAAAGGGAGCGGCGCGGGCGCGCCTGCTGTCGAAAAAGAAGAAAAAAAGAAGATTTAGGAATTTATTTAATTCTGGTAATTGGTTTTCAATTATTAAAATTATTTCCTTTGCTCTAAAAATTATAGTAAAAAGCCAGTTAATGTATTTTAACATGGAAAACTTGAGAAAAATCCCACCATGTCAATTCCACTTGTTAAATGGATTTATTAATTAAGGGTTTGCTCTAGGTTAAACAAATAATTTCTTTGAGCAATTTATTTAGTGAAATAAACCTAGAAAAGGAAACCTCAGAGTGTGACACAGTTTGATCCGGGAAAAAAATAAAATCTGCAAAATTGAAAACTAAAAAAATAAAACAAAATATGCGGGGCTCATATGGCAATGAAACAAGAAGATAAAAAATAGTGGGACCCAGTTCCTCCACCTCACACTCTCTCGTCTCTATCCCCTCTCTCCGCCGACGAGCGCACGTAGGAAGGGACGAGGAGGCAGGGAGACCGGCGAGCGGGGAGGGAAGGAAGAAGCCGGGGAGGCTGGCGACGCGTCGTGCAGGCGTTCACGAAGCAACGGAATCATAGGCGCCACATTGCCGGGAACGCTTCGAGGCAGAAGGAGGCGTAGACAACGTGGCCAGCGGAGATAAGCTAGGTCGCCGCGATGTTGGCGGCGTCGGCGAGGAGGGATCCACGCGCAAGGCCCGACATTCCTGCCACTCGCCACTCACATCCACATCCGTGTCACCTGCGGACTCCGAAGGATGGGAATCGCCACGTCACACCATGCACAGATCCTAGTAGTCCCCAGATCCACGACCGCCTACGCGCCATGTGCCACCCCCTTCTCTCGTGCTAACTGGTGGAGCACCTGCGTCACCATCCAAGTTCGGCATGTGAACGGCGAGAGCAAAGACATCAAGCTTGCCCTCGCCAACCATTCCGCCATCCCGCTCGAGCTGGATCTACTGCTCGTCTCCAACCTGTCGCGCCCGCTCAACATCATCGACCTCTCGTCGGTGCCCATGCACGACAGCCAGCTCATCTCCTTTTGAGCCATGGCGGCAGTGACCTCGTCTCCTTTCGAGCGGTAGCGGCACAGTCACTGAGCTCGATTGGCTCCGACTCGTCTCCTCTCCATCCTCTCTCTTGAGCGGCATGGGCGGTGGCGTCACCATCACTGAGCTCGATCGGCACCGCCTTGTCTCCTTCCGACGAGCCTCCCACACGAGCTTGAGCTCGAGATCTTGATCAGCACCACCTCTTCTCCTTCCGGTGAGCCTCCCCCGTGAGCTCGAGCTCGAGATCCGCCACTGCTGCTTGACCACCACAAAGGAGGAGCTAGAGATGGAGAAAGGAAGGCCAGGAGGAAGAGAGGAGAAAAGGGGAGGAAGGTGCGTCGGTCAGAGGGGATAGAGACAAGAGAGTGTGAGGTGGAGGAAGTGGGACCCACTGACATGTGGTTTCCATTATTTTTTATCTTCTTGTTTGATTATGGGCTCCACATATTTTGTTTAAATTTTTTAGTTTTCAATTTTGCATTTTTCATTTTTCTTTGGGATCAAACTGTCACGTAAACGTCATGTTAATGCCACGTGGGACGAAGACCTTGTCTAAGAAACCATGTCAGCCATGTCAATGCCACGTGAGATGAAGACCTAGTCAAAAAAAAAAAAAGCCATATCAGCCATACCAAGAACAATACTATCGAGAAACCTTGTTTGCATTGGTTTTGTTTTGTAAGTTGGGGGAGAGGGACAGAAAGGCTAGTCAGCAAACATTCACCCACCAATAATCTCACAAATGGATCTGGACAAGGAGGATTAAAGGACGCACGATGGAGCGGTATTATTCTGTTCCCAATTTTACGTTATTCTCTTTTGACGTGATCCTCTTATACGTATCAAGCTTTTTTGTTTTTTCCTTTTTTTTCATATTTGTTTTTTCCACTTCATTTTTTTTCATATTTCTTTTTTTTCGTTAGTATTTTTTATAGTTTTATTAACGCAACTTTTTAATATGAATTATTTTTTAGGACTTTCTACGTACATAAACTTTATATATATAAAGCCCAATATGTGGACTTTACATATATAAAGTTTCTATATATACTTCATATATATAAACTTTCAATATATGGACTGAATTTATATTTGCAATTAGAAAGTTTAGTGTATAAACTTTTAATAAAAATAAAAAAATGCTGATCATGCAGCATCGGAATTTTCAAAAAACAAATCCAATCAAACAAATCTTGTAAAGTAACAATTATGTGGCAGCATGGATTTGGTTTTTAACCCAAGAAACAAAATACTAATCCGTAATTAGACGCATAATTAGGTATGAATGGATGTTACGCCATGAAAATAGTTGGTGAGATTTGCTCCTCGTGAACATTCGTTGGCTAGGCCTACCCGAGAAAAAAAGATGTGTTATATTCGGTTTTGTGGTCCACAGATAAAAATTTCAGACTCGATTACATATTAAGAGAAAAAAAAAATATGTTATATCCGATTTTGTGGTCCAGATAAAAATTTCAGACTTGATTACGGATTAAGAGACCGAAAGTGAACTTATTCAAAAAAAAAAAACGATCACCGTGGGGCCCAAACAAACGACGACAATGTTAACAGCCTTGCGCTCTACCGACTGAACTAGACGGGCTTGCACATTCGATTTTGACCGTATAATGTAAAGTACGTTAAACTAGGTTGTTAGACGTATTTACCACGTGCCAATAATCCAATATACTCATTTCTAAAAGTGCTGACCAGTGGCCACTATTGGTTCAACCTAGTATTACTCCATAATTACCCATGAATCGTTGTACTACTACGGTCTACTACTACTACCATATGCACATATATAGGTCAGTGGATGCGTGTATAACATCCTAATATAAAGGCAGGGTACAGTGTCAAAACTTGGTTTCGACAATAAAAAACTGGGAGTAGCAGTCAAGCGTCAAACACAATAGATTAGTGTGCAAAGGGATTTAGACAGCTTCAGGTCTTCTATAAAGAAGTAATACCCTACTCTTGTTTCGGGGATCTGTTCCGCCGAGTGGTTTATTGATCTCGTGATCAGGTTGTGTGTGAAGAATTTCTCTATGTCTCCTCTCTTACAATCTGTCCCTCAAGGGATGTCCTATCCTCCTTATATAGGCTTGGAGGATAGGCTCACAAGTCGGAGACCTAAATACATATGATATTAGACTACATAATACTTCCGACTCAGGACTATAAGCCATTCCTTATTACACAAGGTAACATAACACTTAAGTCCTAAGCCGATTACATAATCATGATACCTAACCTATCCCCTATAGTCAGTCGGATAAGCTAGCCATGAGGGTATACGGTACCCATAATCCCCATAGTAGCCCCTGAGACTTCACAGTTGACGAGATAACTCTACCTCGAACCAGAATAACACATATCCGAGTACCTCCTTAGCCGAGTGCTTCCATTGCCGACTATTTCCATCATGTCTGCCCAAGTCTCCCGAGTGCTTTATCATCGAATAAAAGGGCTGTGAAGGGCTAAAAACATCTCAAAAATTACCAAGAATATATACTTAGGTGCATCGACTATGTGTTTAGTTAAACAAACTAAGCATATAGTTAAGAAATATGATAATCATACTCATCCGAGTGAAATAAATGACTAGCCTAAGCCAAAGGCAATTATAAAAAATCATATAACACATAACCTTATAATCAAGGCGTAGTGTATAATGACCCCGAGTACTGGCAAGCACATGCTATCCGAGTCGTTATGCCCGAATCCTCTTAGAGCATACAACTCGCCCATCCTCAAAAATATGTTGTATAAACAATAAAAAATCTGAGTTAATAAACCCATAATAGATTTATCATTCATTCGAAAAATATGACCAAAATATTAAAAAGCCTAAGTCATAATATTGGTCTTAATCAAAAAAGCACACCAAGGTGGCAAAATAGCATTGATATAATATAAAATCAATTGCTTTGTAAAAACCAAACAGCTCCCGCAACCTATAGAAAAGTTACCAGGACAGCTATAAAAACTTTACTATTGGTCACCTTCCAAATTGCATCGTACCAACTCCTAAAAAGTTGTGTAACTGCTGTATGAAAGGATTTTGAAGGCATCGGGCAGTAGAGCACGCGCATATTGCCAAGGCAAATCTGCTTAAGTCCCTAGAGACGCGTGTCAAGCGACACCTGAATCATGAGCTGTAAGCTTCTCATGGGTCTCGGCCAAAACACGAGAGCCTACCGATACCCTAAAAATCAATGAAGCACCGTCATCTTCCCCGCCGCTTCATCTTCTGAAAATTTCCCCTTTCGCGCTCCTGTTCACAAGCTCTTCCGAAGAAACCTAGAGCTCAAGCACATCCAAATCCATCCATCCAGAAGCTTAAAGCTCCATCAATATTCACCGCGCGCAACCAGCTCCCAACATTTCTTCCAAGAATCATCATTCCCAGCTCCAGATTCGCTTCCCTCAAACCGCATCCATGGCAGAAGAGAGAGAAATGATCCCAATGGGCAACGTCAGATGTGAAAGAATCAACCCTGCGGGAAATGGTGAAGGACGGAGTTCTTCCTGCTAAGAAAATCATCGTCTGGCGCCCAACATATGGCGAAGAGTTCCCAACTCCAAACACCGGTGAGATCGTAGTCTTTACCCACTTTTTCTATTGTGGATTTGGTCTTCCCACTTCCGAATTCTTCCGTGGTATCCTCGATTACTACGGTCTCCAAATTTATCATCTGAACCCAAACTCCATTCTACACATCGCCATCTTCATCCATGTGTGCGAAGCTTTCTTGAGTATCTATCCTCACTTCAACCTCTTCCGCCGCATGTTCTCTCTTAAGGCACACCCAACCAAAGATAACCCTTACGTTGTTGGTGGTGCCAGATTTCAACTTCGCGGTACTCTCCGCAAAGATTACTTTCCTTTTCCCCTAAAATCTTCTAACAAGGGCTGTCATACGAACTTGTTCTATATCTCAAACCCAGCCCCCAGTTTGCCCAACTTCATTGGTTTCCCACCAATCCAACGAGTCAACTGAAATACTCTGCCAGAAGATCAAGATTGGATAGAAGCTAACAACCTCCTGGCTAAAATCCTTGAAATGAAGAATAAGGGTCTCCAAGGAGAACAGATCACTCGGCACTTCATCAAGTGCCGACTGTTTCCTATCAAAGAAAGGTCTAAGCCAGCATTTGAATATGAAGGCCAAAGTGATCCCAATCGAGAAGACCGTGAATTCCTGAATTTCCAGGTCTTGTGCGCTCGTATGTACAAAATGTTCTCTTCTGGAATTGCAGTGGACTATAGCAATAAGCTGCTAGTTGTTCCCTTCAATCTTCATTGACCACCTCCTCCGGTAAGCGAACTTTGCATCGTGAATTATTTTCTAATCTATCCACATTCTTCAATGTTTTCTAAGAATATTGCTTGCAGGCAAATGCTCTGATTATCTCTCGGCCATACAAAGTGTATCACCAAGATATACCTGCCCAGCCGACTACCAAGAAGCCAACTGGTGGACCAAAAATCAAGCCTCAAGCTAAAAGCAAAAGAGCTGCTGCCGTCGAAGATACCAGCAAGTGTGCTTGCAAATAGAGGAAACTGGTCCTGGATGACTCGGATAAAGAAACTGAGGAAGTCCAGACTCCAAAAGCCAACATAAGCTCTCCTAGGCCATCCACGAGATCTGCCCCAAAGTTCAGAAAATCCAACAGGTATCCCTCACATGATTGAATTTATCTTCTCATTGAAAAACCCGCTTGATTTCATCTTAGTCATCTTTTATCTTCTTCTGCAGAAAACCTCAAAATATAGACCCCACTGGGCAGACAGAAAAAATAAATCTATCCACAACGCCCGAGAAGCCAAGTTCCACAGAACAAGGGTGTCAGAACCTTCTCCCGGATGAAGCCATCCCCGATCAAGAGCCCCCGACGGCCAGTCAAGATACCCTGACTGGAAACCAGTCGGATTCTGCTAATCAGGCATCGGCTCAGGGACCTCCGACTGTAAACCAGCCGGACAGGGAAGAACAAGTCCCAACCAATCAAAAAGCATCAGTTGAGGATCCAGCACAAGGACAGGTAACCTTCAATAGTCATCAAACTCTTGTCTCGAACATATCTTCTGACTTCCATCTTTATTCATCATCCTTAGAGCAAACAACCGAAGAAGAAGAAATTACCCGACTAAAATCCACAGAAGACTCAGTACCTCCAATCAAAATCGAGTGGCGAGATGCCGAAGGAAAAAGGCAGGGCATCATATTGAACAAGCAAAAAGAAGCTGAAGAACGCGATATGCTCATTGCCAGCCTCAATGAAGCAACTCGACTAATGAATGTATGCATAAATTTCTCGTATCTCAACTGCATAGTCTTGTTCAATCGACTGACTCAATCTCCATAATGCAGAGAATACATCGTCGCTCAATGGCTAAGTCGGACACTCTAGAGAAGCTGGTACCTCATGTCAATTCTTTGAAAAACATCCAACAAGATCTCAAAGAAGCCAGAGAAGAAACTGCAGCTAGAGAAGTCGTCCTTAGGGAAGAAATCAACAAGCTTCGAGATGTGAACCTGGAGCTTCGTGGTTCAATCGGAGGCAATGGAAACCAACTCATCTGTTCTTGTTTAATCCATTCGTCTCCAATAACCCCAAATCTTCATGCTTTAGCCAATTTATCCGAGATTGATTCCCTCAAGGCTCAATTAAAGAAAACAGAAACTGATAACGCCAAGCTTGAGTCTGACAAAAATAAAGTCTTAGAAGAAATTGAAGGTAACCCCTGAAACTCATACTCATTGATCTAACTGATCTCAGTTATTTGTATAATCTGAATTATATCAAACTTGTAGCTAATAAGATTAAATCCCATGCTCAATTTGAAGTCTTTGCTGAAAAAGTCCGAAGAGCCGAAAGAGTCAGAGATGACATCGCCAATGCAGCTACGCCAATATTGTCAGCACTCTATGAGAACGGCCTCGGGACAAGCTCTATGGATGCTGTAGAAATCTTCGATAAACTCAAGACGGCTCCAAAAAAGTACATAGAGAATACTACTGATGCTGCTGTCATGAGTGCAAGTCAAACCCTGGCGATGACGAAGTCGCTCCATCCTCGAGTAGACATAAACTCTATAGGGATAGCTTCGCAGACAACACTTTAGATGAACAAGCCTTGGAGCTGATCAATGAAGCACAGGAGTCGGCCAAGAAAATTGCTACTGATGTAATTGAAAACTTCCAGGGATGACTTCTTCGACGTAAATCACTGTTGTAATCTAACTTGTAAATTCTCAGTTTATTTATGCTTATGCCCTAATTTGAGTCTTCGCATTAAATTTCTTAAAAAATTTTCGTCCGACTGTCACCAAGCCTAGACTTGATTAAGTCATCAAAAAATTTTCAGTCCTTATTTGTTTAACTCAAACCAGAACACTAAACAATGATAAACCAAGTATGAACAATTCATTATTGATAAAAAAACATCATGCTTTATTGATACGTATAGCCCCCGACTGACAACTCAAGAAGACAACTTACTTGAAGTCGGTAGTCGAGAAGAACATGATAGAATAAATCTAGGTATAATATCGACGAAGGTGCTCAATATTCCATGAATTCTCCACCATGGTCGCATCTTCGCGCTTCAAACGATATGCTCCTGGCCAAGTGACCTCAGCAATTATATAAGGTCCTTCCCATAATGGAGATAACTTATGTCTATCCTTTGCAGTCTGAATCTTCTGTAAAACCATATCGCCAACAATGAAAGCTCGTGACCGAACGTTTCGATTATGATAACGTCGAAGTCCTTGAAGATACCTTGCCGACTAAACCAATGCAGCCTCACGAGCCTCTTCCAGTCGGGTCAGATCGTCAACTCGATCTTGATCACGTCGTTCATCATTGAAATTGCGAACTCGAAGAGATTCGAACTCCATCTCACTCGGCAGCATTGCTTCAGCCTCATAGACTAAAAAGAAAGTTGATTGGCCAGTAGCCCAACTGGGCGTAGTCCGCAATGACCATAATACCGAAGGCAACTCTTGGACCCATCTTCCAGCATAAGGGCTTAGCCTATCAAACACAACAAATCTAGATTCCAAAATCTTGACAGAATTCTTTGAAGACGCCACCAGTGAACTGAGTCCCATTATCGGTTATAATCCTGTTAGGAACACCAAACCGATGCACAATATTTAAAATAAAATCTCGCGCCTTATCCGCAGTTATTATAGCAACCAACCTAGTCTCAATCCACTTGGAGAACTTGTCAATTGCGACGAACAAATGTGTAAATCCTCCTGGAGCCTTTTTGAAAGGACCAACAATGTCCAAGCCCCAAACCGCAAAAGGCCATGATAATGGAATTGTTTGTAACTCTTGGGCTGAAACATGACTTTGCCGACCGAAGAACTAACAACCTTCACATGTGCGGACCACCTTGTTGGCATCAGAAACCGCCGTGAGCCAGAAAAAACCTTGCCTGTAAGCCTTGCCCACCAAAGTACGTGCTGCAGCATGACTGCCGCAAATTCCCGAGTGAATGTCCTGTAACAATTGTCGTCCCTCCTCAGGCGTGACGCATCTTAACAAAACTCCTGATGGGCTTCTCCTGTACAACTCCGAATCAACCATGATGTAACTCTGACTACGACGTCGAATTCGCTCTGCATCATCTCGGTCTTCTGGTAGCTCCTGCCGAGTCAGAAAATTGATAAAAGGTGTCCTCCCGTCGGCGTCGAGCATGGCGACCTGGTTTGTAACTTCTTCATTAGCAACTGATTTTTTAGCAACAGTCGGTTCATAAAGGTGTTCTACAAAAACATCAGTCAGGGCTGCTTCTCGCTTGGACCCAAACTATGCCAATTCATCTGCCGCTTCATTGTTGTGCCTTAAAACATGAGATAACTCCAGGCCATCAAACTTGTCCTCCAGCTTGCGAACTTCTTGTCGATAGGCTGCCATATTATCATCTAAGCAAGACCAATCCTTCATTACTTGATTAACCACCAACTGGGAATCTCCTCGTACAACCATCCGTCGCATGCCGAGTGACACAGCAAGTCGTAAGCCATGAAGTGAAGCTTCATACTCGGCGACATTGTGTGAGGTAGGAAAATGTATATGAAGAACATACCGTAGCCTCTCCCCAGTCGGAAAAATCAAGACGACTCCTGCTCCTAAGCCGATGACTCGTTTAGACCCGTCAAACTGCACTGCATGGTCCAAAATTGCAGCTCCTCCCTAGGTACATCTTCTTGATGCTCGGTCCACTCGGCCACGAAGTTAGCCAGGATTTGAGATTTTATAGACGTTCTGGCTTTGAAGGTAATATCCAGCGGCATCAATTCCAAGGCCCACTTCGCAATGCGCCCAGTAAGCTCCCGGCTATGGATGACATCGCCGAGTGGAAAAGACGTGACCACGGTAACCGAGTGACTCTGAAAATAATGGGCCAACTTACTGACGGTAATTAAGACTTCATATAGCAATTTTTGTACCTGGGGGTAACGTGTTTTGGATCCGGCCAGCACCTCACTAACAAAGTAGATTGGCCTTTGAACTTTTTGAGCTCGTCCTTCTTTCTCGCGTTCGACGACCAAAACCATGCTGACCACCTGGTAGGTTGCGGAAACGTAGAGCAATAGAGGTTCTTGTTAACACCAGAATTTGGTCAGCCCCGAAATTCCCATCGGACCAAAGTTCATATCGGCTCGAAGCTAGTATCGGCCTAGAGTTCTACATCGGCCGATGGGGGTTATCTTAAACCATCCACCAACAGCAGTCGGATTCTTGTTAGATTCGGGAAGATCTTATCCAGAGAAGACCGAGTCCAAGGAGGATGCGGCTTGTATCTATTAATTAGGAAGAATTTGTTAGTTTCCTTTTTATCTTTAGGAAAGTGTGTTTAGTGTCCAATAAGGACTTTATCTATTTCCTTTTATCTTTAGGAAAGTTTGAGTTGTATTTTGTTAGGATCTTTGTTAGCCTATGGGTATAAATATGTAAGCCCGAGGTTCATGTAATTTTTATCTCACGATCAATACAACTCGGCGCATCGCCAACCTTTACTTTTCGTCTTCTTCGGCGAGTTCATGCCCTTCCTAGAGAGGTAAGTCTCGTTATGCTGCCTGCACTGTCGGGGCAGGGCTTCGACGTTCTGATCTCGTCAACGTAAGCACCTACTATCATATATCTTGTTCAATCTGGTTTGGTGTCTCGATTTAGTCGTATCGGCCGAGATTCGTTTTAGGGTTTACGCCGGTATCGACTAAATTGCCTCGCTAGATTAGATTGGCTAAGGTATCCACCACCCTGAAAATCATCGAGGGCTTGATTGTCTAGATCTTGCGTTTCTTTTCATACTTAGTGCCACTAAGTCATGATTAGAACCGTAATCTCTAGCCTGCCTGTCGATTGCCAATAAGGGTTTCACCGGGGTTTCAGCCGGTGAGTTATCTGGACGTTGCATCGGCCCAAGAGTTTTACATATAGATTAGATCTAGCCGATGACAACAGAGTATTTATTGTTTATTTGCTTATTGAGAATTTATACCATCGGACCTCTGGCCGATGTATGCTTTAATCCTCAGATCAATGTTTATTTTATATTTGGATTATGCTATATCACATTACTATATCATCATGTTATCATCAGCCGACGGTTGTTTTGGCTATCGGCCTACTGGCCGATACGTTTTTGCCCTATCGGCCTATCGGCCAATAGACCTTCTGTTCTGCTATTTTGCATATCTTGTCAGTGGCAGGATCAAACTGACTGGCACGCCCGCGCTTCATCAATTTTAGGACCTGCACTGGAGCTAAGCAGATCTCCCAGGCCTTCGTGTGTCCGCACGCCGGATCCTCATCGGCGGTACGGATTCGGCGTCAACACATTTTTGGCACGCCCAGTGGGACCGTGTTTTTGACAACAGATTTTTACACGGCTCGTGGAACTCACAATTGCAACAAGATGTTAGAAGAAAGTCAAGGCCAAGGAAGAACAATCTTCAAGCCGATAGAGGAAGAAGAAGAGCCGATGGACGATGAGACGCTTCAAAAGACAGTTGATGAAATCGTTCGTCGCGCTGTGTTTGATCGATCTGGTGTTTTGGTGAGTACATTACATGGTTTGATCGAGAAGATAGTTCCCATAGTAATTGCCTTAAGAAATCAGACTGGGGGCAAATCGACGAACAATCTCAGCATCATCGGCAACAGCGACATTGGCTTGGGGGGCAAATAGATCAGCATCAGCCTGGAGAGCCACATTAACAATATTGGCCAGAAAAAACTCAAAGATATCAGTCTAAAGAAGATTGGGCCGATATGATTGCAAAAGTAATAGAGGAACAGTTTGGAATTACACCTAAGGGACATATTTCTGTGTATCAGCTGCTATATCCTGAATGGTTTGATAGAGTTCCACTTCCAAGCCATATAAGATTCCAGACTTTTTTCAATTTTCAGGGCAAGATGATATATCTACAAGGAACATATCAGCCGATTTTTAGCTCAATGTGGGGAGGCATCGGCTAAGAAGCTCTGAAAGTTAGTTGTTTCCGTTGTCTTTGACTGGACGGCCTTCATATGGTTTTCATCATTGCCACCACACTCTATCAGAGGTTGGGCCATCTTGAGAAGCAATTTCACCAATACTTCTTTGCTGGAATTGATGAGTTGAAGCTTTCAGACTTGATATCAGTTAAACAGCAAGAAGGGGAATCGACTAAGGAATATATTCAAAGGTTTCGTAATGTCCGCAGCCGATGCTATAACTTGAGTCTAAGTGATGGCAGCTAGCAGAGCTTGCATTTCAAGGGTTGGCAACATATATCAAAGATAGATTCTTTTTCCATGAGTTTGACAGCCTGGCTCATCTAATACAGAAGGTATCGGCTTACAAGAGCCGATGTCAAGAAGAAGAGAAGAATCAGTTTTGGGGCGATCAAGGCAAGGATAATTTTGAAGCATGACTTCTCATACTCCAAAACTAGGGGGCATGTGTTAACACCAAAATTTGGTAAGCCCCGAAGTTCCCATCGGACCAAAGTTCATATCGGCTCGAAGCTAGTATCGGCCTAGATTTCTACATCGGCCGATGGGGGTTATCTTAAACCATCCACCATGGTTTAAGTCGTATTCTGTTAGGATCTTTGTTAGCCTATGGGTATAAATATGTAAGCCCGAGGTTCATGTAATTTTTATCTCACGATCAATACAACTTTGGTGCATCGCCAACCTTTACTTTTTGTCTTCTTCAGCGAGTTCATGCCCTTCCTACGAGGGGTAAGTCTCGTTATGCTGCCTGCGCTGTCGGGGCCAGGGCTTCGACGTTCTGATCTCGTCAACGTAAGCACCTACTATCATATATCTTGTTCAATCTGGTTTGGTGCTCGATTTAGTCGTATCGGCCGAGATTCATTGTAGGGTGTGCGCCGGTATCGACTAAATTGCCTCGCTAGATTAGATTGGCTAAGGTATCCACCACCCTGAAAATCAGTCGAGGGCTTGATTGTCTAGATCTTGTGTTTCTTTTCATACTTAGTGCCGCTAAGTCGTGATTAGAACCGTAATCTCTAGCCTGCCTATCGATTGCCAATAAGGGTTTCACCGAGGTTTCAGCCGGTGAGTTATCTGGACGTTGCATCGGCCTAAGAGTTTTACATATAGATTGGATCTAGCCGATGACAACAGAGTATTTATTGTCTATTTGCTTATTGAGAATTTATGCCATCGGACCTCTGGCCGATGTATGCTTTAATCCTCATATCAATGTTTATTTTATATTTGGATTATGCTATATCACATTGCTATATCATCATGTTATCATTGGCCGACTGGTTGTTTTGGCTATCGGCCTACTGGCCGATACGTTTTTGCCCTATCGGTCTATCGGCCAATAGACCTTCTGTTCTACTATTTTGCATATCTTATCAGTGGCAGGATCAAACTGACTGGCACGCCCGCGCTTCATCAATTTTAGGACTTGCACTGGAGCTAAGCAGATCTCCCAGGCCTTCGTGTGTCCGCACGTCGCATCCTCATCGGCGGTACGGATTCGGCGTCAATAGTTCTTGAGGGTAAGGTGATGCCAACATGGGTGGCATTGTGAGGAATTCCTTGAAGTCTTCCAAAGCTTTCTAGGCCTCCGGGTCCATTGAAATTCGTCCGTCTTCTTGAGCAATTTGAAAAAGGGCATGCCTCGTTCACCAAATCTAGAAACAAAGCGGCTTAGCGCTGCCATACATCCAGTAAGCTTCTGGACATCCTTCTGGGTAGTCGGGGGTTTCATATTCCGGATAGTGTTGATCTTCTCTGGATTAGTTTCAATGCCGTGATCACCATAAAGCCGAGTAACTTGCCTGACGGCACACCAAAAGTGCACTTCTCCGGGTTCAACTTCATTCTGAAAGCCCGAATATTTGCAAAAGCTTCCTCTAAGTCGGCGATCAGGTCTTGTTTTTGCTTGGTCTTGATGACGACATCGTCGACGTAAGCTTCCACGTTCCTCCCAAGTTGGGTCTGAAGGCATCTCTGAATCATACGCTGAATCATAAGTAGCTCCGGCGTTCTTGAGGCCAAAAGGCATCGTGATGTAACAATAAGCTCAGAACGGGGTGATAAATGACGTCTTCAGGCAGTCGGACTTCTTCAAGCTGATTTGATGGTATCCCGAGTAACAATCCAAGAAGCTCAGGAGCTCGCAGCCGGCTGTTGAGTCGACGACTTGATCAATAAGGGGCAAACCAAAGGGATCCTTGGGACAAGACTTGTTGAGATCGATGTAGTTTACACACATGCGCCATTGCCCTGTGTTTTTCCAAACCAAAACCGGGTTGGCCAACCAGTCGGGGTGGTAAACTTATTTGATAAATCTAGCCGCCAAGAGACTGGCGAGTTCTTCCTTGATAGCATCCCTTCAATCTTGGGCAAAACGGCGGAGTCGTTGTTTTATAGGTTTCGCGTCCTCTTAAACATTTAATGAGTGCTCAATCACCTCTCTAGGAATACCCGGCATGTCAGACGGTTTCCAGGCAAATATATCTTTATTGTTTTGTAGAAAGGTGATGAGCGCGCCTTCCTATTTGGGGTCTAACTCGGCGCCTATTACAGCAGTTTTGGAAAGATCAGATGGATCAAGGGGAATCTTCTTTGTCTTGAAGTCGCCTTCTCCCCACTTGGTTATCTTCTTTGCTGGGATCTCGCCTTCGCCTGATGTTGATGCCACCAGTCGGACCTCCTGTTGGCCAAGTAATCTCTCACGAGTTTGGGCCATGTCGCAGCTTTTCTTGTCGCAGGTGAAGGCTTGCTTGACGTCGCTGCGCAAGGAGACGACTCCATTGGGTCCAGGCATCTTCATCATGAGGTAGGTGTAGTGTGGGACCGCCATGAATTTGGCGAGCGCAGGTCTTCCAATGATTGCATGATAAGCTGCTTCGAAATCGGCAACTTCAAAGCTGACGTTCTCTGTCCGGAAGTTTTCCCGAGTGCCGAAGGTGACTGGAAGGGTAATTTGCCCAAGTGGCGTAGATGACAGCCCTGGGATGACTCCGTGAAAAGGGGCTGAACTCGGCTTTAATTCAGATCTCAGGATTTGCATCTCGTCCAGAGTCTAGGCGAAAAGGATGTTGAGGGCGTTGCCGCCGTCGATGAGGACACGCTTGAGCTTGATGTTACAAACCACCGGGTCTAGTACCAGGGGATACCGCCCCGGGTGAACCACTCGGTCAGGGTGATCCGAGCGGTTGAACGTGATGGCCACCTCCGACCATCGTAAGTAACGTGGGACTTCAGGTTGTACTGCATTGATTTCCCTGTCGGTCAGCTTCTGCTTCCTCTTCGACTCGTACGCTAGCGGTCCTCCAAAAATGTGGTTTAACTTGGTCCTGTAATCTTGGAAAGGCTCTGAGCCAACAGCTAGGTCGTCCTTCTTAGTTCTTGAAGTGCCGGCTCCATCTGACGGCTTCTGATGTAATTGACTTGCATATTGCTCAACGAACTGTTTGTAGATGAAACAATCTTTGGCCGCGTGCTTGTGATTCGGGTGATGAGTGCATTGGGCGTTCATGATCTTGTCGTAGGCGGCGACTCGGGGACGCTGTTGTTGGTAGTTAGACGTTGTGGTGACCAGATCCTCGGGCTTATACTTACGATCTTTTTGGCCATTATTGTCGTTGCCGTTGTCCTTCTTGGGGCGCCAGTTACTCCCGGATTGCTTGTCATGCTTGTCCTGCCGCAAGGCTTTAATTGCACCGTCCGATTTGACGTAGGAGTTGGCTGTCTCGAACATCTTCTTGACTGTCCTCGGAGGCTTACGCCCGAATTTGCCGATCAGCAACTCGTCGCGGATGCCTTTCTGGAAGGCGGCTATGATGACATCATCGGTGATGTCGGGGATCTTGTTTCGCTTCTCTGAAAAACGCCGAATGTAGTCTTTCAACGACTCATCGGGCTTCTGAATCACGTTGTAGAGATCGAAGTGGATCCCGGGCCTTTCAAAAGTGCCCTAGAAATTGGCGATGAAGTGGTCCCGAAGCTCGCTCCATGAATCAATCAAACCTCTTGGTAAGCTTCTGAGCCAGTTCCTGGTTGAGTCGGCGAGAGCAACAGGCAAGTAGTTTGCCATAGCCTTGCTGTCTCCTCCTGCTGCGCGGATGGCGAGGGTGTAAATGGTTAACCATGACTCGGGGTCGGTTTTGCCGTCATACTTGTCAATTCCAGTGGGCTTGAATCTACTCGGCCAATCCACTCGACGCAGGTCCCGAGTGAACGCGGGTACTCCATCGTCATAGTTATCGGGTGAATTCCTTCGGTCTTCGTAATAGGGATTGTTGCGCTCATGATGACACTGATCAAGTACCTCCCTCAAGTCACTCGGCGGAGGCCTTCGAGAGTTGCTCTGGTAGTTGGAGTTATTGCCATAACGAATCCGATCATGGACAGGCAGGCGGCCATGACCTCTCTCACAAGAGTCGGCCGATTGATCTTGATGCTTCCACAGTGCGTAATGACGAGGGTCTTTGGACTTGGCAGGTGTCTTGCTGAGCTCGGGTCTCCGGTAGTCTTTAGATCGCATCAGTGGTAGGCGGCTGCCGTCGGGTGTCTCGGCGATGGACTCGGTAGCTCTCCGGGCAGAGCCTATAGGAACGCCGGCCGCTGTGGCTGCGACGATACTCTTGACTTTGTCTAGAATTGGAGTAACAGCGGGGGGTGCCACTTCGATGACGGTGTCGATGAGGGTGAGAGCGGCGACCGCGTTCTGTTGAGGCGTGAGGAAGATGTTGGCGTTATCGACTCGGGTCTGGAGTATGGCCTCGCGAGCAGAGCTTCCAGCCGCCCTCAGATCTCGTTTTCTCTTGTCGGTTTCTTCTTTTCGCTTGAGCTCCTCCTCCTTGCGCTTGTTTTCCTCCTCCATACGCTTGCGCTGCTCTTCGAACTTGGCTCGTTCCTCTTCTGCAACCCTACGGGCCATGGCTGAGTCGATCTCGGCTACTTCAGCCATGAGGACGTTGAAGAACATCGGATCGTAGTCCTTGTCGAAGTCGGAGTCGTTAAATTCGTCCGTGGAGATGTCGTAGAGGTCGTCGAAGTCGGAAGAGTTGAGGTAATCAGCAATCTCAGTAGATGAGCACGACCCGAGAGGTTGAATCATGACGGCAATTTCCCTGGAGCTCGGACCGCAGCATGACGATGAAGAAGATTCTCCCAAGTGGATCAATTCCAACTCGGAAGACAGAAAATTGTGGTAGATCTCAGCGTCGTTTGGTAACCCAAACGGCGTCGAGTGGTTTCCCCCTCCCGACCAGTCCGAATCCGATTCAAGGAGAGAGATCTTGCTGAATTTGTCGGTGATGAAGTCGAGGCTGCCGAAGCGGAATGCCTGCCCTAGAGAGAAAGCGAAGTCGTCGATGCCTGATGAAGATCCCATCGCGGTAGTCGGCGAGATGAAGAAGAAAACTTGACACAGAGCCCCTACCTGGTGCGCCAACTGTGAAAACTTAGTTTCGGCAATAAGAAACTGGGGGTAACAGTCAAGCGCCAAACACGATGGGTTAGTGTGCAAAGGGATTTAGACAGGTTCAGTCCTTCTATAAAGAAGTAATACCCTACTCATGTTTCGGGGATCTGTTCCGTCGAGTGGTTTATTGATCTCGTGATCAGGTTGTGTGTGAAGAATTTCTCTATGTCTCCCCTCTTTCAATCTGTCCCTTAAGGGACGTCCTATCCTCCTTATATAGGCTTGGAGGATAAGCTCACAAGTCGAAGACCTAAATACATACGATATCGGACTCCATAATACTCCCGATTCAGGACTATAAGCCGTTCCTTATTACACAAGGTAACGTAACACTTAAGTCCTAAGCCAATTACATAATCATGATACCTAACCTATCCCCTATAGTCAGTCGGATAAGCTAGACATGAGGGTATACGGTATCCATAATCTTTACAAATAGAGAATATTAAGACACAATTATGCTATATACAAGTTCGTTTGTAGCGCACGAAAGGGGCAGGTGGCATCAAACTATATATACCAATACCAACTTCTTGTTATTGCCTTTAATTTTGTCTTGTGAATCAGGATATATCATTATCGATCGATTTATATATAGTATAATTCATTAATTCGTACGTGGCACACCACCAATAATAGCACATGCCAAAAGCTGGCTAGTCTATATATAGCTCGTACCCGCGGCGTGTACACTTCTCTCATGATCATCAACACCTGGTACAATTCTCTCATGATCATCGACAACATTGCATTCCAAGACAACCTGATGAAAGTCATATGGGAATAATTAATTCCTTTCACTGTTATAGTCTTCCCTTTCCCATTATTCCAGATGTGCTGCTGCAAACGGCTTTTAAAGTTCATGCATGTCGATGTCAATATATACACAACAACATATCGATCGTAGGATCTTTACACAAAACAATTTAATTGATTTATGCGCAAGAGCGAGAGAGGTTATTTTTCCTGCGTTTAGAAAGGGGCCTATTAATTTTTGGCTTGGCCACGGCCGGCACAGAGGGTGTGTACAATTTTACTTTGCAGCTACTTATTGCTTTCAAAGGTTAGATGTGCTCAAGACGCCTGATAGAATCGGACTTTAATTTGTGTCTCCAAAGGAATGCCTTGCCCTAGCCTACCCTAACATAACAATGCTAGGCCCCAAAAAAGTTTCATTAATTACTGATAAAATTCTTCGGCGTAAAGTTGAGTTTTAGCATAATCTTTTCCATGATTCAAAATCTTCCTATGTTCTTTTGTGCTGAATTATTTGTGATAATTATTTGAGATACAAACAAATTAATTAAATATTATAAAATTGAAAAAGAGTAAACTACACCGTCGGTTCTTTAAAGTTGAGACATGTGTCACTGTTCATGATCTTGTAAATCCAATATGAGTCCATAATCTACCAACCCGATCCAAATCTTTTTTGATTGGGTTTGACCGCCGACGTAGCAGTCCAACATGGTCACATCTTTGCACCCCCTCCGTGACCTAGTTGACCCCATCTCCTCCTAGTCACTAGTGGTGGTGACATGGTGAGGATGTCCTTGGGCCAGACACATGTGCCGAGGTGGAGGCGGCTGCTAAAGCGCAGGATCTCACGCACGGTGAGTTGCAGGAAGAGAACGTCATGCTAGGTAGCCGGAGAAATGGCGTAGGTCGGCGCTGGTGGCGGGGAGCCATTGAGGAGCAGGTCGGGAGGCGATGAGGGATCGAGGCAGCTAGCGATGCTCTCGACCAGGGTGGATTTGCCGGCGCCGCCGGGCCCTCGATATCTTCACCGTGAGTGCACACGCACGAGATTTTCTTTGACACACACATGATTATTTTTTCTCGATCTTAATTGGTTCTAGCTTGCATGCTCTGAACTAATATGACACGCACGAGATGTTCTTCTAGGAGCACGATGAGTACAAGTTCAATGGGCTGGCATGGCTGTTCCTGAGCATGCCAATCAGCAGCACACTGCTGTACAAGGAGGAGTTTGAGCAGATGAATGAGATTGCGCCAAAGAGGTTCTGGCTGGATTTCGATTGCGCTGAGCCGGAAGCAGACAAACGCCGCTGGGAGAAGATGTACATCTATACGCGGATTGCATGGCGTCAATTTGGGAGAGTCTGGTTGCCATTCTTTTCGACTCGGAGACAGGGGGTCGGCGGGGTTATGGAGGGAGTAAATACAAAGATGCGGCCAGACTGCCACGTCGGCGATCAAATCCAGTCAAACCAGCCTTGGACTTGGTGTTACATTAAAACAATATTGTGAACCTAAATGTTGAATTTACAAGATCATGAACATAAGTGCCATCACTCCTCAACTTTAAAGACAGACGGGATACTTTACTCAATTAAAAATAGATTTAAAATATTTTTCTAATAAATTAAATTCAGATATAGGATTTTTTTTGCGAAAATTACATTGTTTAGGAGCTTAGAAAGCGCGTATTTTTATATATTTCACTTCATTATGGGGGAAAAGAACAAACTCGCGCCCTTGAGTACTTGTTTTGACCCACTCCATACTCATTCCATTAATTAGTAGTTCATAACGACTCAAGCTGACACAATTTTTTTAATAACAATATTGTCGGTGGCCCATAACGACTTAAGTGAGAAGCCTGCCCATCTCGATCAAAACCCTGGTAGGAAATTTTTCAGTTATGCAAAGTATTTTAAAGGGTCCGAAATTTTCCGAATAACCAAAAAATTGAAATATACAAATTTCAACCAAAATTGAAGGAAGCATGGAGAGGAAGTATTGGAATTCAACTTTGTTCAAAAGTATCATTAATACATAAATGATTATTCCATGTGGTTAAAATCGATTTTCTTAGGTGGGGTGTTTGCAAAAATCAGTATTTTTACATGCGGGTAGAGTAACCGCATGCGAAAATTATATTTTCTCATGCGGGCGCTAAAGTCATCCGACTGAAAAAAAATCGGCAAAACAAAAAATAAAAATTCCAAAAAAAACCCTAGCAGCTCCCGTGGCCAGGGTTCGTCCTTGCCGTCACTGACGCCCTCTTCCGCCTCCCATTGCCGCCACCGGAGCCATGCGTCGGATCCATGCGCACGGGAGGGGAAGGTGACAGGATCCACGTTGGAGGGGGCGAGCCCGCCGGATCTGTCACCACCAAGCTCTGCACCACCGAATCCGCCGCCGCCAAGCTCTCCACAACTAGATCCGCCACTGCCGAGCTCACCACCACCGTCCTCCCCACTACCGGATCTGCCATTACCGAGCTCCTCACCAACGGATCTGCCGCTGCCGAACTCACCACTGTCGGATCCGCTGCCGGAGAAAATGGTCGCCGGCCGCTCCCGCCCGCTGCTCCCGCTCTTGTCAGCCGCCGGATCCCTCTGGCACCGGCCACTCGCACTCGCCGCTGATAGAGACGAGAGGAGAGGAAGTGGAGGAGGTGGAGGAAGTG
This sequence comes from Oryza officinalis, assembly GCA_008326285.1. Taxonomy (NCBI): domain Eukaryota; kingdom Viridiplantae; phylum Streptophyta; class Magnoliopsida; order Poales; family Poaceae; genus Oryza; species Oryza officinalis. The sequence goes on from BDMV01000005.1 coordinate 23,630,482, forward strand.
GAAGGTAGAGAGCATAGAGGAAGAGGATGAAGAGAGAGGGGGGACTTGATATTTTAAGGGTGAGCTCGATCTAGTGGGTTGGTGGTAGGCGGGCCTCTTAACAGGCCCATCTGTGAAAATAGTTTTATTTTCGTAGGCGAGACTGTTAAAAGACTCGTCTGTGAAAATTGATTTTCGCATGTGGTCCTTAAACCGTGCTTCGGGGAGCGATTGTTGCATGCAGAAGAAGATATGGCCCACCTACAATCTACAGGGTGTCTTGTCCGAAAAAATCGATTCTATACTAGTGTATACTACTCCTATATATATATATATGCTTGCTAACTGTTTGGCTGATATTCAATTATTTATTTCTTTTTCATAGCCAAATTGTTGTTTGGTATAGTTTTGATTTAGGTGAGATTTCTCACATGATGATAACCAAGTGGAAACATAGTCATTTTGAGGGGAAAAAACAACCAGTATGATAATAAAATTGGTTACACTTGTCCATCTTTTTTTTATAAAATCTTGGATGACTTATATATTTTAAACCCCTTATTATTTTTTAGATCTATTTGGACCATCATACTCTACTTAAAATAAAATATATGGCAAAACAAGTCCAATATTAAATATATTTAAACATTTAAAAGTGATTTAATTTATCTAATTTAAAATTAATTTACTTAAATTATAGAAGTAACTTAGTTCTGCAATATAATTAGTAACTTTCTTTAGTATTAGTAAGTAATTACATATGAACGAGTTGAAATAAGACACTATATGAAGTAAATTCACAAGTAAAATACAAAGAAAAGTATCATGTAAATACATAGATTTTATTTATTTGAAGTATTACCTATATTATTTTCTTAGAAAAGTAATTTTGCATCATATAAAAGTAACTTTTTACAGTATTAGAAGTAACTAAATTATTATTATTAGAGGGAATTAACTCTTGAAAAATAGAAGTAATTTTGACCAACCATAAATGAAAGTTTAGTAATATGTGTTATTTTTATCTCTAGGCTAGTGATCTAAGTGGTTTTCTTGTTTTTAATTAAGCTTTCATTTTTTATAATTCATAGTCCCTGGACCTGCAAACTTTATAAAAATTGTCTGTAACTTTTTTTAATCTGAAGCAAATGCTGAAATGAATTCCATTATAAAAAATAATCATGTACTCCTATTGTAGTTAATCTTCACAAACAAATTGAAAATAATTATACACAACTATAAATATTGCATACTTAAATCACAACACTATTTGGACATTACACACAACACACAATATTTTTGAAGTTCTTATAAAAATAATGCGCATTGATCTGACTTCTTGTTAGTGCTGCACAGCATAAGATAGCATGAAGAGCTGACCATGCCCGGTTGGTATGGGCCACCTCAGAATAAGGACAGCCTACTCCAGGCCCAGCCCGTCTTGAGTTCTACATCAGGACCTCGAAAAGTTAATTACTAGTAGTACTACATAATGGTAAAATTAAAAGGCCCTCAAGTAGTTATTATAGACAAACCCCTAATTACATCAGTGTTGATGCCACGGCCGGTCAAATAACCAAAAATGAGTTGTTTACACCATACTGTACATATAGTTAAGCCATATATAGTTATGGTGATTCTTAATTAATTTGAGGGTAATAAGGTGACAAGAAAAAAACACTATAAACAAGGCCAAACTTAATTTTGTAATTAACCAGACAACCATGTCATGGCGCAGGCACATATGCATGGCAGCCAAAAGGAAGGACAAATTACTGAAAAAAAAAGATGATTATGTACTGATGCAACTGATGCAAAGGCGAAAGAATAATCATGAAGAGACAAATTCCAATAAAGAAGATGTTTACAGGTGACGATCCAAGATTTGGATGGATTTATTTATCTGGATGTTGCTTTAGAGTGCGGAGGACTATGCTAAAAAGAAACAGTTATCTAACTTGGGCTAAACAAAGTGGTCGATAGGTCATTTTCAATCAGATTATCTGGACATTAGGCCACCTAAATTTGCACTCTCTACAACCTCCGAAATAATTTGCTGTTGTACTTTAATTATATATGAGGCTTCGTAATCCTAACGCCATTAAATCAAACTGTCATCGGTGATCACATGACTCGTCTATATTACTGGTCACCAACAGTACTTGGTCCATTTTGTTCGGTACTGCTCCCTTTGTTTTTTATTATAAATCGTTTTGAATTTTTTAAAATTTTTAGGTTTTACTAAATTTATAAAAAAATTTAGCAACATCCATAACACCAAATTAGTTTCATTCAATGTAATATTGAATATATTTTGATAATAAATTTGTTGTTGAAAATATTGCTATATTTTTCTATAAACTTAATCAAACTTAAAGAGTTTGATTAGAAAAAGTCAAAACAAATTATAAAATGAAACGAACGGAGTAGTAATATAAGCATGCATGTTGCGTACTAATAGAGCATTGTCATCTTTAATATCACTAGCTACTAGCTAGTACTGGACTAGCTTTCCGCTAAGGTAAACGAGAGAAAAGGATTTATCTTCTCACTTTGGCTCAAACACAGCTCTTTAGAAAATATGAGTGCGACTCACTTTTTTGTCCTATATATATGAGCTACAAATTAAAAGATATCCATCTCGTAGTTGTCTTTTCGATGATGTGATGTATAATAGTTAGCTCAACTTTCGTTCATGCCCCTTAAGAACTCCATTTGAGGATCAAGTTTTGGTAAATTTCTAAATCCATGCGTCATATCTAAACTTGATAAAAAAAACTTGGCACAACATTCGGCCAAGTATTTTTTTAATCAAAATAATAACTATGGATAGACAATATTCACATATGTTGCAGTTTGGACGAATAATCGTCTCTTCATCTTTGATGCTACTGCATGCCTCTATCGTTTCCACCGTGCTCCTCTCCACTTCGACTGTCAACCCACCATTGCCCAATTAGCTGCCCTCAAGCTCAACCACTTGTACCCCATGCTGTCAATCCAGAGTCAGCTGTGGCTAATTTAGATTCTTCGATCTCAATCCCAATTATCATTATTAATTGGGGTAGTTTGGGAAATGGCACTGGAGGAGAGTTCTCTGGCATCCTCCCTTTAATTTCTTCCTAATTTTACTATGGCCTTATTTGGAAAATGGTATGGCTCCAATTTCTAGATTCTTGGATAAAATCGAGTTTGTAGATTAGATTGAGTGATCGATTTAATACTTTTATTAGCTAGTCCAAAACATGAACAAAAAGTCACGCACAATCTACTAACAGCTTCAACTCCAAAAATTTCTAGAGTTAGGAAACTCAGTTTAAACAAACTTGGAGGTGGAACAGCTGTGCCAAGCTAAGGCCTAACATGTGAAGCAAGAGTCTCCAATGCAAGTATTGATAACAAAATGTGGTCCAATACTAGCTTCCTTTTTTTGGCTACTTTTGGCTTGTAGAGTAGATAATGGTGGCTGAATAATGTAGACGACGAAGATAAGCTTATTGTTTGGATTGGAAGAATTGAATAGGAGTATTCTCAAAGGTTTTCACCGGAAATAAACTTAAAAAAATTGTGTGTTTGGACCAGGACTGCTCTTCCAAATCCATTTCTATTTCAAAAATACAATACAATCGCTTGAGACATTTTCGGGGATAAAATCATATGAATTTCTTACATTGCGATTTGCTTTGTGATTTGTGCTTTGTCAGAGGAATGACCGGTGCGGCGATGGTTAGGCGATGGGCAAGTGGGTGTGGCGAGGCGGCCGTGACACAGTCTTTGCCGTGGGAGAGATGGGCGGTGGGCTAGTGTTGTTGTTGGTAGAAGCTTGTTGGAGTGGTTAGGATGTGGTGTTTGATTTGGCGGCAGTGGTGCCGCCTCCCCCGTGGGAGATGAGTAGGTTGGTGGGCCGGTGTTGGCGACAATAAATGCTTGTCGGTGGAGTGGTTAGGACATAGAGAGGTGGAGGCAAGAATCACCGGAGACGGAGGAAGACTGTGGTGCCGTGGCACATGAGTCATAGAAAATAGAGTAAAAGAGATGAAATTAGGTCATAAGATGGGAGTGGTAACGAGAGAAGTTGCATGGTATGATAGGCCTCACTAGCGCTGGCAAGAGGAGCCGCGGAGGGTAGTGGAGGATTCGTGCGATGGGGGGAGAGACGAGGGGCAAAGGCATGAATATTTTAAAAGCAGAGGGGTTAACCATAATTTTTTTTGACAAATTTTAACTAATAAAGATTAGTACTTTTGTAATGCAGTTTTTCTATGACTCCACTCCTATAAGTGTGTGTCAGAATGTGTCGAGTGTGATATATATACACCAAACAACATCATTATGTTTTCCGAACCTCTGTTTCACCATCGTTTAACATTCCATTCTTCTATTTTTTTTTCCACGAATCAATGTGAAGATGTATTAGTTTCGCAAAACATCTGATTCTTAAGTTAATCCATACAGTACACATATATAGTAAATTAATTAACCGGGCGCAGACTGCAGCTGCATGCCTGCCGCCGCTGCGGCACGAAAGCAGAGGATTCAACAGCAATTCCGCCGGCCAGACTGCCAGTCCGTCGTCGTCGCCGGCCGGCGTGACGTGTGTGTGGGTTCAAAAAGTGAGGGCCAGATTGATCACACAGGGGAGAGAGAGAGAAGCCAGTGAGTAAACCTGTCGTTGGTGCATGCATGCTGTCCAGATCAAATAAAAGACGACGAACGCGCAACCAGCAAAGCGGGGCCGACAAAGGCAGGGAGGCAGCCAGCCAGCAGCACAAACACCCAAACCCCCAAAGACACCACGAAGAAGTACGTACTAGTAGCAACTCGATCTACCCCAAGAGAGAGAAAACCATCAAACAAGACTCTCTCTCTCTCCTAACACTAGAAGAGCGACGCCGGTTCAGTATTTTCGAGGACACTAGACAATTTGAATTTGGTAATATAGATCCTTAAGATTAAATATTTATTTTTATTTATGATATATACTTTATAAACCATGAATCATGAATCATTTAAAGTGACACAAGAAAATATTACTAACATGATATACTTGTGACACAAGCAAACATTAAAGTGACACAAGACATAATTGTGAAGTAAATTAATAACAAGAACAAAACAAAATCCTAACATATTTTTTGGACCAAATAGATAAAAAAATGAGAAAATCACAAGACCTTACCCTAAACTATAGTCATGATGAGATAAAATTTAGTCGCGTGGAAGTCAAACATGAGGACGGACGATGACGTCCTGCTGACTGGATTGGTTGGTGATGGCCCCCGACCGGCCTAGGCCCTAGGCGGTCATATATACAACCAACTTAGACCCTTGAGCTGGCCCGTAGGCAAGTACATGAAACATATTCTAATCTCTCGAGGATGCATCCTCATGTACCATTTTTCAAAATCTAATATAATAATTACAAAAAATTAATAATAAGAGTATATTGATATCTATCACTTGACAAACCATAAAGTTTAAATTAGATCGATATATTTAGAAAAGAAAGACACATTTAGATTCATACGCTAAATTGTCTTTTTTATATCACACAGAAAGAAATATTGTCAAATATTTTAAAACTTTTTTTATAAATATTTAATAGTTTTTAAACAAATAAGGGACATATATTTGAGGGATCGAAATAGTTTCCCGCGGAGGACACTACCCCTCTCTCTGATTCACTATTCCTCTCTCTCTCTTGAACAGGATGATGAGAGACAGGATGAATATTAAGCACTCGTACGGACAACTACGCTCCCAACAAAGAATAATTGTGCTTGTGTTTGGTGTCTTTTGAGAGAAAGAGAGAGAAAAAAAGGAAGAGAATCATACTGTTCATCTGACCTTGTACAAGGAGGGATTTTCGATTTTCAACCATTCCATGTACTGCGGTACTAGATTTGCTTCTGACTGCCTGTCGGCCAAGAGATCTCTACTCCGCTCTCGATCGATACATTCTTTATCAAGCGAAGGTTTACTGTTTGTAATAATGATATGTAGCTACAGTGCAGATGTTTTGAATTTTGTACAGGCACAGACGCACACTAGAGATTTTGACTGTTGCTACTGCTCATTGTCGGTCTGTATACGTGCTGGTGGGTGATTGCATGCATGCAGCAATTAATAGTATGTAGGAGAAGTAGTAGATATATGCAGGACTAGCAGAACATGCAACAGAAGTGTATATATATACACATAGTATATGTACTAGAGCTACATATATAACCTAAAGTGTTTTGTTTAGATTAACTACCATTGATATATAAACGTCTCTGATACGATATATGTATGCATTACTGACAGATAAATAATTATTAATGACATCCCAAGATCAATCGACGTTTCTACTCATTGCGCGTACCCTACAAATCATAGTGAACAAGATAAAAATCTGAAGTAATCAAGTAGTGGTGGAGTGTGAAACACAGTCGTCAGAGCTACAAAATCTAGAGTATTTATATTCATCAATCAAATATATATGGATTTACAGAAAATAATGAAGTTCAGGAAAACGCCTTTAATATCTCAAGTATATATATAGATTTTGGAAAGAAGTGCAACAATTCCACGATTCAGAAAATATCTCAAGCACATTTATATACTATTTCTTAATAACATAGTTAAGCATTCGTCGTTCAGGAAAAGTCATATATATCTTATGTACATACAGATCAAAATTTAATTATATCTTATTGAAACTTTATAGTAATACTTATTTTCTTGATCTTCAAATATGTCAAACCGTCACAACACAGTTTCTAGTTTTCCATATCTTCACACGTAAGCACTGCTTTACTAGAAATATATATATAACATAACATTAAATATTACGGAGTTTGGAGAATCATTTGTAATAAATACTCCAACTATTTGTACAAATTAAAATTAATGAAGCAACAAGACCGGTCGTACTAGCAAGCATAATGAAAAAGAAGACAATGAGATCACAAAAAACAAAAAAAATAGATGAAACCGAAAGAAAAAGACGAGAGGGACGGCATTGCACCTGGAAAAGGAGTAAGATGACAACGGAAGCAATTATATTGATTCAAAAAGCTTTTGTTATACACATTTAGTTCATTTATATTGTACTGATAATGACATGTGATGTGCAACTTTCGTGTATGTTTGCATCTCTTTCTGTTCATATATGTACACCACAACAGTACATCATACCAAAAGTATTAAATCACTTAAACAAGCGTAAACAGTACTGCTCATTATCAATGAAGTCAAAGCAAAGAACTTTTGTTTTTTCCCTTTTGCAGGGACATCACAACAAATGCTTTAAAAAATTGTCATTCTCTCCCATATATAAAACTGAAGCTTCAACAACCACTGTTAAATACTTATGTCCCTCCCTTCTTCAGGAGATATATAGTGTAATTTGAAATTGAGATGGTGATGATCATATGGGGCCAAGCAAATTATGGAGGGAGAACTAAGAGAATATAATAATGGCAGGATCAGGCACTAAGAAAACCGTGATCATTTTGCTAGCCAGGCCCCATCTATAGAACTAGGATTAGCAAAAAAATCAACTCATTATCAATGAACCCTTATATATTGCACTCAAATCAACAAACAAACAACAATTAAGTTAATGATTGATCACCTCAAATATGTATGAACAGAAATAAATTGGAGATCGATCGACGGAGAAGAGAGAAAGTTGTCTTGCTCTTATTTCTTCAAATTGAAATTTTCTGCATGTTAATTGGCAGCCTTTTTATGTACTCGATCCTAACATTATCCTACAAACCCCTTAATTAGGCCTCTCCAATCTCATACCAACAAATAATAACAGTAATCATAATAATTAAACAACCACGTCTAAAAGTTAAGATGATGATGCTGCAGGATTAGAATTTGGAGGTGAGGGGATTGAAAGGGCAAATGATTTCTCTACACTTATCACGAACTCGGCGCCGATCCTTTTGCTGTTCCCTTCGCCGCCGTCGCCGTCGCCGCTGCAGTAGTACGGACACCTGTTGCCGGAGGAGTAGTAGGAGATGCCGCCGGCGTGGTGTCCTGTTGCTCGCCGGACTGGGTGGCCTCGTCGTCGTCCTCGTCGGCGCCTCCCGACGTCCCAGCGGCATCCGCGGTGACGACGGGCGGTGGCGCCACGGGTGGCGCTGCGGCGGGCGCGCCGCTACCGCCGCGCTTGCGCTTCTTCTCGTAGGGGATCCCGCGCGCCTTGGCCTGCGCCTCGCGGACCTCGCGGAGGTAGATGCGGACGGCGCGCGCGGCGAAGGGGTTGGACTCCGGGCGGCCGCCGGACTCCTCGTAGGCGGCGCGGAGGCGGCCGATGAGCGCGTCTAGGCTGCCCCACGCCTGGCGGAGCGGGCAGGCGCACGGCGCCGGCGGGTTGGGCTCGCCGAAGTAGGCGCAGCCGTCGACGTGCACCTTGGTCTTCCCGAACTGGTCCAGGTACTTGAGGAACTCGATCACGTGCGCGCCGCTGCACCGCGGCAGCGTCAGCGGCGGCTTGTGGTTGCGCAGGTACTGCAGGAACGTGTTCCAGTCCCGCCGCTTCTGCGACTCGTACCTGCTCAGCCCCGCCGCCGCCGCCGCCGGCGCCTGCTGCGCCAGCGGCTGCGCCTGTTGCACTTGCTGCCCCTGCGCCTGCGCCTGCGCCTGATGCCTCCCAGCTTCTTCCTCCTTCGATTCTGCCTTCTCAGCCACGCTCGACGACGACGCCGCCGCCGCCGACGACGACGACGGCCCAGCCTCTTCCGCTGCCCCGGCGCGTGGCGCGTCGGGGGCAGGCTCCATGGTTGCTCTAGCTAGCTAGCTAAAGAGAGAGAGAGAGAGAGAGTATGGCTAGCTAGCTAGTAGCTAGAGAGAGAGGAGAGAAGAGGGGGTGAGGTAGAAGAAGACTTGTTGGGACGGAGTGTGGCATCCTTTGCGGCTTTTGTCTCTGGTTGGGTTAATAGCGTCTCCACTACACACTGTCGACTAGCGCGACCTATAATCATTTCTTTACTTAATTTAATTACGGTTTTGGGAGCAGCATAAGTACCCGTCCTTGTTGTTCCTGATTATATGTTTCTTTAATTTCGCGTTTTCTTTTGGTGCTTAATTATGCTTAGTTTCTGCCTTTTCTTCTTCCCCTTTGCCTTTTGTTTGAATTATTTGGATGTATCGCACGGGTTGTGATAGAGTGACGTGGCAAGGTTGGGTGAGGTGGAAGGTCGTACCACATCGTGTCAGCTTTGAGAAAACGGTTGAAATTTGATATATCATTGTATTTAGATTTTAACAATTTAACATGTACGACTTTGTTACAGTACTATTGCGTATATTTATTTACTTTTGTTTTTTTTTTCTTTTCTCCTTTTGTTTGATTTTTTTTTGGATTTAGCCCACCGGTTGTGAGGGAGTGTGTGGCAGGGTTGGGTGAGGTGAAAGTCTGTATGGCATCACGTTACCTTAGAAAATGGTTTAAATTTGCTATATATATATATATATATATATATGTTGTCATGTTATTTAGAGTTATCCTATTTAACATGAGCCACTTTGTTATATATATTACAATGTATATATTTCTTCAGTTGGTGTTTTCTTTTTTTTTCTTTCAATTTTACTTTTTGGATTTATTACTTGCGTTGTGATAGAATGATGTGGCGTGGTACGTTGGAAGAGGTTGGAGGTTGTGTATATATCATCAGAAAGCTTCAACATTGAAACTTGATATATAATGTCATGGTAGTTGGATTTATCCGATTTAACAAGTGCGACTTCGCTGTACCACAATGCCTATATTTATTTTTAGTTTTGTGTTTTTCCTTTTTTTTCTTTCTGTTTCAATTTTTTTTTGGATGTATTGCCTGGGCTATGCTAGAATGATGTGGCTGTGTGGGATGATATGGGAGGTCTTATAGAAACACGTCAGCTAGCTTAAAACTGGTTTAAATTTGATATATTGCTTTGGTTTGCTTTAATTTAACCTATGTGATAGAGTGATGTTATAGGGTTTGGGTGAGGTGGGAGGTCGTATCGCATCACGCCAGCTTATAACAACACAGCTGTTGAATTTGATATATTGTATCACGATATTTGGAATTACCTAATTTAACCAGTGCAACTTTATCATGCTACAATAGATATGCTACATATTCATTAATAACTATTTTCCAGCAGTGCTCTTCCATATAATCTTGGAAGAAGGCACTAAAATATTTTGTTCAGATTAGGGACCGGATAATTTGCATGCTTTCTATACTCCCTTTCTTAATATGGTGGCACAAGTGTTGATGCACCCATGCATACATATATACTATCTCCATTCCTAAAAGAGTATAATGTTGTTTTAGACTTATCGAGTCAATAAGGCATAACTTGAACACTTACTTCCTTTGCATAAATCCAAACAAATAGTTATATATAGTATTAATTATGAAATTAGCTTTGGTTATATAAATTTGGCTTTGTCAGTTCTCATACGTGCAATATTCAAAGTTTAGTTTATATTCACTGCGCAGACTTTAAGCCAACATTTTTTATGACTGGATGACTATATATATGCCCTTGTTTGTGCATTAAAAGTATTAAAATAATTTATCCATATAAAGTTACTCAAACAGAAATTTTACAAATATCACTGCAATTATTTCTATACGTGATATCTTTTCCTGGAATGCACCAAGTAAATAATGTTGGCGCATGGTTTAAACATATTCAAAAGATTAATTATAGACCATTGCATATGTACACTTTACTGAATTATCCTCATATGTTGAGGCAAATAATCATCTGTAAGTTGTTGAAAAACATCAGAAGAAATGTCGTTTATCATATATACGAGAGAGACTGGGAGGAGAGATCGAGTACATAACGACAGAGGATACCTTTAATTTTCTTATTTTATGCAATAACAATAAAATTCATATATATGTTTAACTTATATTCCTGGGATGCATATATAGCTCTTGTACACAACATGAATTGTTATTTAAGGTAATCTGTTCCTCATTTAAATTACTTAATATAGAGCAATCAACTGCTCCCCCCTCACCCTACATATTGAAGTACAGGCAGAATATAATTGCATAATTAATTATATTCTTTTAATATTTTTTGTTTATTATTTTTGTATTTAAAAAATAGAAATATAAGTCATTGGTTCTAATTTATAAGGGAACAATTAATTTTAATCTTCTATAAAATGCATTGGCATAAATTAAGTCCAAATTCATATATGTTATGTGTGTTTGGAAAAAAAATACTAGCATAGTAATTAAGTTTCATCGAGATACCAACTATTTGTTTCCTGTTTTCATTTACCATTCATTTGTTTTTTTCTTCGCCTCATTTCGGTTACACATGAGGGCATTGACATAAGGGTGTTTTTATTTTTTTTCTACACATAGAGTTTAAAACAAGCTGTCCGGCCCCCTCAGCGAGACATATTTGCCTCAATTTATAGAATTCTTACATACTCCCTTTGGTTTTCTTTTTGACATTGGTTAGTTCATTTTTAACTCACCAATGTCAATATAAAAAAAAAATAGAGGGAGCCTATATATGCGTATATATATTCAGAAGTACATTGCATCTCGATCCTACACATATACAGAGAGGACATTGTATGGCAGAAGGAAAGTGATTAGTTTGGTTAATTGATGTGTCCAGGCTCCACTTTTCTTTCTGCCAAAAATGCAAAAGGTCGAGGATCGGACACACAGAGAGAGAGAGAGAGAGAGAGAGAGAGGAATTTTAATAAAAAAAAGGATTCGCATGAAGATGACATGGGAGCGTACTCCCTACCTAGATATGATAATATGCATGGACCGGCCGGCTAGCTGGACCCTCCGGCATTTGTCCTTGATCCTCTTTACTACTCCTACTACTACTGAAGTTATCTCACTGTCATCTCCCACATCTTGACAGCAAGGCAGCGCGGTGGGTCATCAATGCATTAGCACCTGACCATTATGAGATCGAGCTAACTCCTGTCCCAATCTCTGTTCCAAATTCCCGTGGTACCACCTGCCGATTAATTCAGCTATTCCCGTTTGTAATTAACACCTGCTACCGCGCGCTCGATAAAAAAAACAAAATTTGAAGGAAGTGACGTCCCTCCAAATATTTTTTTAAAAAAAATTGTAAACATATTGAAAATAAATATGAGACCTTAGAATTAAAATCATGCATCCCTTATCATTGCGCTATCAAGAATATCTCCCGCGTGCTTGATAGCCAACAAAAACCAAAACAGTCTGCACAAATTTGTTCAAATTTTGTACTTTTAGTAATTAGTATTTTTTAACTTGTTGATTGGTTTATCGAGCGGTTTATAAATGTGAATCAGCTTGGTAAGGCTGATAATTAACCTTGAAAACGTTCGATCGGTGACGTCGTACATGAGATTCCCCATGAGGAAGCTAGGATAGATAAGTTATTTCATTTTGAAATTTCATAGCAATTTCCCCACGATAAATTCCTGGAGATCGATGGTCAGGGTTTGAAATTTCCAAAATTTTGATCCCCTGGCACGGAACTAATTTGTCCAATAATTTCAAGTTTTTTGAATTTACCAAAATTTAATCAAAAATTTCAGAATTCAAATTATTTTGGTCCAAAATTTCTGTAATTCGGATTTATGGATGCCCCCGAAATTTTTTGGTTCTCCAAAATTGTTAACCCTTGATAGGCAATATCCGATGATTCTAAATTATTGTAAAAACCTTTAGATCGAACGAGATGATAAAAACTGAGAGATGTACTCCAAAAATAGTTATTTAATTTTAATTGCCATATCCTAATTAACAAATTACCATTGGGTAGATGGTATATTTTACTGACGGTTTATTGAACAGTACGATGATGTTTTGTGCTGATAGGAGGAAGGGACAGAGAAAGAACACGTGCTTGTTGTGTGCCTGTGTGTGGTGGTGGGGTTCACATTTCTCTCTGTTTGGTGTGGGGCCCATCCTTTCTAACACCAGTGCTAATGCACTATAGTACATACTAGTATATAGCTAATGAGACTTAGAATACCATATACATACATAGAATACTATAGTTATACATGCATAGATTGAGTGTACAGGCCGGGTTAATTATTGATTGTACCTATACATGGACATAATAAAATTAAAATGTTATATGTAAATTAAAGTATTCCATTCTATCAATCAAAGAAAGCTTGTATTTAATTAAGACCGAATTATATCATGGATAATGGTGTATGTGTGTATGCTGTTACAAGTCTTGGAAAATCATGTATCAGAAGAAGTGGTAATATTCAAAACAAAGAGATAACATTAGTTCTCTTTTTTCATAGAACTAGGCCATAGGGTCGACTATCCCCACATATGCATATCTGCAATAACAAAGCTAGATATTTGCCATACTTGAATAGCTTTCACCATACGAAACATATCCTTATTTCTTTCATTAAAAAAAATCACGAGTGGTTGAGCGTCACAGGGGAGTTTGTTAATTAATTTAGTCGGGTGCATGCACTGTTCACACTACTCAGCCATGTACAAATGGGACAAATTAACACTAATCATGCATCATTGCACACCAGGCTAGATTAATTAGTACTAACGCAAAGATCAATTAATGAAAAGCTAGCGTAGTGTGCTTGACAATTCAGAGGCACTCAAGAATTCATCAGCGGCATCTTAATTGGCATCACGACCAACGGTATGCGCGTATGCGTCCCGGATCAAAATGCATGTTTACTAACATAATCTCAATTAATTAAGAGGCGCCCGAATGATTAATCCCGGCTAATTGAAAGATTATTATTGTAAAGGTGGCCTAATGATGGCTCCGTCGTACGGATCCATGCATCATCTATCGTGTTCCTTCCTAAAAAATAAACGAATAGCTGCTCAGGTAGCAAACAACGACATACCACGAAGAGAGAGACAGACATGTGGGCCATATAATTCGTCCCTCATAATTAAGTGTATCTAGGCCGTCGGCTATCGGGAATAGCTAGCGTCATATTTTTTCAAAACAATAGTTAAATTATTTTTATACCATAGATTATCTATACTTACATTATAATTATACTGTAAATTTTAAAACTTACACTGTAATTACACCGTAAGTTTAAATATTTATATTGTAATTTTTCTAATACACAATTTATAAAAAAATTAGGATTAAAAATAATTTATTATCTACTTAAATAAGGAAATAGGAGAGATAAATCATACTTATACAGAGGAGAGAGAGCAATTATATAAAAAACAATGATTGAAATTAAGAAAAAATGTGGCTCCATAATTTTAGCAATTCTATTATTTATATGGTTTGATCTACTTCTTACCTGTTAAGCAATATATCTTTTAATCTATTTCTTTTAATTTTTAATTTGTTTCTCAGAAAGCTTGCTAGCTAGGAAGCAAGTTTTGATGGGCCAAAAAGCATTAGTGCTACTCCACATCGGCTATAATGGAGCTATAGCTTGCTTGCTGACCTGTCAGGCTCCGCATATCGAAGTATGGAACATGGAACTAGGTTATGGCACCCTGCAACATCGAGAAGCCAATTAAGGACTTGCGGTTATTTTTAAGCATGGAGATTAGGAGGCGCAGCGTGTGATGATTTGTGTGAATGGAGAAACATCTACGGTGTTCCGTGCGAGATAACACACAAGGAAATGGAGATCTCATGTGAAAGGAAAGGGAGGGGATAGGAGGGTGTGCACTCAAGCAAGGGATGTAGAAAACACATCCAAAAGTAGGGATGGTAATGGCCCAATAACTAATCCCAAATGGTATATAATTCACCTATATATCAGGATCTAGGTAAGATGCTTTTTTAACCAAAGACAAAGTGATGCTTAACGAGTATGAAGTAGTGGCCATTAGGCTTGGCAGGCCCGAATTGGGTGAATCCTCTCTAGTCCCTATATATTCACTATTAGATAGGCCATTTAGGACATGACATGTGACATCAAGATGCATGTGCATATAAGCATAAGTGTTGAATAATCCTAATCTAGTTTCCGGTCTCTATTTCTCCCCCAACAAATCCCAACTCCCTTTTTCCATCACCTTGCATATGGTTCGATCTATCTCACATGTCTCCCTAAACTGTGCAGTCCCGCCCCTCCCCCTCTCCTCCAATCCTCCAAACCATCAACCACCGTGTGTACAAGGCTGCCACAGTACCTCCACATTCCATCATGCCTCCTACTTCCACCTGACCAAGAGAGTCCCCTCCCATCCATGAGGCCACCAAACTGCAACAGTGTCATCCTACTTTGCAGCCCCCGACCTCAACTTCCCCTTTAGCCACCGGCATTATTTTTTGCTTCAATTGTTGCTAACCTTACCTTCACATGCTTCTTGGCCTAGATCTAAGTGGCATCACCCTTTCCTCCTAGCCCCTCATGTAGTCACATTGGTGTGCCTCTTCTTTAGTACTTGCACAACGATCTTGTCATCTGCTTTAGCCTTCCACTTGGCTCCATTGACACCTTAGGGAAAAGCACAATTTGGTTGTTCCCTGGAAGCCCAATGGTGAATGGGGATAGTAGCTGACTTGAACCCAAGCCAGGTCCAAGACTTGGTGCGCTAGGGAGGGGAGCGGGTCTGTCCTGTAGGGCATGAGCACCTTTATCCCCTCCTAGTTGCAAGGCCCATATCCACCAATGTGTCTTCAAAGTCATGGCTCTATAAAAGATATGCATCTCACTTGGTTATAAAATAATTAGAAGAAATTATGAGCATGGTGAGAATTGAACATGGGACTTTGGGGTTGAAACCACACACCCCTTTCCACTACTCTATTAAGTGCATCTTAATGTAGAGCTGCAATACCAAGCCACTCTAAAGTGTTGCATATGGTATTAGGGTTCCATTGGAACTCACCAAATCCATATATGCATTTTAGTGAAAAAATAATGCCTTAGTTTATAATGACCATTAAAATTTTCCAGGTGTTGATAGTTAAAGCCTTAATTTCCCGTAGAGAAGAAAATTGTGCATAGTATGTATAATGTATCGACATAAATTTTATTCAAATAAAATAATTTGAGAATTGTGTGTTACATTGAACAGTTAGTGGTAAAAAAATTTTACAGATGATTGCTAACCCATTACAATAGGCATTTAGCCAGCCGCCTATAGTCCAGGACCTGTGGAAATTGGTGAATCTATAGGCGTAAAAAAAATTCATAGAGTGGTTGCCATAATTAAGGAACTGTTTATGCACCGAGGTTCCTTATGATATCTGTTTATAAAAATGGTTTTCCACAAGCAATTACTTAAGTTAACCGCCTATGAAAATCCTTGTATCAGGTGGCTCCTAAAGCCAACCGACTGTGGAAAACAATTTCCACATGCACTTATCTTTAAGTTGTTGCCTAATACAGGTAGAGTAACACATCCAGTTCTCATAAGGAACCGCATGTGCTATGCCATTTAGCCGATACAAAAATATAATTGTGAATTGCACATTAGGCCAATTATTTTTATCTATGTTGCAACTAGGGCTAGGAGTGACATAAGATTTTCACTTTGGACTAGCTAAGGTTGCACACGTCCTTTCTTCATATTTCCCTTCTCTATCTTCTCCAACATCTGGGGTAGACAAGGTGAGCTCATCGACAAAGTTCACAGGACAACTTGTGGTTTGGCAACAATGCTGAGCTAGATTCAATCATCAATAGTAGATCTACCTCTTTCATGCTTTGGATTTGGGAATTTGTATGAGATGGTGATAACCTGAGGCATGAGGAACGGATAAGGCCATCAAGCTTCTTGCTGTGTGGAGGGAAGGGGAGGAGGTCATTAGTTGAAAAAGAATTTCCGCAAGCCCCTCCCCCTTAATTTCACAGTTGGAGAAAAAAAATTTGAAATGACTGCTTTAAGATTGCCTTTTTTTTTGGGAAGGGGGGGGAGGGGTGATGGGAGGGGGCGGGGAGTCAAGAGCCACCAGTGTAAATGAAAAATCACATGTGGGCGTTTAAGGCAGCTGCCCATGGTAAAATAATTTTTTTAGGCAGCTACCTTAATATGCCACCTACAAAAATTGGTTCATATGCATGGATGGCGTAGTATAGTCCGCTGCCTGTCTCTATAGCACTTTCCAGGTGGCGTGCTCTCAATGTCCGCCTGTATGTTTGGATGGTTCATCTTTGTCGCACTAGTTCAAGTCTTCAATTATGATGTCACTTCCTTCTTGAAAGACAAACTGTCGGACGCTAGTCACGTCCTCCACTACCATGTCGCGCCTCCTCACCTCCCACGCCATGCCTTTTTTCCAATAAATATGGGGCAATTGGGGTTTTGTCACCGCCGCTCTCACTCCCACTCACACTCGCTATGCCTCCTTACCTCCTCGCCGTTCCCCGTCACGTCCTCTCCCAATCTCTTTGGCCATGGCGGGTTCACCGTCGCATCCACAATACATCACCACCACCGAGGAGGAGGAGGAGAACAACGGCTAGAGCAACTCCAACAGAGACACATCCACCAGCTTGTTGCTCCTACCATTGCCAGGCGAAATGCTTGAGTGAACAACGACTTCAATCACTGGTACAATGGGTCCTCACCAAAGGACACTGACGAGGACTTGTCATCATCGGAGGACTCCAATGACGACGATGACGACAAGAGCAGCGATGAGGCCAATTATGAGGACAAGGGTGATGAAGGTAGGCGCAAAGGATGAGGCACCTGAGGAGGGCACCAAGACGGAGGCCAAGGAGAATGCCTTGGTCGCTATGGACGTGGCGGCGGTGATGGCGCCTTGTGTGGGCAAGGCCATGGAGTAGGCCCCCAGCCTAGTCGAGGTATAGGAGGCGGGCCCTAGAGTGGCCATGGTGCAAAAGGCGGGTACATGTGTGGCTGTGGTGCCATTGGACGAGGCAGAGGCTGGGCCATGGGCTAGTTAGGGGGAGCCACCGGCGGAGGAGAAGGCGCGGTACCGATCCCTAGCGGTGGCTCTGGGATGGGTCCGGTTGGCAACGCCTCGACATCGGCTACTAACACGTGCGATGGCACAGGGCCAATCGTCGGCACTTGCTCGAAGACAGTGGCAAAGCTAACGGGGAAGTAGCCCAGCTGCAACTAATGAGTTGTTTTTTAGTATAGGCTGAGAGAATGACAAGTGGGCCTAAATAGAATTTAAATTAGGGAGAAACTTTTGCTTTGTAATATATCACCATGTTATCTAAGTTGAACCTTTTGTACAAATTAAAATATATTGTCAAAATTAATACTACCTCCATCCAAAATATAAACATTTCTAGCTCTGAATCTAGACAAGCACTTATCTAGATACGGAGCCAGAAATGCTTATATTTTGGGATAAAGGTAGTATATGTTACATTTAAATCTTTTGTCCAGTTTAATAGATGTTAAATCTTCCGTTTCCTATAATATATTATCCAGAGTAGTTGACAAGTGGACCCTAACAAATGTGCCTTCTCACTGACATTTGTTCCCAATATTTTTTCGGGCGGCTTTCATAAGGCCCCGTCTCTATTGATATTTTGATTATTTTTCTAAAAATTATAAAAAAATCATACAAAGGCCGATTGAGATGAAGAAAATGGCAAAATGATGCTTACTACACTTCCTTCCGATTGAGATGAACTTAATATAGTTTGGATTCTCACAAATGTCAAAATGTCTAACAAACTAAGGTCAAATACTATGCAAGTATTTAAAGGGTGAGTGACCCTTGCAATGCAAGTATTTAAAGGGTGAAGATATCTTATCAAACTGAAGCACATCTAGTAAGGATCACGTAGATATGTTGTTTACTTGAATTAGAGCCCATTTGAATTCTCTATGATTTTCAAAAGTTTTGGAAATTATTGTTGCAGGCGGCTTCTACAAACAACTGTCTGCGAAAATGATCACGTGCAACTTGTTAGGTTGTCCGCCCTTTTAAATATTTCATATTATTTACGGACAAGTCAGGCCCACCAATTTATGCAGACAATGCTCTAACACATCTGCACTTTTAAATATTTCGTGTTTCCGAAGATGGTTGTTGAAGACATCCGCTTGTGAAAACATTTTTCCTAAGCCTGCCTGCAAAATATTGTTTAGATATAATAAATAGCCAAAAGTGCTTCATAGCTCTAAGTCTAGGGGTTTTAGTCTTCAGAAATCGTTAGTGTCACCGTTCCCTTCTAGATCCGCTAGTGCCTTCATTGCCCGCTAGATCCAGCAACACTGTCATTATTGCCCAGTAGATCTGCACTCCTCCTACTATTCCCCTACGTTTCCTCGACCTGCACTGTGGCAAAATGGACACCTCCACGTCCAGGTAAGCTCTGTTTTGTTGGATCTGCACTCCTCCTGCTCTTCCCCAACCCGTGCTAACACTGCTTTCGCTGGAGTTTCAAGATTGCTTGTATATGGTTCTTTGTTGCTTATTTGCTTGCTGCCTAGGCTGGTAATAGATTTACTCGGTTTCTTGGTTATGTGCTTGGTTATGTTAAATGCATGGGAGGTATAGGAAAATTATGGAGGAAATCAACCAAAGAAAAAAGTATTAGTTGATTATTTTAACAAAGTATCACATAATGGTGGGTCAACAACGTCTCAGCATGGTTTGGATGGTTTAGTGCCTATACTAATCGACTAAGGCACGGGAGATATCGTTGACCTGGAATTGTGTCATCATTATTTGACAATTTATAGTAGGATACACACAATAGTAAGTATCATGTTATGAATCAATAGGCACGGTTCCACTGTATTAAGAATTATGATTTCCTATGCATGGTTTCGCATCGTCCCTTCTAGTTGGCTAACCCTCTAGGGTAGTTGAAACATGTATACATGAAAGCATACACAAGCGCCTCGGTGTCACGAGCATAAATTACTGATGACAGTATGTACATGTATACATTACTATTGATCAATATAGAGATGGCAATACCTCAATTGTTGTGCGAGCCACGAGTAGAGTGTGGCTATCAAAATATTTGTACTTGATAGATGCTGTTAGGTAAGCAACCAACCAGCTTGAGGCACAAAGTACCCTCTTCCCTGACTTTAGTTATTTTAAAGTGAAAGGCCTTGAAGATAACAATGATTTCGTAGCTATGCCTCTCAATCTTTTCAATGATCATCCGATTAATGTAGTACATTAACCTCATAATTTTTTAGTTACATTATCTCCAATTGTATTGATACTAATAGTTATTGTAAATTTTCTGTGTGCAGTTGATGCTCCTAAGGTACTCACTGAAGCTAGCTTGCAATACATATTACTTGAGATGATGAATAAGCTTGGGTACACATTCACTTATCCCAAGCTCTTGGTTGACAATTTCAAGCACTAGTCCTTCATCTATTTTTGTTCGGAGCAAAACTATTTTGCAATCTTTTGAGACATAATGGATAGGTACGTTGATACAAAACAAATTGCTTACACATATGTATTCATTAATGTTGAGCAAATGTTCAGAGTATACATATTAGATAGAAATTATACTATATATCTCATGCGAGCCCGTGGTGGAGATTGAATTTGTATGGCTGAAGCACTATGTATGTCAATATGTATCTTGGGTTCAAGTGTGGATGTGAACAATGTTGTATGATCAACTAAATTAGTATACTCTATCTATCTATATGTGAATGTTCAGTCAATGTCAATGTAGATGTGACTTTGTAATATGATTAATGTGCATGTATGTTGTTAAGAAAATCTGCTAATGTTTTGTATGAGTGTGCAATGCTGGACAACATCTAGATTTTTTTATCGTAATCCAACAACGCAAACAGTTTGTAGGCCAGATCCTCATGCGAAAACTGTTTTAACGGGCGGCGACCTTAAAATTTCCGCTTGAGAAACTTAAGTGAACCACCTATGTAAATGTATTTTTATGGGTAGCTCTTTTGTGCGCCTGCACAAATACCTAATTTCTGCAAGCCATTGGCTAGAGGCAGATCGAGAAACACCTATATAAATGGGTTATCAGCCGCCTACACAAATATTTTTTTAACTAGTCGGTGATCCTCGCCTTAGTGATGAGCGGCTGGAGCTAGCTTGTTTCTGTCCATTGAGAGCGCAGCTTGCGGTGGCATTCACAAATAAAGATTGCCATTTTTTTTCAAAAACAACTAAAATTATCGCCTATTTCTAATTACCTTCGACATTCCTTAATTTGTCATGGATAAATAAAGAGTATGATTCCAACCGCCACCTTTTTGTCAATGGAGTTTGATCTCTTTTTCTTTTTGACATCACATGCCTATTTATTCTTTTTCCCCTCTGAATTTTCAGAGCTGCTGAGATGCCACTTCTCAAGTTATTTAATTTAGGGAAAACATATTTGATGGGGTCAAATATAAGCCCCCAGAAAAAGGTCCAATTAAAAGGACACCAATAAATTAAATTAAAATCCAATGTTTGTTAGCATATATATTCAATCAGGAGATTCTTAATTTTGTTTCCTTTTTTCTAAAACTTAATTAGTACTTGAGATTTAGATGTTCAGTGACACATCACAGTCCAAATGCGCCCAATTAATATTAATATATTAATTAAGCTGCTAATTGTATACCTCTGTATATATAGCAGCCTGCAAAGTGTAATAGTGACGCTTCCACTCCCAAAAGAAACATTTGTTGACTCCTTTTTACCGAGACTTTTGATAGTGTTAATTTCTTGCTTGATCTTTGAAGATCCTCAGAGTGACTGTCCCTACCATGCACCAACAATCTCGATTCCTTTCAATCATTCAGGGGCAGCAAAAGCTATTCATGGTAGGAGAAAGCAAGGGAATTCCCCGTTAAGTTAGGCCATTACTAGGGTTTCACCCTTGCAAAGTTTTATATTCCCAACTTGGTACTAATTAAAGGAGGGGATTAAAGTAATCTGAGTTGTTTATGCACAGTGACAAAAGGACGACGTGGAGCTATTTTACTGTAAAGTAATGCATAATCGTCCCCCATGAGGCTGACGTAGCGAATCTAGCTTGGTGATTTGTTCACCTAATTAATTAATCTCCTCAGAACGCGTAGTTTCATACTTGACATCTTAATTAATCCTGACCTCTCTCCTTCCCTTGTCCCAAGAATAGTCTTATATGCGTTTTCTTCATTGAATAGTGAGAAAATATGAGAGGTAGGGGGTCCCTAAAATGCATGAATTTCGTAACACAGTAATTGAAAGAAAAATTTAGGATTGGAGTGTCCTAATACTTTAAAGGAAAATATCGAATTACACCCCTGAATTATTGAATGGGTACGAATAATCCCTCACACTCAAAAATCAGATATCGGTCATCCTGAACTTTTAATACCGAACAAAAATACCTCAAACACTATTTTGAGTGGTTTTGATCCAAACTAGCACACATGACACCAACGTGACAATCCAATCAGAAAATAAAATAAAAAACCATAGGGCCCACCTATTATATGTTTTTATTCTCTCTTTCCATCCCCTTTCTCTCTCACCCTACCCCTCCTCCCCCTGTCCCAACCTCTTCAATCCAACGCAGAGTGGTGATATGGGCTGGTGGCGGCGGTGAGGCAGAGCTCGTGTTGAGGCAGCCGCGGAGGCGGGGCTGGGTCGTTGGGAGGCAGCCATGACATGGGGAGAGCTGGAGCTCGTGGGAAGGCGGCGACCGCGATGGCGGGGTAGCCAGAGCTCGTGGGGAGGTGGCCACAACGATGAGGGAGTCGGAGCTCGCGGGGAGGTGACCGCGACAGTGTTGCAGCCGGAGCTCACGGGGAGGCTGCCACGGTGATGGGGGTGCCGGAGCTTGCGGCGAGGGCGACGGCGGCGCGCCCGCTGCCCTAGCGTTATGGCCTCGCCGCAGCGGATTTGGGATGTTGGCTACGGCTGGTGACCCGGTCGACGACGAGGCGAGGATGAGGATCCAGTCCTCCCGATGGTGCGGACTCCATGGCCGTGGCCGCCTTCAATAGCTTCCTAGAGAAGACCTTGAGCACCACCGCACCGCTGACTGCCACCTCGCATCCCGAGCAAGCTCAAGCTCGACAAGCGACCATAGCCTCCAGCACCCTCCTCGCCATCACGTGTCACGCCCTCCCTGCCGCTCATCTCTTGCAAGCCCCAACGCCCTCCCCGCCGACGACCACCGCCCAATGCAGATAGTTGGAGTTGGAGAGGTAGATAGTGAATGGGGCTATGACATGTGGGCCCTACATTTTTTTTAATTTTTTTTCAAATTGGATTGCCAAATCATCGCCATGTGTATGCTATGTTGAGCCAAAACTGCTTTGGACTGAGTCAAGGGGTAGTTCATCTGGTTTGAGAAGTTTAAGGTGTGAAATGTCTGGTTTTGTTGTTTAGGGGGTAATTCGTACTAGCTCAATAGTTTAGGGGGTAATTTGGACTTTTTCCTATTTTAAATCCTATGGATTGAAATAATGCTTGAAAACTAGATAAATGATTGTTTTCATTGAGCCAAAAAAAAAAGGCAAAATCAGAAGATAGACACAAAATATCATTTTTTCCCCAACATGTTGGACCTCGTATCAAAATTTCCTCTAGAATTTCTAAGTTTTGAGCCAATCGAAAGAAATCTTATAGGTTTTCGGATGGCTATTCCAAAAATTTTCCTTAGGCTTAAATTCCTCCAAAAAATCCTTTTAAAACCCTTTAATTTGTTCCAAAGGAGTCCTAATTAATTTTTTAGACAATATATACATGGTAATCAAGATATAACCATCATCACTTATTATTGCAAGTTTTCAACACCAAGCAGAATAAAAGAAACATAAAACAACAAATTTAGCTAATAATTAATGTAATAATTATTAAGTTCATGTGGTGCTAGCTGTTAAATGATTTTTCAGAGTGAACTGTATATTTGCAGTTTATGGAATATGAGAAATACTCTCTCCATTCTCTCCATTTTCAAATAAATGATGACAACTGCCACTTTACTAGTTAAACTTTGATCACTACTTACTCTTAAATAGTACGACTAAAGTCAACAGTAGTTTTATGCTTATATTTATGACGTTATACACTTTAATAACAACGCAATCTAAAATATTTTTAGTGTTTGTAAATATTTTTTTTAAAAGACAAGTTGTTAAAATGTGAAAGTCCATAGTGCTCACAATAAGTTATTTAGAAACATAGGAAGTAAGCATGCAAGATTTATTCCCGCAAAAAAAATCTTGCAAGATTTATATTTAAACTAGTTAACAACTAATATACAGTTCAAAATCAAATTTGCCATTGATAGATGCATACAGATCACTAAACACGTACATCACACACCTGGAATGCACTCCTCCTAACACATGCTAAAGAAACTGGTACTACCGACAATCCTGGCCTCTCAAAATTCCTATTAATCGCACACTCATATGTCCCTAGCACCGGGATTTACACGTACTGATGAGAAAAGTCATATACCTATGACTCCCTCCAGAAGAGTTAATTTTTGTGCCACCAGGATTTAAGCCGCAGACATTATAATTGACCAATTAAGTACTCTATACTTAATAGATTGGAGCAAGAATATATCATTCCCGTTGGTTGTTTGTTCAATTCATTAAATTGACTCGCGGAGTCCATTCATCATGTGTACTGGTCTGCCATCACTAGTTGATGAAATGAGACAACAATGTCATGATGAATGTACTACGTACTTCTAGGGAAGATATATTGCTAAGATTTCCCCGACCTATGTACTACCTCCGTCCTAAAATACTCGTCGCTTTGTGTTTTTGTTTGTAAAGTTTGATCATTCGTCTTATTCAAAAAATTATGGAATTATTATTTTTTTTTTGCGACTTGTTTTATTATCAAAAATACTTTAAGTATGTATAATTCTTTTTTATATTTACATTAATTTTTCAAATAAAACGAATGATTAAACGTTACGAGAAAAAAATCAAAGCGACTACTAATATGGGACGAGGAAGTACTAAAAATATGAAAAGTACATCTAGCAAACAGTTTTGATTGCCAAGCAAGAGACT
Organism: Oryza officinalis; assembly: GCA_008326285.1. Lineage (NCBI taxonomy): Eukaryota > Viridiplantae > Streptophyta > Magnoliopsida > Poales > Poaceae > Oryza > Oryza officinalis. Next base: position 23,655,375 of record BDMV01000005.1, read on the forward strand.
GCATGTCTTGTGTGCTTTCAGTCCAGTCGGATAATGTATCGCTTTCAGAACAATTTTATTATATTTTCAAGCGTAAAAATGTACTATTACAGTAGATTCGAGGAAACTTTAACTATTACTACTATGCATGCCAATGCTGTTAGCCTGCGCACCATCCTATAGGAAATTAATATTGATTAAGCATTATAATAATACGTATCCACATTGATCATTCACTGATCCTGCTATTAAAATAGCTCGCTATTTTCTCGTAGATGATTACAAAATCGTACTGCACAACTAGAAGATTACGTCGCGTTGCAATTTGGAACACTGTAGTTAATTTAATTATTCAATCCATCCGTAGCTTACACTTGCTTATTTTTCATATGATTATACTAGTGTGTTATTAATAACTATAAATTAATTATCTAATATCCCTATAACATATAGATATTCATTAGGTCTTCTATTCGCAAGTAGGTTTTTTTTAATAAAAAAAGTTCTCTGATATATAAAAGATACATTCTAGTAACTGACAAGGCCAACCTACGGATAAAACTGAAAATACCTAGCTATAGAAAAATACAACAGAAACTTCTTGCAAATATATAATTTCTCAAGACAACTAGAGGTAGCACATCTTCCACGTACATACATTTGTACATCCTTTCTTGATTTCTCTAGCTATATATACCTGAGGTCTGACAAGTAATATATAGGCAAGTTCGAGAGGAGTTGATGAAGAGGTAGCAATTATGATGGCAACGAGATGTCCAATCTTTTGTCAGATGAATATAACTATCGATTTTACGGAAACTTAATACACATGATTCGGCTTCCGATCAACACGACCCGAACTCTACAATTGCAGCACCACATCTTATTTGGTTATCAGCCGTGCTAAAATCCAATTGACCTCGCCAAGAAACCTAGTCCCTACGTGCAAATTGAAGAACGCAAGCAAGAACAAGAAAAACAGTAACTTGATTGCAGATGAATGATTATTTAAGAACTCGAATTTGGGTTTCCACAAACCGATGAACGACGAAATTGCAATTGCAAAAATAATCTAAACAAAACCCAATCCTAACTCAATGATGGCTATTGAATATATAGGTTCTAGAATTGACCTTGGACCCTGGACGCATCCCTATTATACTCCGACATGATACATGGTCCAACGGGCCCAAATACACAACACCCGGATAGATTTGGAATATTTTCTTGTTTCAACGATTCCCGTTGACTAGCATGGATTTTTGGCATGGAACCAGATCCATTGGAAATGTGGTTTCGTTAACTTTCCATACATATGTAGAATGTCGAAAACGGAGTGCGAATACAATTTGGGCGACGATTTGAGTGCAAACTGCTCCTGGAGTCCAAGGTGGACTTGAACTTGATATGAGTTGGGCCTCCATCTTGACTTGAACGTCCATGACGACCTTGTCCATCTCCTAGCCTCTCTTCAAGTGCTCCCTAGTCTTCTCCATAGTTCTTAATCATAATTAAATCATTAGATAGCAATCTATCATCAAAATCACATAAAGAAGTACTTAGGAACGAACTCTAGTGATTGAACCTTACATAGCAACTTGAGAATTATTCTGTCAAAAGAGTGATGTCCTCATCAAATTATATATTTATATATGTCAACAAAATGACAGGAGGCACCTCTGCTTCGGATCAGTTAATTGTTCATTCCTAAGGCACAAGAAAATTAAAGGTGCCATTTAAATTAAAAAAACTTGTCAAACAAACCTGCATTAGACTAGATATTATTTGGTTTATTACCACAAAGAGAAAATTCCTTCTATACTCTTGAGTTTTGTTCACTCCCTTGTATGCCCCTGAATCTTGATCTTAATCTCTTCTACACCACTTCCATCAATTGACTGTTAGGTGGTATTCTTTAGTCCTAAAGATAAAGATAAAGATAAGATGTAGGATAAAGGAAATTTGGATGTAGATGGAGATGCATGGATGAACTATGCACAGTTGTTGGTGTTGGTGGATACAAGAAGAAGTTTATAGAAACTATTGCTACATGAGTACATATAAATACCAGTGCATATATTAGAGAGGATATCATCATTTGCGAAGTAAATAGTAGTACATATATTACTATAATTAATCCATGGTACATCAGACGACGCCGTATAGTATTTAAAAATAAAGAACTGATAAATCTGAAATGCTAATAAGATACATGAAAAGGATGCCTACCACATGCTATTAGCAATATAATCATGTACCATATCCATCACAACCTTGCTATCAACACCCGACATTGTTTGCCCTCCTGTTACCTTCACCACCCGACATTGTCCACACGAAAATTCCTACCGGTTCCAAAGTGCTAACCACATAAGACGCAGTCAAATTGTACTTGTGCTGGAGGATATCATTTAGTAATATCACCTGATCAGGTCGCATACGAAACATGCTCCTGCACTGAGTTGCATTCTCTAATGTTTGCATCATCCACTGTTGCCGCGTCAGTAGTGGCACACGACGTGGTGCCCTTTGCGGTCGTATAAGTCCAGTTGTAATGAATCCTTCGATGTAATCTTCAATGTATTGTTCCACCTCATCTTTCGATATCTCGCCCATTGTACCTTTGGAATCGTCATTGCTGCTCTCGATACTCATCATACCTTCTTCTCTGCAAAGAAATGGCCAAAATTCATAGCGAGACATATAAATAATCCATTTGTAATCAAAACGGGAACACATATATATAGGAAGACATGCAAAGAAATTTAATTTTGCAATATCAAATGGAATCGTCAAATAGAAAATAGTTACAACATGAAAAGCATAGCACAGCATTGAGAAATGTACGAAATGCACGAACCAAAGTAATAACAACACATATACATCATTGTTTCCACAAATAATAGGAAGGATCAACTCGGTAGATAATAATTAATAACTATGATACAACACATGCATAGCAAATGGTTCTCATCCCCTTCAACCACAAACCTCAAGACCCCTCTTCACCATCGCATCCACCAGGAGGCCCTGACCACTGGCCATGATCACCTGCCTGATCCACCCATCCCTCTGTGCCACTTGGCTGACCATGTGCTATGTATGGAGGTTGTGTCTGCCATGGCTGCCACTTTGTCGTGCTTGCCGCTTGCTGTCCATAGTTGCTGTACTGGCCGCTTGGAGGTGGTGCTCCCCATGGTGGCATTGCCTGCTGCCCCTGCGACGCCCATTGTTGGCTTGCCTGCTGTCCCTACGGTACCCATTGTTGGCCTGGCGGCTGCACAAATCCCTGCCCACTCTCTGGAGGAGCACACCAAGGTGGCATTGAGTGTTGTACAATGCCGGGAGGATACCCTGGTGGCGGTCCCAATGTGCAACAGGCGGCTGCACCATAGTCAGAGGGACCCTTATGGGTGGTATGTATGCTGACAAAAGCATTTGGTGACGCTGCTCTTTGTTCTCAAAAAGCCCAGACTGCTTGCGCCAGTACCCAAGGATGAACAAATGAATCGCCGCGGTCCATTCATGATCCCCTGGTTTGTACCCATCATCCTTCAACAATTGCATGCATGTTTCAACTGGCAGAACACCCTGAAGATCCTCAACTTTGGAACTAGCTGATTGCTAAGCTTGCTCCTTGAAGGCAACGAAGCGCACCACAATATCTATCATCCGGTCGTCGCTCTTTTGTTCGCTTCAATGATCCACCTGAGCCACAAAGCTCACTCTCGGTCCTCTTCTCCTTTCCGTTTTGCCTGGAGCTTCCACTACCCCCCAGCTATGTAGGGGATGCTACATCTACTGCCGCAACAGCTGCATTGGCTTCAAGGTCGACATAAGGTGTGTTCCAAGCAGCCCACCTTGCAGCAGTAACACCTTGGCTTGCTGCAAGGTTTGAGGGGTCACCCACTGTCAGAGCATGTGCAGTCTACTCATGTGCAGCCTGGGTGGTAGCAGCATTGCCCTCCTCATTCTGATCTTCCGTTGGCTGCTTCCTCTCCAGGAACATCGCCATGCTCCCCGACCACTAGACGACCAGCGAACACTGACTCGTGCAAATCTAGGAAAGACAAAGGTCGTTTCCTGAAGACCTTTCATTCTTTTTTAACCTACATATGAAATGTAAGAATAGATTACAACATATGGACTGAAAATATTTTTTATGCAATTTAAGAGCAGTGCTAGCAGCAAGTAATACCAAAGCAAAAAATTGGTTGCAAGTACTACACATGGTTGTTAACTGCAGTATAGGACATTTCCATGTTTGCAGATGTAATGGAACATAAATAGCATTTAAGGAAGCACAAGTATATAGTGGTGCTGAAAAAAAATGTATAAGAGACAATACCAACCGCAACAGTGCTAATTGACAAACTATTCTGGTTACTATAAATCATCGTGCAAAGCAAAAATGGCAGCAAGGGAACATGTGGCCACATGCAAAGATCAAAACTGAAGCTTCACAAGTATTCTTGTTGAAGCGTATATTTTGTACATGGAAAATATGAACTACATCATCTCAGACGCCATTTCAATGAACGGCGGCAACTGTTTGTAGAAAAACTGAAGTTCTACAAATATTATTGATCAAGCATCTATTTCTATAGCAAATATATGACGTACATCATCTCAGCAGCCATATTTGTACACAGCTTGGCAGTTTTAAACCTAATTGAATTGAATGTACTGAGGTTATATTCATAGGTTCAAGCAATCCATACATATGGATAGAAATTTTTGTTATATTGTAACTAAAACAGAGAGAATGGAAAAAGGCAAACTAATGTTGTACAATTTGTGATAATTTGTTTTTGGTCCACACGGCAATACAAACATTTATGGTGATGCCACAACAACCATTTATATGTGAATTACAAAATGAAAGGAGTAGGTACATATCAACATATCGTTCGATTGTTAGCACTTGGCATAACAAATGCTAGCAACTTGACAGATGGGCAGCTAAAATGTAAATATGACATATGGGCAGTGGCAAGATTGAATTGGAAATGTATTGTGACAAGGTAAGCTGAAGGCAAGCATTTCTGACATCTTTATATGCATTGCACTATTGTGACTGCAACTTATGTAAAGATTTTAGGTTAGCCTAGCTGCTAATGGACTCAGGTGTGCACATATTTGTTTTTGGCTATTTGCTAGGTTAGTACTACAATGAAAAGAAAATCAATTTTTATGAATTTCACAAAGTAATTTATGTAAGTATAACATACCCCTTTCCACCAATCATTTGAGGCAATAATGTTTCCAGTCTCAGGGTCGCGGCCAAGTGCAGTAGCGGATGACTGAAGGTGACATCAATTTGCATAACGGCGGCAAGTGACATCCCACCAGTTCTTGATTTTAGACTTGGACATATCCTTGTCGAGTTGTGCCTTGAGCTTCTGCTGTATGTTGCGGTACCCAAATTGGTTGGGTCCGTTACCAGTGATACCTCCCGCACTGATCTCATCTCGACAAATTTCCAGAAATGTGAGGAGGTCAAAGTTGTTGTATTTCTCCCGTATTTGGTGGCACAAGTTACAGTTGGCAGGACTAATCAAATTGGGAATGGCGATTTGTAAAATGAACTAACCGTAGGTTTGGGTGCGTTAGGAGCATCCCAGTCGAGGCAGCGGACGAAGGTGGCCAGACTAGCTTTCCGGACGAACACCCTCACAGCGTTCGGCGAGGATGCCCAGTACTCTTGGAGGGAAAATGCAGCAGCGTCAACATCATCGTCGGATGCCTTCACCCTCGAAGAGGCGTCAGAGCTGAGAGAGCCGGTGGAGCCTTGGTCGGACGCCACCCGAAGGGGATTAGAACTATCCCCCGCCAGCTTTGCGTGGTGAACTCTCCTCCGGGTCGCTAGCCGCTCCGTTGACGTCGAATCGTCGGAGGAGCTGTGGCGATTGCGACGCTTCCCCATCGATCCGATGCCCCCTTCCATCAAATAGGGGAGCTCACCCTGTACTGCTGGCTCAATGGCCGACACCCCTCGATCCACTAACCTGCTGAAACAGGGAGGAAAATTTGGATTCGCCCCAAATCGAATTGGAGAAAGTTGATTCCCGTCACTTTTCCCAAATCCAACACTACTAACCTCATTTGCAGCGATGAGGACGAGAGGGGAATCAAGTGTGGCGCCCGCTCAAGGCTGCCAGTGCTTCGCGTGCCGACGGAAGCGTGGATGACCGCGTCGATTGGCGCCCTCCGCTTCACGAGTCACCACTGGCCAGTGTCACGGGGGAAAGAATCAGACTTTCGAGAGCCGCGCTGCCAACAGACAGAGAAGGAGACCGTAGATCTAGAGGGGGCGGGCAATGGCAAGCCGTAAGGTGCGTTGCAAACGCTAGGGGACGAACAGACGCTCGGTGGTGGTGGTTTGGGGACGCCGACGCTAGGAAGGAGAGATGAGAAGGAAAGAGGTCGCCCACGGCCTTGGCACCGATGCGGAGAGGATATGGATTAAATTTTTCGTTCCATTCGAACCTCATTATCTCATTACGGAAAGTTTATCCACCGCTTGTTGGGATGTTGAACGGGGCCTTAGTTGACATTGATAGCCATACCATTGGCTGTCGGCTGTGGTCCCGATGGTGAGGTGAATGGAAACAACATATTTTTAACCTTCCCATCCATAGCTTCTTGCACCTGCTCAATCTAGATTTTGTTCCTGCCGAAGCTGAGTTAAAATACCTTTTACTCTTCTGACTTTTATACTTTACATCTTTTCTGACCATCATCATTTTTAGGCTACCGACTCTGATCCTCCCACCTTCAGCATCAATGGTCGTCCCATCGACTTCGCCTCTGCATCGTCCTCATCCATTCTTGGTGCAAACGCCCCTCCTATATCTTTTCTTCGTGGGGTGATTAGGGAGCTGATTCTAAGCACAAGAGGCAAAAGGAAGAAGGCCGCCATGCATTTAAAGAGCGAGAAACAAAAAAACCATCGGCTCACTGAGTGCAGCACAAGAATTGTCCAATGTAGATCCTAAATCAGCTGCCACCATGGACGAAGCTGTAGCTTTAGAAGAAATCAACTTTGCTGCCAATTCCATCACTTCTAATGCCGATGAAAGCCTTGACGCATACATTGACACTAGCTCTTACCTTATCGGTAGATTTCAAGCGAGCATACTTTAGATGATCCTGTTCATTCCTCAGTTGATAGCCACCACGCCGATCAAGCACGTCCTAAAACTATGCCAACTCTTCTGGTAATTTTAATAACGCTGATTCCTCTTAACGTTTTTATATCTGGTTCTAACACCATTTTTAAAGATGCAAAATATAGCCAATATGTTTTCTTTTGATGTCGGCCAGTTCTTGGACGATGATGAAGAAAACGTCATTAGCAAAACCAGTTCTCCTCTTCCTGAAGCCCTCAGAAGCCATTTACTAGGTATTACAAATTGGCTTAATGCATCTCTTGATGCCTCAGTCAAAAATAGTGGTCCTATCAGAAGCAGGATTGAAGAAATTGAAGGGCCACTACCCGATGAGATCATTGATGCCTTGACTCCAGCAGCCTTCCTTGAATCTCATAGGTTTCGGGTCACCAGGGCTCGTCAACGAATGGTCGATCGCATCGAACTCAAGACTTTAGAGGAATCACTCTAACGCGATCGACAATTAATCCAAGTAGAAAAACTAAAACTTAATGAGCTGACCACCAGAGCCGATTCACAACAGCGCCGAATCGATGAACTAAAACAACAATAAGCCAATCTGCTGGCCAAACTAGAGCAAACCCGCAAAGATTTGGACCCTTGAAGAACAAAAACTTATCGATCTCCCAAAGGCTATTGAAGATCAACGCACCAAGCTTAAAGCATGCTCCGCCAAGCAGCCATCCCCGGGTCCGATGCTGAGGACATGCTCATAATTGAAGAAGTTGATTAAATTCATCTCCGCGCGATATCGGCAATCCAAAAGTTTTTGGGTTGACGCAAAAGCTGAAACATTTGAAGCACTTTTGTCTGACAACAAACATGTTCTGTAATATATTCATCGGCTCTCATGCCAATCGTTACCTCTTCATGACTTTATTTTCACTGTTTTGTTCTAAGGGTGATATTTAATATCGGCCATCTAAAGACGATATTCTATACATCGGCTATTACATAAATTGGTTGTAACTTAACCAATTATGAATTGATCCAAACACTAGGATAATATTTCTTCAAATATTTTTCACTTAAGCGCTTTACCAAACACCTCTCCAATGAGTCCTTCAAGCATATAAATATTATGTGGTACACAACGATGTATCTGATAGGGCCCTTCCCAATTAGGTGACCATTTTTCAAACTTATTATCTCTTGTCCCTATCGGCAAAATTAACTTTCATACCAACTCCCCTTCTTCAAAAGATTTAGGAACCACTTTTTTGTTGTAATGTCTCGCAACTCTTTCCGTATCCCTTTTGATCTTTTCAAGCGCTCTTAACCGATTCTAGTCCAAATCTTCTAACTCGTCAGTCATCAAATTGTAATATTCATCAGCTATTAACTGATCTTGTAACATAATTCTCCTTGAGCCAATGTTAGTTTCCCAAGGCAAAACAGCCTCGTGTTCATAAAGTAATTGATAAGGTGGAACTTGGGTAGAACCATGACACGCCATTTGATAGGCACATAATGAACCTGCTAAAATAGTATGCCACTTTCTTGGTTGTTCGTTAATTTTTCTTTTAATTAGTTTGATCAAAATTTTGTTAGATGTCTCTGCTTGTCCATTGGCTTGTGTATAATAAGACGAGGAATTCAATAATTTGATTCTCATACTATCGGCAAACCTCACAAACTCATCGGCTACAAATATAGATCTTTGATCCACTGTTGTTGTCTGTGGAATCCCAAATCGATAAATTATATGCTCCTTGATAAATTCAATTGCATCCTTGGAATCAACTTTCTTTAATGGAATTACTTCAACCCACTTTGTGAAATAATCGGTGCCACCAAAATATACTCATGTCCTTTACTCGATGGTGGATTAATTTGACCGATCATATCAATTCCCTAATCCCTAAATGGCCAACGCTTTATTATTAGATGCATTGCCAATGCTGACGCTCTTTGTACCGTTTCAAACTTCTGACAATCTTGACATCCTTTGTAGTATCTGAAACAATCTTCCAACATCGTCGGCCAAAAATATACAACTCTTCTAAGTAAGCACCTCATTTTATGAGCCGATTGATGTGTTCCACATATTGCTTCACGCACCTCACACATAACCACTTTGGCTTCCTCCAAATTTAGACATTTGAGCAAAACCCGATCAATCGTTCGATAGTATAGATCATAATCAAGTATTACATATTTCAGAGCTTCATATTTCAATTTTCTTGACGCCGATTGAGATGGATCTCTCAAATATTCTATTATCTCCTTCCTCCAATCATCGGCACCAATATTGGCAACTTCTATCTCAACATCTTTTAACATCGGCTTATAACCCGATGCCTTTTGGGAAAGATTGTTGGCTTCAATATTTTGTTCCCTAGGAATATGTCTCATAGAAACTATCTTAAAATTCTTCATCAATTTCTGGCACTTTTCATGATATTGTCTTAATATTTCATCTTTGCATTCATACTCCCCAGCTAATTGATTAATTATCAATAATGAATTTCCAATAATCTCTATAGCATCGGCTTCCACTTCTTTTAACAATTGAAGTCCTTTAAGTATTGCATCATATTCTGCTTGATTGTTAGTATAATATGGCTTGATAGTAAAGGCAAACTCAAAACTTGCCCCCCGAGGCGAAATAATCACCAATCCGATGCCACATCCATGTGTACATATTGATCCATCAAAAAAAAAATCCATGGCATCGACTCAATATACCCAATTGAATCATCCCGATGCTGCACAACAAAATCGGCTATGGCCTGTCCCTTGATCACTTTAGCTGATTCATATCGCAAATCAAACTTTGTTAAGGCATAAATCCACTTCCTAATTCTTTCTTTTAATACCGGAGCCAATAACATATATTTCATTACATTGACTTTGCACACAACTATGCACTCACTTGATAAGAGATAATGCCTCAACTTCGTACACGAAAAATACAAACATAAGCACAACTTCTCAATCGGGGTATACCTTGTTTTAGCATCAAGAAGCTGTCTACTAAGACAAAATATAACTCTCTCTTACTGAGCCGATAGACTTCTCATCGGCCGATAGACACAATTTAAATGGAATTCCTTTTTGAGGCGACACCAAAACTGGAGGTGAACTTAGATAATTCTTGGTTTCATCTAATGCCTTCTGTTGTTTCTCGCCCCATACAAAACTTTTGATCGGCTTTTAATCTCAATAATGGAGTAAACGATTCTATCCTTCCCAACAAATTCGAAATAAATCTTCTTACAAACTTAACCTTGCCAATCAAAGATTGCAACTTTGTCTTATCAGTTGGCGGCTTTATGTTTTGTATAGCTTTAATGCTTTGTCGACTAATTTTAATTCCTCTCTCATGCACTATAAATCGCAAAAACTATTCAGTCGATACACCAAAAGCGCATTTGTTCGCGTTCATCTTTAATCCATATCTCCTTGTTCTTTCTAGCACTCATGCAAGCTGATTGCACCAAGATATCTAAAAGCAGTCTTTAGAATATCTTTTTTTGCCATAAAAATTTGATTATATCCTACATTACCATCCATAAAACTTATGATCTTATGTTCAGAAGCTGCATTGACTACTAAATCAGCAATTGACATTGAGTATTCATCCTTTGGAGTAGCTTTATTTAAATTTCAAAAATCAATAAAAACTCTTAACTTCCCATTCTTCTTCATAACTGGCACTATATTAGAAATCCACTCAGCATATCGACAAAGTCTAATAAACTTAGCATCATAAATCATAGTAATCTCTGCCTTGATATCTTCATACATCTCTGGCTCAAATCGTCTTGGAGGTTGTTTAAAGGCTGATATCCTGGTTTAATGGGCAGTTGATGTTCTACAATTGATCAGCTCAATCCTGGCATCTCATGATATTTTCAAGCAAAACAATCTCTGTGTTCCTTTAATAATTCTATTAACTTTATTTTATAACCATCAAATAAGTTAGCACTTACATATGTCGGCCTAGGTCTATCTCCAGGTGCAATATCAACTTCTTCTAATTCATCGGCGGACATAAATTCTTGTCTCAATTTTCCTTCAATATCATCTACGATGCCCTCAAAGCAACAATTGTTCTCCTCCATCACTAATCGGCTGTATATCACAATCGGAAACTTTTAAGAAATTGTCTTCCCAAGCTCTTCTAGATAAGCAATCTACTCCTTCCATCTCCCAAACAGATAAATCGGTTGTAGCAACATTAACTGACCTATCGGCTGGCACGATTTCTACCTGGTCTCCTCGCCATTAAATCAAATTTTAATCCATTGTTGATAGAACACAACAATTGACATGAATCCAATCCCTTTTAAGCAATAAGCTGTAAGATCCCTGCCCATCAATTACAAAAAATATAGTAGGGATTGTCTTGCTACCCACAGTCAATTCCACATTTAATACCCTTTTTGCCTCTGATGAATTCCCTTCGAAATCCTTTAACACCATATTTGTTTTAGTAAGATCTTTTGGAGTTTTTCCCAACTTCCGATAAGTACTATAGGGCATCAAAATAACTGCAGCACCTCTGTCAACCAACATCGTTGACATCGGCATCCCATTGACAAAGCCTTTGATATATAATGGCCTAAGGTGTCGATGCTCCGATTCCTCTGGTTTTTCAAATATAGCTTGTTGCAGAATTAAAACCAATTGTGCTAATGATTCCTCAACTCCTTCTTCATCGGTCACATGTGCTTTATATTCTGTTGGCAGCACAAACACCATGTTAACAGTAGCCGATGGTCCTGCCTCATCAATTTTGACAGCATTTCCTCTTGCATCGTTAGAAGATAATATCCTTACTTCATCAGCTTTAACAATTTGGCTTTTAACATGCCACTCTTTCCATGTCCTTTTTAGCCGACGATTGATTTCTTCTTCAACTTCCTGCATCTGTTCCCTATTTCTCAATCGTTGAACCCTTCTTTTTAGATTCTTCGTAAATATCCCACATGGACACCATTCAGGATTCTGAGTTCTGTCATTTTGATCTATCTCTTCATCTTCAAAGTAGTCTTGATGAATCGGCCCAAGTCATTGATGAACTGATATTTTTCTTTCTGGACAATCCTACTCTCCTTTCATATTTTGGCGATAAGATATCTTATGATAATATCTTGCTTTTTGACTACTGTATTTCGGGCGGTCTTTAGCCGATGGTAATCTCATCCCTTGATTCCAGTAGAATCGAAAAAACTCACAATTCCAATGTGGATTGTGCATGTCTTCCTCTTCATCATCATAATCTCTTTGAATTTTCTTTTCTTGCCTTTTTTGATATTTTCTAATTATATCTGTTGCAAAACTTCTAAAACTCCTTTAACTCTAATAATTTCTCCTATCGGCTTCCTGTTCAGATTGGCCGATGTAAACCATGTTTACTGGAAAAGGATGTCCATCAATCTTCATTGGCTTCTTCCCATCGTCAAATATTATTCCGTCTTGTTCAATACTCGATTGAATTTGTTGCCTAAACACCTTACACTCATTTGTATGATGAGAATTCGTGTTGTGCCACTTGTAATAATTTCTATTTTCGATTCCTCAACCGATGGAATAACATGATTTTATGGAAGTTGAATATACTTTTCTTGTAACAGAAGATTAAAAATCCTATCAGCCTTGTTTATATCAAAGTCATATCTTTCTTTCTTGCCAATATCCTTAATCCATTGGCACACAATCACTTTGTTATTCCTTGATCACTCTGCCAATCTAATCTCTGGGTCTTCATCTTGATCTAAATCAGAATCATAATTATACACATTGTTTACTTTCTTGGAAAACCTCTCTTTTTAGCCTCTTGGAATCGTTATTCATGAGTCGATACTTTTTGTACTAATTGAGCTAAACTCTCAGAATTTTGTAATGAAAATTTATCTTTAATCGGCCCCAACAATCCTTGGAACGCCAAATCGGCTAACTGTTAATCTGTTAAGCTCAAACTATAACATCAGCTCCTTATATCTCTAAATCTTTGAATATAATCAGGAACCAATTCATCTGTCCTTTGCTTAATTGAGTGATGTTAAATCTGAAAGGTTCATTTCCTGAACTCCAACAAAGAAATACTTGTGAAATTGCTTCTCTAGATTGACCCAATCTCTAATAGAATTAGGTGATAAAAAACCATGTAAATACCGATCCAGATAATGACAGCAGAAAAAACCTAACTCTCAAAGCTTCTTCAGTCAATGCTTCTCTACATTGTTCTAAAAATCGGCTAATATGTTTGGCAGTAGAAATATTGTCTTGTTCTGAAAACTTCAAAAAATCTGTAATCCTGTATTGGTTAGGCAATGGTACTCTATCAAAACTTTATGGGTATGGATGTCGATACACAATCCCATTGTCTTTTGGTTTAAGGGCAAACTGTTCCCTCATGACTTCAGCAATCATATCGGCCTACTCTTGATTCCTGTTATTCTCAAACTGCTGTGAAGGAGGTCTCTGAACATATTGATTTTCATGAGATTGATATTGATTTGACTCCCTATACTGATATTAATGAGGTGATACCGGCTGCTGTGTCTGAGATTGAAAATATTGACCCAAGTACTGCTAATGAGGATTCTGTTGAAACTGATAATTATGAGGGATCTCATTCTGATATTGCTATCCAATCGGCTGCCCCTTGGCCGATTGTTGAATTAGTTGCCCCCCATAGTATACAATCCGATGAGGCTCTTGATTGGACCAACCAATGATGAATTTTCATCTGCTTCATATTTTTGTTGATGATCTTCAGTCTTGATTTGTCGATATTTCAAAGGTGTGTTATTAGGGAAATAAATTGACCCTTTAGACTGTTCCTGAAGCACAGATCAAGCTTGTCAATGTATTCACCAGAACTTCGAATTGATTAACCAAGGCATGATGGAGGCTGTTGTTTGGTTTCTTGCTCAAAACTTTCTTCTTGTGTTTTGCTTCCTTTTCATTCAAACGTCGGCACAGTAAATTTAGACTTTAGTATTGCCCCTTGCCGAGTCATGCTAAATTATTCTAAACACAAGTTTTGAAAATCCTAACTGACTTTATCCAATTGTGCTCTTTGCTATTCAGATAATTTATCCCTTGTAACTGGAATAATGTTTTCGTTCTTTTCTTCTGACATGATAAAAGTCCTATGTCCCACCAGGCGTGCCAAAAGCGTGTTGACACGAAATTCGTCACACACATGAAGACCTGAGAGATTTGCTTCACTCTAGTGCAGGTCGTAAAATTCGAGTTCAGGGCGTGTCAGTTGATTTGATCCTATAATCAACAAGATAAACAATTACAAACGTTAAATGTCGATGCCCAATCGACCATAAAGCCGATTAGAGATCGTGTTGTCAGTCGATGCCCGAAAGAATCGGCTATCCTCGAAATAGTTAGAAAAATGTTGTGCCGTGGCAAGATTTGGATTGAATATAATTATAAATAATCTTTTTTTAATAAAATCAATTTTGATAGGTCAAACCAAATCGATGCAGCATAATATTGATAATATCAAAGTTAGTAATATTAATTTCAATAACATTTTTGTTCTAAAAATAATGTCCAATTTCCAGGGAACTGAAATTAAGAGGAACAGTACTTGTAGGTCCAATATGAACAGTGGCTATCCAGCCGGCAATCAGGCTATCGCCGTCGCCGTCGAGATTGCACAGAAGCAGACGCAATTAGTGCGACCCAAAATTAAACCAATTATGCCTCCTAAAAATAGTGTGCACTTGCGTACCGTCTTGATGTAACGCCCAATCATTCTATACACTGACGCTATCATGACGGACGGATGCAACAGGCAAGAGGAGCTAGAAGCTATATATAGCTAGTCCTGTTTTACCGAGCATCAGTCGGAATCCAATGTATCCTCCTTCGATTTTATAATTTGTCGGTCATCTAAGAAGGTGCAGACCTCTTGTAGCTTAAGAAAAACCAATTTGTTGCAACCAAAATAATTGTTTCATACGTTAAATATAAGATACTACCTAAGTTTCAGATTATTTGTCTCTAGCGAATCTTAAACCATATGAGGGGTCGTGGCGAACTACATCGTTGCGTTAATGTATCACAACTGTTTCCTAAAACAATCATTACGTACCTCAGATTAACGGTTATGCTTAACTGATTGATGAACGATATATATATAGGGAGATAATGTCACCTTTAAAAATATTTTAGAATGTGAGGATGACATGTATCTCTGCTACTGTAAAAATTCAGTCATCATTCTTCTGTCCCCTTCTCACCGTGCACGGATGTCACGTAGTAGGATTCAGTCCTATCAATCCATATACCGGCCACCCAACCATTCTTCAATTATATATGGGTCTAGCTCGTGTTTTATGTTCAATTCATCTAACCAGCCAATCTTTAATTATATGGGTTTGATCCATTACAAAGCATAGGCATCCTAATAGTTTTGATAAAATAAAACTATTAGGCTGCACATCTTCTTTTAAATATTCAACACCTCAAATAGTTCAGATTCTTATTTTATTTGAAAACATATAGTTACATGAATTTAGAAAATGAACTGTAGTTATGTGAATTTAGAAAATGAATAATTATAAGCCAAAAGCTGTAAAAATTACTCGGCTTTTCTATATTTTCATCAGCTAGCTACTCGCCGATTAATTCTTGTAATCTTAAGCATCTTAAACAGCATGTTGATCAAAAATGGGGGGTGTATAGGGGCTCATAATCTTAATTAGCCACTTCATCATATACATTTGATTCCTGCCAACGATAATATTGCATGTGATATATATATACAGAAAATTTACATAAACTTCCAGAGTAAAATTAAACTTCTCGTCCCTAAAAACTTTTAACAACTTTCTAAATAACGCACTATATAATTAATGTCACTAAAATGAGGACAGCCGTGCCACAGTCTCTAGTTGAATCCACTCGCGGTTTGCCGTGTTCATACCGCTAGGCCGGGAGTGCAAACGGGAAGCCGCTAGCGAGTGGGACAATTAAGATCACTAACCGGTGTCTTCTTCCCTCACTTTTTTTTCTTCCTTCTTTTTCTTTTTTTTTTGGCTCTCTTTTTCCTGAGCTGATGAGATGTGGGGATCAGATCATATATATATCTCGCACAGTTGAGAGGATGGTGATGCTTGCACGCAACAGCACAGGGAGATTACGTTTGGAATTAGTGTGGTTAATTGGATCTGGCTTCCTTGCTGGCTGCTGTGACTACTACTGGAACCCACTATTTAAAAGTTGGTTGGTTGGGTGATTAGATTAGCTGCTAGCTTAGCTTAGCTTAGCTATCTATCTAGCATTCTGCTAGCTAGAATGTAATGGCACAATCCATCGAATCGAATATATATATGGAGTATCTATCGATCGAGCGATCTAGCTAGTTAAGCTTTCGAGCTTTTTGTCCCGGCCGGCACACAAGAGGTCGATCGCTGTGTTTTCGATCGTGCTAATCGTCATCATGCCGGCTGATTACTAGCTAAGCTATTAATAACGCTTTAATCTCATTTTTTTTACAATGGCTTAGATTAAACCCGGCCTCTGCACTTTTGTGGGGTGTACACAGCCAAACAAAGTCACGAGTACATAAGACTCTCCCGTTACATAAGAAAATAGCTAATACAGTTTAACAGAAACGAAAAAAAGGACAAAAGACTAAGCTTCAATCTTTCTTCTAAAATTTCAACCAAAACTAGAGTAAAACTTTAAGACTCGTTTTTCCATGGCACGACAACTATCTTGTACTGCTTCAGCATCATCTTCCTTAAGAAGCAAAAATAAAGCCTTGTCCAATAAGATCCTTGAAATATTACCTGGTACATGATTGGAACCGTTAAAAACCACGTCATTCCTACAAAGCCATAAGGCCCAACAAATTGCAGCAATGCCCACCCAAATTTGTTTTTTAAGTCTAGGTTCAACACCGTTCAACCAATTTCCAAACATATGGGCTATGTTACAGGGGTGACTAATTTCGAAGGTGAAAAAACACGCGCTCCAAATATACCTAGCCATGATACAGTCAAAGAAAACAAAAAAACATGTTGTATGGATACTTTTGAGTTACAAAAGTTACAACATAGGCTACCTTTTCATTTTCTCTTGCTAGATTATCTTTTTGTTAGTATTACCTATTCTTTAAGATACCACAAGAAGATCTTAATTTTTAATGAAATTCTTAGTTTTCAAATTAAAGACTTCCTAGGTATAACATCATTATTGAACATAAGCAGTCTATACATAGAATTTACTATGAACAACCCTTCCCTATTGGTTTTCCAAATAAATTTATCTTTTTGTTTAGACAACCTCACATTCACCACTTTTAAAACTATGCCATACCAATCTGCCAAATTTCTCCCCATTATAGCTCTTCTAAAGAAAACATTCAACGGGGTTCTTCCTAAAACTTTCGAGACTAGTGCATTCTTATTACATACTAGGTTGTAGAGATTAGGAAATTCCTTTTTCAAAGTACTGACTTCCCATCCAACAATCCTCCCAAAACCTTACTTGTTTCCTATTATGCACTTTAAAATTACCAAGTACTTGAAAGGATTCTTTAGTTGTCACTAGACTAGCCCAAAAATGTGAATCCCCTCATTGTTTCTGTATTTAAAGGATGGTTCTTTTTGCCAGGTATTTTTTCCTAAGCATGTTCTACCACATTCCTTCTTCATTTATCAGCTTAAAGATCCACTTGCTAAGCATACACTTATTTTGAATCTCTAGTTTTGAATTCCTAAACCCCCATATTCTTTAGGTCTGCAAAGCACACTCCATTTAGCTAGTCTATATTTCCTTTTATGTTCAACACATTGCCAAAAATTATAGATCTATAATAGTCCAGTTTCTTTAAAATACCTTTAGGTATCTTAAATAAAGAGATCATATATATCGCCAAGCTACTTAGAACGGAGTCAATAAGAACCAGTCTTCCTCCAGTTCACAATAACTTTCCTTTTCAACAACTACGTTTCTTCTGGATTCTGTCCTCTAGCTCCTTCTAATCTTTATTTGCCAATTTTTTAAAATGCATAGGAAGGCCTAGATATCTGAATGGATATGTCCCCATTTTACACCCAAACATCATTATATATTCTTTTTGCACCTCCTTAGCTTTGCCATAGCAAAACATCTCATTCTTATGGAAATTGATTTTTAATCCTGATAATTTCTCATAGGCACCTAATATCAATTTGAGATTTTTGGTTACTTCCATATCATTTTCCATGAAGAGGATGATATCATCTGCATATTGTAAGATTGAAAAGGCCATTGTCTATCAAATTAGGAACAATTCCTTGAGTCAGGCCCAACTCTGTCGACCTATTTATTAAAATAGCCAACATATCTGCCACCAAATTAAATAAAATTGGTGATAAAGGATCACCTTGGCGCAATCCCTTCTTTGTCTGAAAAAGTGACTAGTTTCATCATTCACTTTTACCGCTACACTCCCCCCTGCCACAATTTGTTCTATCCGCTTGCACCACGCATCCGAAAAGCCTTTCATTCTTAAAGTCTGTTGAAGAAATTTCAAGTCAACTTTACCATAGGCCTTTTCAAAATCCAGTTTGAGTATTACACCATCTAACTTTTTCCTATGCATCTCACGCAATGTCTCATGAATGATTATGGCTCCTTCCATGATATTCCTTCTTTTTGAAAAGACAGAATGAGAAAGTCTTATGACTTCGTGCTACTAGAGCAATTCTATTTGTCATGACCTTTGTAAAGACCTTAAAGCCTACATTAAGTAAGCATATTAGTCCGTAATGTTGAACTTGCCTTGCCTCCTTATTTTTGGGAAGAAGCGTAATAATTCCAAAGTTCAACCCGTGGAGTGAAAGGTTACCACCATGAAAGTCTTTAAAGACTGCCATTAGGTCATCTTTAATTACCCTCCAGAAAACTTGATAAAACTTCACAGGAAAACCATCAGGTCTTGGAGCTTTATTGTGTTCTATTTGAAAGATAGCACCTTTGACCTCCTCTTCTGTGAATTCTCTATTTAATATTGCATTTTCATCTACTGACACCTAAGGTATGTTGCCTTTTTGGGACTCATCCATTGAAAAATTATTTCTTTCTGGGCCCCAAAAAGATTCTTATAATAATTGGATATGTACTTATTGAGTTGTATATTGCCTTTGATCACCCCATCATCTTATTCTAGTTGAAAAATCTTTACTTTCCTATGTTTTTCATTTGCAATCATTTGAAAATACTTAGTATTCCTATCCCCTTCCACTATCATTTTTGTTTTAGCTCTTTGATACCATTTGATCTTTTCTTCTCTCAACATTTGTGCTAAGGCCTGTTTAATTGAGTTTTTAAGCTCCAATTCTTGATTTGTCAACATTTTGGTCTCAGCCAATTTATCTAGCTCATCAGCCTTTGTCATTAATCTTGCCTTTTCCTTTTTATAAGCCTCACTTATATTGTTCGCCCATCCTCTTGGGAATTGACGAAGTCTTCTAATTTTATTTTGCCACTTTTCAACGTTCGTTGTTCCTTTCACATTTTTAGACCAACTATTTTCCACGATCTTTTGGAAGTCCTCCTTAAGGAGCCATCCTAGTTCAAACTTGAACAATGATTGACTACTCTTATGAGATCCTTTCTCTGTGTCTAGTAACAGAGGTGTGTGATCCGATAAATCCCTATTAAGGGCTTGGACAGTTACCAATGGATTTTCCACCTCCCATTCAGTACTTACTAGCACTCTATCCAACTTGTCAGGTTTGGCAAGGAGTTGGTCCAAGTGAATTTATGCCCAGAGAGCACAATCTCTCTCAAATTTAAGCTATCTATGACAACATTAAATAGGAAGGGTCATCTATGATTGAAATTTGTGTTATTCTTTTCCTGTGGGTTTCTTATAATATTAAAATCCCCACCAATTACCATAGGTAATGCTTCTTTACTACACGAATTCACTGATTCGGTGAGAAAGGCCTCCTTGTACTCCTCTTGTGCAGCCCCATACACTGCCACCAGAATCCATTGGAACGCATCAACTTTATTTCTTACATGAAACTTTACATAGAAATCCCCTTCATCTATGCTTGATACCTCAAAAAATTCAATATTGACACCTAATAGGATCCCCCCACTTCTCCCCCTCGGCCATGTCCAATGCCAAAGAAATTCTTTACCTCCACAGATATTCCTAAGCCAAGAATTAGTAAATTTATCCCTTCTCATTTCTAACAAAGCAACAAAGTCTAGCTTTTGCCCTTTAGAAATTTCAGTTAGGAATCTAGTTTTAGCCAAGTCCTTAAAACCTCTGCTATTCCAAAATATTTCTTTCATTGTCCTCCTCTTTTTTTTATCAAGCTTCAAACCTACTCTCTCCTGCCTTCTTTTACCTCCTTTCTTATTTCTCCTTGGGCATAGATCAATGGGGATATCATCGTTCTCACAACTTAGGTTTATATCCTCATCGTCCATCACCTCATCCATAATATTACCACATAAATGATTGAAAATATGACTATCTACCAAATCCTCCTCCTCCTCCTTATCTTAAGAAATAATTGAATCATCATTCCCTTCTAATTCTAGAACATTATTTTCTCCTATATTGACATATCTAATCAACTCACAATCTTTTAACAAACAAACTGAATCTGAAACTAAATTGCTAGAGTCTCCTAGGTGCAAACCTAAGTTGTTCGGGTTTTCTACTATAAGAGCTTGTGAAACGGAAAGAAATGAATTCTTAGATTCGATACCTGAATTATTGTCGAGTATCATCCACACCTTACGTGACTCAGCCTTCTCGAGCGAATGCCTCCCGCTGATGCCCGCCAATCTCTCGCTAGCTCGTTTTGGCGTCAACAACACCTCCTTTATGCTTGCTAACTGAGCAATCTTTCCCTGCAGTCCGGCCTCCTACTCCTCCTCTTTCTCCTCTCTTTCCAACCGACCATATACCTCTCCTAGCACTCTCTCCGCTGCAATGTCCAAAATCTGCTCGGCCATCTCCAAAACTCTCCATCTTTTGGCTTCTCATCACTCCTTATTCGATATTTCTTCTCTTCCATTTGAGCCAATATTTATGTCATCTATAGCCATGTCATCACTTTTTGTTCTCTTAGGATCCCTCTCTTTCTCTTCATTTTTCTCCTTATCCTCCTTTCCTTCTAAGTTACCATCCTC
This sequence comes from Oryza officinalis, assembly GCA_008326285.1. NCBI lineage: Eukaryota > Viridiplantae > Streptophyta > Magnoliopsida > Poales > Poaceae > Oryza > Oryza officinalis. The sequence continues at coordinate 23,676,650 of BDMV01000005.1, forward strand.
CTCCCCATCCCCATCCTCAAAATTAAACTCCACCTCCTCCCCATTCTCATCGACACCTTTCTTTTCCACCTCGAACTTTAATTCAAAATTGGTCACCAATCAATACATCAAGCATCTTAGGGACCAAATTTGGATTAAGCACTGCTATAAAAATTCTCCCGAAATCATTCTTCCTTGTAGCCTTCATGTCTACCATCTGAGTGGCACCCAAAAGAGAACCGACCGCCCATAACGGCAAGTATTCTCTTAACTTCTTTCTCAGCCCAAACACTCTCACCCAGATTCTAGGAAGCAAAAAACCTTTCTCTTCTTCAAACCACTCCTCAAACTCCATTCTTATCTCGGTTGGTACCCCTCCCTCCTTTACATCAGCCCCACCAAAGTTGATTGCCTGCTGCAGCTCGCCTTTCGATGGAAACAACACGACAAAAGACCCTTCACCTGTATTGTGGAAAAGTCATATATTGTGGCCTAGAGATCGAGCAAAACGTTCTTTTTTATTTTTGTGGTTCTTCTTTTCCGTTTTACCCTTTCTTGTTGAGCTGATGAGATGTGGGGATTAATTAATGGACCAGATTCCCAATTGCAATCCAATGGATCAAATTATACGGTGCTACACATGGTAGTATATATGAGTCGATCGTACAATGCTTACAAGGTAAAGTTAGAACTAAAATGTGATGGTAAAGTAAATTCATGGCGCGCGTGTTTTGCCAAAACTATTTACATATATAGGAAATCAACGATTAAATTTATATCCAACGTAATACCTTGTAAAAGTACTATAAAATGAATTATAGAATATGAACAACCCAATGGGTACAACCAATCGGCCTTAGGGCACGTGCAATATTAATTACCATGCTGGTCATCTAGAAGATTTGTCAGGGACAGTAGGATTTAGATGATATGTAGTAAACAAGTGGATACCGTAAGAACGATCCTAATGGTATGTAGTATCTAAAAGTAGCGTCTAGAGGAGAGAAGATATAAATGCTTGTTTAGGCCTAATATCAACAATGCATGATTTCTACATATGGTTTTCATAGAGACGGGGATAAATCAAAATATTTGTATTGGGATTCTAATATTTGCATTGAGACGTGATAAAAAAACCGCTAGCATGTCCTGGTGCATTTTTAATTCTGTTAGTCTTGGCATGGGAGCTAACTCTTACATGTAACCTATTCCTTCACTCTCTTCTCATCAACTTAAGTGACACATCAGCCCTTTGCCTATGTGGAGCATTGCGAATGCTCTAAGGCTGTGTTCGGCTTTCAGGATTTAGAACTAATCTCTTTGACACGTAAAATAGAGCGATTCATTAGTGCATGTTTAGTTAAGTATTAGTTTATTTTTTAAAAAAAGATTAATATGATTTTCTAAAATAACTTTTATATATCTTTTTTTTTTGTAAAAAAGCATACCGTTTAGCAGTTTGGAAAGTGTACGTGCGAAAAACGAAAAGGGTGAATTGGAAAAGGAGGGAGAAGAACACAGCTAAGGAAGGAGAAAAGGATGCCATCTAGTAATCATGGATAGCTTATACCAACTATACCACTATATACTATACGATTCAGGCGCCTAAAATTTTCAAATTTTTGCCGCTTTTATCATACCATGGATAATAATCCTATGTTCTCGTCACTCTCCTATTTCAATGGTTCATATTTTTTATGCTTTCTAGATTTGTAAGAAATGGTTAGCTAGGAACACATATACCAACGACGTGTCTTGACAGCAAGCAAAGCAGACTGATAATTATTGCAGGATACCAAACAAGTCACAGTGGAATTTTGTTCCTTTTTAGCTTCAAAATCAAACCTTGTTTATTGGGGTGCCAAATAATCAATCACCGCATCATATCATTGCTCTAGTTTATCATGCAGCAACAGCAGGTATGACTACTTCACTATAGTACTAGTAATCAATGGAAGAGTTAACCCAACCTGCAGAATCCATTCACACAGGTTGGTGACCTTGTAAGCTACACAAACTCATCGTCATCGATCGATCGATCACCATCTGCCACAGCACCAAGCTCTGTCTTTGATCGATCTGTGCGTCCAACTGGGCAACTGATCATCACATCGCATATGCACGCACAGGAGAGGAGACAGGCAGCTTAACAGTACAGGATGCAGATGGTTGAGAATAATCTGACGACTTCTGATCGATGGCACTGGGCCACTGGCTAGCTGGGGCCTGAAAGTGAAACGCACAGCTCCATCTGAAGCTGAATCTCAATGTATCTTGAGTAGCAGCTAGCTAGTGACAGAGGCATGATGGATTTAGCGAGTGATGACTGATGCTTATACTGTTCAGGTGGTGTGTCTGTCACCTGAGGTCAGGCTGTGCGCAGAGCTCTGTACCTCCACTCTCTTTTCTTTTGTTCATCTTGATAAATACAAATGAAATTCACTGAAATGTGTAGGATTGAATAGCAAGAACTAAGCCAATCAGAGAGAGATGAATGGTTAAAATACCCAAAAACCAAAACTTTTAGCGGAATTAAAAGTTACCCTCATGTCGATGTAGATCGGTCTGACCATAGGTCTTGAACCAGTCTGACCGCGCCTTTGTTGCCGGTATGACCGGTGTGATCGATCAGTCTAACCGCCCTTCGCGTCGTCCCCTCCTGTCGTCGTCGCCACCGGTCTAACCGCCTTGGAGTTGTCGGTTTGACCGCTGTGATGCAGCAGGTCTGACCACCGATGTCCCACCGGTTGGATCGCCACACCCGAGAAAACACAAATAAAAGATCTTTCAAAAGTAGATTAAACTTTATTATTTCTATTCGTGTTGTAATATCATTAGTTCATAATCATACTTTAGTGCATGCTTGTTATCTAGTTTATAATTATCTCTTCTTTATATTGCAACACATGTATATGAATTACTTTTGGTATAATTCTAAGCTCTTGATAATATAATGCAAATGCTTGATGAAATCGTTGTTAAAAGGGAAGAAGAGATAAAAAAGTGCATGTTTTTCAGTTGAGAAAAAATTTTTTCTTTTCAAAAGTAAGAGAAGTTTTCTTTCGAATTTTTTAGCACACCGATGTTTTTTACCACTTTTTTGTTTTTATTTTTTCAAACACCAAAACAACATTTTTTTGATGGGTTTCCCAATGTGTTTATCAAAGGGGAGATTGTAAAATCAAAATGTATTTGATTACTATTTTGTGATGAACAATTAATATTTAAGATAATTGGTTTTGATATTTGAAGATTATTAGCGAAGTGGTTTTGGGGCCGGTCAAACCGGGTGACGATGAACAGTGTTTTCAGATGGTGAATAGGATTGTGCTTGCTGATGGTTCGGTCAGACCGGGCAAGTGTTGCTGGTCAGACCGGCGTGTGTTACGCGGTCAGACCCGCTAGCCCGACGGTCTGACCAGCCCGCTCTATGTCAGTTTTGGTTTCAGGTTGTTTATTTGGATACTTGTGATTAATTCATGTTTATAACTTTTAGATGATTTCTGTACATATGTAATACTGTTGTGTGTTAATGTTGAGTCAAGTTGGAGAGAACTTGTGCTCGGATATGGTTTCTTGTTTGATTCATGTGTAGGTGTGTCTTGATGCCTCGGGAGAGCATTGCTAGGAGACAACTTGGGAGAAGATGACGTCCGGACAATTAGGATATCATGCAGGATGCTTAGGTTAAAGAAGAATGCACGTGGTTGGTGAAGATTCCATATGACATACAATGGAGACATTGTGTGCGTATGGGATGTGGAGTCGAATTTGGAAGGAGTCCAAATTTAGTATGATTGGAGTTTGTAAAGTTTGTCTCTTATACGAGAAGGTTTCCTAGGTGATTAGGACTTCTTATACAAGTTGGGTTCGTGGCTTTAGGCTGCCTACCTTGGGTATAAATAGAAAGGAGGGTTGAGACTTTCCGGTATCGATTTTGTTAGAGATGAGTTGAGAGAAAAGTTAGGGTTTCAAGTTTAGTCGAGATTTTTGAGAGGAGTGATGTTGTTGCACTTTATAAACACGAATAGAAGTAATAAAATTCAATCTACTTTTGAGAGATCTTTGATTCGTGTTTACAAAGTGAAACAATAGCACTTCTCTCAATAATCTTGACTAAACTCGAAACCCTAACTTTTCTCTCAACTCATCTCTAACAAAATCGATACCAGGAGGCCTCAACCTCCCCTCTCTATTTATACCCAAGGTAGACAGCCTAAAGTCATGAACTCAACTTGTACAAGAAGTTCTAATCCCCTAAGAAACCTACCCGTACAAGAGACAAACTTTACAAACTCCAATCATACCAAATTTGGACTCCTTCCAAATTCAATTCCGCATCTCATACGCACATAATATCTCCATCGTATGCCATATGGAATCTTCACCAACCACATGCGTTGTTCTTTAGCCTAAGCATCCCTAATCGTCTGGACGTCATCTTCTCCCAAGTTGTCTGCTAGCAATGCTCTCCCGAGACATCAAGACACACCTACACATGAATCAAACAAGAAATCGTATCCAAGCACAAGTTCTCTCCAACTTAACTCAACATTAGCACACAACAATATTATATATGTATAGAAATCATCTAGAAGTCATAAACATGAATTAATCATAAGTATTCAAATAAACAACCTGAAACCAAAACCGACGCAGAGCCGGCCTGTCAGATCTTCGAGCTGGCTAGTTTGACCGTGCAACACACGCCGATCTGACCAGTACACATACCCCAGTCTGACGGGCTCCAAAACCACTTCGCCAGTAATCTCCAAATATCAAAACCAATTATTTTAAATATCAATTGTTCATCACAAAATAATAATCAAACACACTTTGCTTTTACAAAATGAAGGGCCTGCAGCTTGGGAGTTAGTAATACATAATTTTTTCCTCAGTTTACTGAAAAAACCTGTAACTTTTGCTTACCCAAGAACAGTAGATTGAAATTCTATGAGAAGATATACGCCTATCATATTAATATTATCAAAATTTTCATACTTGTATGATTATTTGAGTTGACATTCCGTTTTCTTCTAATTACAAGTTACTACTGCATTTCAGCTAGCTAGAAAGTCGTCAGGGCCAAAATCTTTGTGAAAACAAACCAGCCATTTTCATATTCAGGGACTCATTTCCATTGAGAAAAGAGACAGTCGCTACAAGGGCCCTAGCTAGCTTTTCCACTTGATCAGTAATTCTTCTGACGTTTATGTCTCGGAAAGAAACACTATTGCTGGCTCACGGGCATCAGTTTGTTTCTCGCAAGTTGACCAAAAGAAAAGGAATTCAGAACAGAACGAGTAGGTTTTCTCTGAAGCTGACGGCTCGGCGCCATGAGAGACGTAACAGCTAGCGAAAAAGTTTGATCCCTACAGCACTAGCAACTTGGTCATTGCAGTGTTTCAGAATGCAGACCATTCCAAGTATCTCAGGTGCAAACAGTATATTGGAGTGTTGCACTGAACAAGAAAGAATATAATGTGTCTTTTTTTTAGGACAGTAGAGAGTGTGCCAGGTCAGATAAAACTGTTGCATGCATGAGCCCTGTCTCCCTCCAATGGATAGTAGTTCTCTTTTTGTAAAGCTTAAATAATGCATAACATGGAATACGAAAATATTGGAAAAGATTATAATATCAGGCATGCAGTACTCCCTCTGTACCGAAATAAATCAAATCCGAGAGTTCAAACTTTGTTCCAAAATAAACCAATTCGTACTTGCTCACTTATCCTTGGTCCGCAAATCAATAAGGTTTTTTTTCAATACCTCTTATTTACCTTTACATCCACCCACTAATACTACTTTTATTTTTATATTAATAAGAGACACTTGATTTAGTCATTTTTTATCTATACTATTTGCGTATTGAGAAACTCACAGTTAAGGTTTTATGAGACGGAAGAAATATGCTTCATGTGGATGGACGAGGCTTGGGCCATTGAAGCAGTGGGTAGGATAGTTTCCATACAGTTTTGATCAACTCGTTCTTCCAACTTTCAATATACGCAAATAGTAGTGAAAAAGGATTTCATTTTTTGTTATCAAAGTTTGTATTGTCACATATGGTGCCACAAAATTTGGACTTGAAATATATCTGTACGAGGAGAGGAAAACAAATATAACTATCATTACATAGTAAAATTTGTTGCTTTTAAATAGCTCACGGGTTGTAGAAGTATGAGCCAAAAATAGTGTTGGGAGTTAGAGGGGTTTGAGTGTTTGACATCGAGGAGTTAGAGGGAGTAAATACACTTCTTCGAAGCAAGACAGAGACAAGTGAAAACTAGGAAAAGTTGTGGAATGTGCTTTGCGGCCCAAGAAATTTAGTCCAACAATTAGTCTGATTGATGTATGGGCCAGTATTTTCAATCTATAGTATGCGTAACAGGCCAACAGCCACCGCTAACGGCCGCAACAGTGACCTGCGTTGCAATGGAAAATTCAAGACTTCGAAATTGTCCGCCGATGTAGCAAATAATACCATTAATAGCACTGATAGTAAAAAGAATAATAGACCTAAAATCTCAAATTCTGAATAACTAATCCAGCGATATGGTTATCAAAATTTTTGGAACTAAAAAAAATTAAAAGCAGGTTGCAAGCAGAGTTTGCTTTACCGCCGGGGCGCGGTTACCGCGCGGTAACCGTGGTAACTGTGGCAAACCGTACGAAATCATATAAAATTTATCAAAATTTCAAATTATTTTTTAAATTTATTTGAATTTAAGACAGTTATCGCGGTTTTTCTTTTACCGTACCCCGCGGTAACCTCGCGGTTTATCGCAGTAAAGCAAACCCTGGTTGCAAGTTTACATGTCTGTTCTTGTTATTATCATCACCCCAAACAAGGACATGTATTCCAATTTAACTGAACAAATTGTCAAAGCACAAAGTTGAACACCAATTTACTGCGTATAATGCATAGATCTTCATTGATTAGTGACGAGGCAAAGCTTTTACCCTCGTTTCAAAAAAAAAGATCTTTCATGCACTGGAACATGCATGCACCAATATTGTTCATGTAATTTCCATCCATCAGTTATGGCTTTTATATATCCTCATAAAAATTATGCTGCCCCAATCTGGCATGCTGAGACATTCAATATCCAAAAAGGAAAACAAAAATTATAGAACATAAGGATGGAACAAATTTATGGTGTTTGAACAGAATCAAAAGAAATAAGGTTAATAACTTAACATATATAGCAGATCAATAAATAATTTTTCATTTAAGCTTCCTCATCTGAAATTCTCTGATGCTACTTTCAGTAGCATCCAGGAGGTGATTGGAGAAGTTGCCTTTCTTGTAGCATCTAATCTATCACCTTTATATAATGGAAGTAATTCAAACGAGAAGGTTATTTGAGCATGTACGTCAAGCATCTCCCCATGTCTGTACAAATAAATTGTTTGCCTGTAAAATATTAATCAATCTGCTCATCTACATATATAAGTTCAGGGGAATTCAGGTCGACCGTTTCACATTTCTACAACTGGATCCAGAATAGCCATGATCAGATGAGCCCAACCTATCTCAATCAATGTAATGTTGCTTCACATATTACTCCATCCTAAAATGCAATAGCAAAAACTTCTTAATTCACACAACTAGGGAACGCTCCAAAGAGTTCGTACCAAACAAGCTATTCTACTGTTTCGGCATTTAAAAAAAAAACAGGTTCTGGGAAACATGTTAATCTCAATTGCCTGCCTCTAAGCCACGATAAACAATGTCGCCTGATTGCTACCCTACACTTTTTGTTGAGGCAGCTGTCAGCAGGGATAGTGTATTGGCAACTAACAATGACCACTAGAGAACAGTAAAATCAAATAAGGGCAAAATCAAATTATACTCAGATTGTTGGGTTAATTTGATCCATGCCATTACAAATATGACATATTAGAAAAATACCATTACAATTCACGTTATCGGCTGGGTGCCACTGAAAATTTCTAAAATTGAAACCATGCCACTCCCGTCACTCTTTCCGTCCTCCTTTCTCGCGTTGCCATTCTCATTGTCGCTTTCTCACACCAAAGTCAAAGCTCCTATCCTCGCCATCGGAGTCGGAGCTCCCGTCGCCGGAACCCTAGACTGCCACCACCGCCAGAGCTCCGTTGCAAGGTGGCTGGGCCTCGAAGACCGCGAGGGGAAGTGCTTGAACATGACGCCAACGTCAAAGTAGATAACACTGGAGGAAGGGACGTCGATGCGATAGGGAACAAGAGGAAGAGGTCCTGCATGGAGACATCGGAGTGACGCAATCCAGCCGTAGCTGATGACCTCGGCCACGGTGGCATTGTACCACAGCCCGACCACGAACTGCGTCGTGCACGCCTTACCGAGCATGGCCTCGAACCTCCCGCTTCCCTCATCGTGCCTAAAATCCGTGATCCCTACTAGCAGTAGCACCCGTGGCAAGCGGTGCGCCCATATCACCTCGTGCGCCGCCTCCGCTATGGAAACCGTCGCCTCGTCCTGCCAGCACCCACACCTGCCGCCTCCGCCGCGGTCACCGCCGCCTCGCCCCGCCAGCACCCACACCTCGCCGCCGCCGCCACCACCACCACCGTCAACACCACCCACCACGACGGCATGGATCTTGTGGTGGATGACCTCAAGCTCCTCTCCGGCCACGCGGATCTAGCAGCTGGTGGGCGGCTACAAGGGGAAATCGACCCCGAGGTCGATGGCCGGTGGGGCGGTAGAGTTGTTGTCTCTCCCTTCCTCCCTTCACCAACATTGACGCCGGTGCCACCTCACCCCTCCACTCACGGCCAGCATGCCTAAGGTCGCTGCCCCGCCGCCCTGCACCCCTCCGCTCCGGCGACGGGAGCTCCGACTTTGGTATGGAGAGGCGACGATGAGGATGGTGATGTGACGGTAAGGTTGGTGATTTGAGAAAGGAGGACGGAAAGAGTGACGGGAGTGGCATGGTTCAAATTTTAGAAATTTTCAGTGGCACCCAGCCGATAACACAAATTGTAATGACATTTTTCTAATTTGTCATATTTGTAATGGCATGGATCAAATTAACCCCAGATTATATTCATAACTTCAAAAGTTGAGAACTTGAACTACAGTACTCCTTAAAGTAAAGTACTCATTCTGAACTTTAGTTTCAGCTTAACTTCTACACAAAATCTGTAACCGTTGTAGCAATCAGACAATAGCTCCAGCCTCATCCTGATCAGTTGTGCCGGCCTTCCAAACAACAAAATGGTTTATCATTAATTTCAGAACAGATTTTGGAACAAGTACTAAAGTTTCAAATTTCAGAAGAAGTGCTAGTACAATTTCAGATTTCAGATCAAGTGCTAGTGCAATTCAAGATTTCAGAACAAGCACCAGTACAGTCCCAGATTTCTGATTTCAGAACAAAAAACTCAAATTTCAGAACAAGCACTAATATGTAGGATCGAATACAATAACCAAGAAAACCAGACGAAGGTGAATGGTTGGAACACCAAAGACCAAAAAATTTTAGCCCCAATAAAAGTTATCCTCGAATCGATGAAGTTGTCATCATAGTTGGTCTGACCGCAAGTCTTGCACCAATCTGATCGCACCTATGCCGCCTGTCTAACTTGTGTTGTCCGGCCGGTCGAACCGCCACTGCCCTCTGTTGCCTTATGGCTGCCGCCGGTCTGACCGCCTTGATGCCTGCGGTCTGACCGCTGCTGTGCCGCCGGTTAGACCGCACGATAAACTCCTGTCAAACCGTCGAGATCCAGAAAAACAGGTATCAACGAAACTCTTTAAAGTAGATCAACTTTATTGCATCAATATATGTTTACAAAGTGCATCTAGAGCACTCCTCTCTCAACTCTCAAACTAGGATTGAAACCTCGAAGCAAATCCTAACTTTTCTCTTCTAAAAGTCTATCTCTTCTAGCCTCAACCCCTCATCTATTTATACCCACAACGTGGCTGCCCCTAACCACGAAACCAACTAGAACTAAAACTCCTAATCACATAGGAAACCTACCAAACCAGGAAAACAACATCCCCATATAACTCCACACTCCAATCTTCCCAAAATTGGAATCCAATCCAAATTTTACTCCTCTTTTTATACGCACACAACACCACGTGTATGCCATATGGAAACCTTCACCTTCACGTGCATTGTTCTCTAGCCTGAGCATCCCGCGTAATATCTTTAACCATCTGAACCTCAACTTCTCCCAAGCCTAGTCCTGATCCATCACCGGCTATACTTCCATAGCCTCAAGCAACACCTGCACGTGAACAACAAAGGAACTCTATATCCGAGTACAAGTTCACACCAACTTGATCACATTAGCACACAATAATATCACCTACGAATAGAAACCATCTAGAAGTCATAAACATGAAGCAATCTAGAAATTCCACGAAAACAACCTGAAACCGACTCCCTCTCGGAGTCTTCTGGTTTCAGAAAACCTCACCCCCTTTTCAAAAGAAAGGATTTCTCCCCCCAGATTTGCAACCAAAGCAAAAAATCAACTATTTTTAAAATCGAAAACAAATCAAATCTCTCCCTTTCAAGAAGCATGCATTCTGTGTATTTCTTTTCCCCTTTGACAATGATTTCATCAGAAACTTCAAAAGAGAAAATATAAATAATAAATCACAAATGCCATGATGTCATGATTGCCACTTGTAGTAATCATTTTTTAATTTTCTATTTTCTGTTTTTTCAAGTGCTTAGAAGTGTACCAAAAGCAATCCAAGGTCATGTGTTGCAAGACAAGGAGATAAATTCATCAACTAATTAACAAGTATGCACTAGAATGTAAATATGAATCAAAGATATTACAATTAAGCTCGAATCAGCAATAAAGATTCATGTATTCAAGGGATTTATAATGCAATATATTCACAAGTACTTAGCTTGAAAGAAAAACCCTACACATATACCTATTGCACTATTACTCTTTCTCAAATTAACTTTTTCACAAAAATAACCAAGATAACTTTTAGCATTTATTTGAGCTTTTTTTTTTTGCTCACTTTGACATTAAACTTGAAATCTTTCAATTATTTCGGGTACATCCTTGTCGTCAAGACTGTTTCCAAGGATTTGGCACCCATTATTTTCCTCACAGCGAATACGTCCTTGTCGTCAAAACTATTTCCAAGGATTTGGTATTCATTTTTACCTCTCTTAAAAATAAATATAAGGAAATTTTGCATTTGCAGCATTTGAAACAAACAAAGAATAATTTGAGAAATAACAATCTAACCAGCACATATACAAGCATTAGTCATTCAAACTAAGTACTAACTTCAACATCGCATATTTTCTTAATTCAAGTAAAAGAATTGGTGTCATGCATCATCTCTCTTAAAAGCAATAGCTAAGACTCATATAAAGACTAAAATGCACACAAGCTAACATAGCAACAAATAGGCCTCAACTATTTTGCTAGCATGCACAAGAATATACTAGAGGTATAAAACAAAGCTCTTTCTTTTCTCATTTTTATTTATTTTCAGAATTAATAGCAATGCATAAAAATAAACATGAACGCACTAAAAAAGCATAAACACCCCCTCAAATTAACCTCCAATTCTCCTTGAAGAAAAATCAAGAAGAAATCAAAGATTTTCAAAAAGGCATCCAATTGCCAATGATATCACCAAGGTTCTCATGAATATCCACTTGCATTAACCAAAACTACTACCTTCAAAACTAGCAAATAAAAAACTAATAATCGAGGAAGTAGAAAAATTATGTCAATTCAAAAGTAAATTGATATTACCTTGAAAAATAGCAGTCGTCTCTACGTTGAACACACATGGGGAGTATACCGCCAAAATACCTACAAACGAGAAGATGTCGAGGCCTCCGTGTTGGGGTTAGTTAAAAGAAATTTTGGAATCCAACACTGAGTCACACGACCATTTGAACCAGTAGGTACATATGCACGAACAAAATTAGAATCAGACTCACCTGAAAACTTACCTTGTCACTTCACAGAAGTCCAATTTGAATTTCTCACAAAATCAGCCCGAGGCTGGTCTGACCGCTGCTGTCAAGCCGGTCTGACCAGACCTGGCTGGTCTGACCGCCGAGTCACCTGCGGTCCGACTGACTTGTCAGTGTCGGTCTGACCGAGCTCCTCGATCAAAAACCCAATTTTTGTTACTTTTGTTTCGCAAAAGCAATTTCTCTTTCCTTTTTCTGTTTATGGGAAAGTCTAAAACAAAAACAACCAAATGTCCATCTTTTCCACAAAATGAACAAGTGTACTTCTCGCGATAAGTTTTCGAAGTAGATGGCTTTGAAATTAGTGGTTTTGCAATCAATGACTTTGTTTCTTGAATCGTTGAAGAAAAAGAAGGCAAAATCCTAGTAGATTTAAAAATTATTTTCTTTGGTTCGGGTTTTGTCCAAACTTCACCTTTTTCAGTTATGCTCAAAATAGTAGGTTGGTGATTTGTAAAATAGGCATTAGTATCAAAACCTACACCACAATTATAAATGCTCACTTTTGGCTGATCGAATACAAGAGCCAAGCCAACCAAAGGGGGGCTGAATGGTTGGAACACCAAAAACCAAAAAATTTTAGCGAAAATAAAAGTTACCCTTGAATCGATGAAGTTGTCGGTGTAGCCGATCAGACCGCAGGTCTTGCACCAGCCTGACCGCACCTATGTCGCCGGTCTAACCGGTGTTGTCCTGCTGGTCGAATCGCTGCCGCCCTCTACTGCCTTCTCGCCGCTGCTGGTTTGACTGCCTTGATGCCTCCGGTCTGACCGTTGCTATGCCGCTGTTAGACCACATGATGAACTCCGGTCAAACCGTTGGGATCCAAAAAAACACGTATCGACAAAACTCTTTAAAGTAAATCAACTTTATTGCATCAATATGTGTTTACAAAGTGCATCTAAGGCACTCCTCTCTCAACTCCCAAACTAGAATTGAAACCTCGAATCAAACCCTAACTTTTCTCTCTCAAAAAGTATATCTCTTCTAGCCTCAACCCCTTATCTATTTATACTCACAATGTGGCTGTCCCTAGCCACGAAACCAACTAGAATTATGATTCATAATCACATAGAAAATCTACCAAACCAGCGAAACAACATCCCCATATAACTCCACACTCCAATCTTCCCAAACTTGAACACCAATCCAAATTTGACTCCTCTTTTCATACGCACACAACACCACATGTATGCCATATGAAAACCTTCACCTTCACGTGCATTGTTCTCTAGCCTGAGCATCCCGCCTGATATCCTTGATCGTCTAGATCTCAACATCTCCCAAGCCTAGTCCCGATCTATCACTGGCTATACTCATATGAAGTCTATATCCGAATACAAGTTCACACCAACTTGACTCACATCAACACACAATAGTGTCACATACAAATAAAAACAATCTAGAAGTCATAAACATGAAGCAATCTAAAAATTCCACGAAAATAACCCGAAACCGACTTTCTCCCGGAGTCTACTAGTCTAACCGTTGGGCTACCCGGTCTGATTGCCCGGATACCTCTGGTCTGACCGGCCAATGCCCTGCACTGTTCACCGATAGAAAATACTATTCACCCTATTTTCCAAACACTCACTTTTGATAATTTGTTCATCACCTTGATTAAATCAACCTTGATTTCACATAATACACTTTTAGAATTCAGAATAAAGATCAAAACATGTACCGGGTTCGACAACAATTGAACTGGCAGAATTTGTTGATTATTATTTTGTGGAACAATTGGCGCATGGGATAATTGGTTTTGATATTTGGTGGATAATTGACGATGTGGTGCTCTTTGTGTTGAGCCGGTCAGACTAGTGTGTGTTGTGCGGTCAGACCGACCGACTCTATGTCGGTGTTGGTTTTGGGTTGTTTAGTTGGATACTCGTGATTATGACTTCTAAAAGATTTCTATGCGTGTGCTAATGTTGAGTCAAGTTTGAAAAGAACTTGTTCTTGGATATGGTTTCTTGTTTGATTCATGTGTAGGTGTGTCTTGATGCCTCGGGAGAGCGTTGCCGGTGATGGATCTGGACTTAATTTGGGAGAAGATGACGTCCGAACGATCGGGATATCATGCGGGATGCTTAGGCTAAAAAACAATTCACGTGGTTGATGGAGATTTCATATGGCATATGATGGAAGATTGTGTGCATATGGAAATCGAAGTCAAATTTAGAAGAAGTCCAAATTAGGAAAGATTAGAGTTTAAATTGTAAGGAATAAGTTGGATACTTGTACGGGAAGGTTTCCTAGTGTATTAGGATGACTTGCACAAGTTAGATTTGTGGCTTTTAGGCTGCCTACCTTGGGTATAAATAGAATAGGGGATTGAGACCTCCTGATATCGATTTTGTAATAGTTAAATTGTAAGAAAAATTAAGGTTTCGAGTTTAGTCGAATTTTGAGAGAGGAATGATGTTGTTGTACTTTGTAAACACGAATAAAAGTAATAAAGTTCAACCTATTTTTAAGAGTTCTTTGATTTATGTTTGTCGGGTTCAGTGGTCACTGGCAAAATACTGGCGGTCAGACCGACGGCTTCACGACAGTTAGACCGGTGACGGAGACAGACGGCGATAGATTGACGGGCGGTCAGACTGGAGCTACTACACAGGTCAGACCGGAGGCATCTGTGCGGTTAGACCGGCGCATCTACTCCAGTCAGACCAATCTCCAACAAGGTTTGTGGGTAACTTTTAATTCCGCTAAAAGTTTTCGATTTTTGGTGTTCCTACCATTTACCCTCCTCTGGTAGGCTTAGTTCTTGTATTTCAATCCTCCGGAATTAGCCAACTCCTCCCTCTCCTTGTTCATCTGCATGGGTTCCCTCCACTGGTTCACCACCATGGGCTTGTTCACCTTGTTCATCTCCAGCTACGACAGCAAAAAGAACAATTAAGCACGTTGGATTCAAATTCACAGCAGAACTAGACAATATTTGCAACCGGTGCTTAACTTCACCTCGATGGATGAATAGTTGTACCCTGGATGGTAAAACCAGCATGGAACTATCAATTCGTAGTGAATGGGTTATCAATGTTTTCAGTACTGGGAAAGTCAAATCTGCATTTTTGAGGCATTGAATCACCACATGTTCTAAGCATGACACTTTTTGGTGTTTTGTCTGCTGTTTTCCACAGGGAGCTATATCAAAGAAGGGGAACCAGATAGAGAGATGTAAAGGTCAATGCTTGAACAATTTCAGATAATTGGAGGCCAGCTGAACTAGTAAGTTAACAATTTTCCGAGATCCAGCACTGCAGCAGTAGGTAAAACCAAATCTGAACATTCAGAGATCCAGCTCTTTGTGTGCATATTTTTTTTTCTGAACTAGTGTAATTTTTCTCTCTGGGTTCTGATACAAAATGATCTCTGAGGATGACGTTTCAACTGGCACTGCCAAAGTTATTATGAATCTGGTGCAAAGACAGTTATTTTTGTATTTTTCATGATATATCATTTTTGTGTTCATGTCCGGCTGCCCCAGCCTAGCTCAGTCAGGCAGACACTAGCTCAGGCTGGCTAGTGGCTGCCACTTGCCCACTTAGGGCAATGCAGGTACCACACTTGAGAAGCCCAAGCTGCCAACTAGGCCCAGGAACACTGTAGGAAACACCCTCCACACTGCATGTGGCCTTAAATAGAATTCAAACAAATCTTAAGACACCCATGGAAGAAACTTAGCCCACAGTGGTTGTCCCAGGTAGAGTGGCCCAACAACAAAGAGGAAGCAAATAAGAATAAATTCCCACAACTATCTCATTCTCAGCCTTTTCCCCTTTCTCCGCCCGCATCGCCATCCTCCACTCGCCGCATCGCCATCCTCCACTCGGCCATCCTCCACTCACCGCATCGCCTTCCTCCACCTGGCCATGCCACCTTCCTTCGTCTGGCCACGCCATGCCGCATCGCCTTCTTCCACCCGGCTACGCCGCATCGCCTTCCTGCTCCGACCAATGGCCTTCTTCCTTGGTGAGACGAGCTCGACGCTTGAAGCATGAGGACTCGAGTGAGAGACGGCGAGATCGGCGGCGCGCTAGCGGGGGATGATGGGAGCTTGGCGGCGCGGATCTAGCGGGAGCTCAAGCTCCTCTCCCTCTCCATCGAGCTATTGCTGCGGACTGAGGTGGCTTGGATCGGGGACAACGACGGGCTTGGCTACAGCGCAAATCGGCTTGGAGCAGCGGCAATCCCGACGGTAGGCTCCTCTTCTCCCCCACCACTCTCGTTCTCCCTTCCGCCACCCTTGCGTGAGTTGTGAGCGGGAGTGGAAAAGTATGCGCACGGGAGGGGAAAAGCTAGCGTGCGGGAGGGGCAATTTGGGGATCGCTTGTGGCCGCCTGCCCGAAGCCACAGAGCGGCGATGCTCTGACCTCCACAACGCAGTGCCATACCTCTCTCCCCTCACCGCGCACCTTTGGTCAGGCCAAAGAATGGGTTGTGTATGAAGAGAAACCTAGCTAATTGCTATTGTCTCAATACCCCTCAAGGGACGTTCTACCCTTCTTATATAGGCGCAGAAGGTAGGCTCATAAGTCGGAGACCTAACTACATACAGCATAAGACTCCATAGTATTCTCGACTTAGGACTATAAGTCGTTCCTTAATACACAAGGTAACGTAATATTTAAGTCCTAAGCCTATTACATGATCATGATCATGACTCATAACCTATCCCCTATAATCAGTCGGATAAGCTAACCGTGTGGAGATTATGTTACCCATAATCTCCACAGTAGCCCCTGAGATCTTCACAGTCGACGAAATAACTTTGCCTCGAACCAAACTAATGCATAGTCGAATGCCTCCATCGCCGAGTGCTTCTATCATCTCTGCCTAGATCTCTCGAGTGCTTCATCATCCAATAAGAAGGCTGTGAAGAGCTAAAAAGTCATAAAAAATATACCTAGGTGCATCGACTAGATGCACCTAATTAGATGTAGCCCTCAACTATGTGTTTAGTTGAACAAACTAAACATATAGTCAAAAACCATAATAATCATACTCATCTGAGTGATATAAATAAATGCTTAGCCAAAGCCAAAAGCAATCATAAAAATCATATAACACATAACCTTATAAACAAGGCACAGTGTATAATGACCCCGAGTACTGGCACCATATCAAGCTCATGCTGTCCACGCTGTCTTGCCTGAGTCCTCTCGAAACACACAACTTCACCAGCCTCAGGAACATATTGTATTGTATTGGTAGTATAAAATCCGGGCGTATAAAACCCATAAGTGGATTTACCAACCATTTGAATAATACAACCAAAATATAATTAGCCTAAGCCATAATATTGGTCTTAATAAGAGAAACACACCAAGGTGGCAAAATAGCATTGATATAGAATCAATTACTTGATAAGAAACAAACAGCTCCAACAACTTATAAAAAAGTTGCCAAGTACAGTTATGAAAAACTTTACTGTTTGTCATCTTCCAAGTTGCATCACACCAACTCCTAAAAAGTTGCATAACCGCTGTATGGAAGGATTGTAAAGGTACTGGGCAATAGAACACGTGCATATTGCCAAGACAAATTTGCTTAAGTCCCTAAAGACACGTGACAAGCCACACCTGAATCATGGGCTGTAAGCTTCCCATGGGCCTCGGCCCAAATAAAGGAAAACCTACAGATACCCTAAAAAAATCGCTGAAGCGCCGTCGTCTTCCTCGCTGTTTCAACTTCTGAAAAATTTCCCCTTTCTAGCTCCTGTTCACAAGCTCCTCCGCAGAAACCTAGAATACAAATTCCACCAAATCCACTCATCCAGCTATTCGAAATCCCATCAAAATCCATTGCGCTCATCCCGCTCCTAACATCCTTCCCAAAAATCCTTGCTTCCAACACCAAACTCAATTCTTCTCAAATCTCACTCATGGCAAAAGAGAGAGAAATTCCCTTCGACCAATGGGCAACCTCTGACGTAAAGGAATCAACTCTGAAAGAAATGGTGAAGGATGAAGTCCTCCCAGCAAAGGAAATCATTGGCTGGCGTCCAACGTATGGCGAGGAGTTCCCAACTCCAAATACTGGTGAGATTGTGGTCTTTACCCACTTTTTCTACTGTGGATTTGGTCTGCTAACTTCTGAATTCTTCCGCGGCATTCTTGATTACTATGGTCTCAAAATTTATCATCTGAACCCGAACTCTATACTGCACACTGCCATTTTCATCCCTGTATGTGAAGCCTTCCTCAGAATCTATCTCATTTCAATCTTTTCCGCCGCATGTTTTCTCTTAAGGCCCATCCAACCAAGGATAACCCTTGTGTTATCGGTGGCACCGGATTTCAACTCTGCGGCACTCTCTGCAAAGACTACTTTCCTCTTCCCTTGAAATCTTCCAACAAGGGCTAGCATGCAAACTGGTTTTTCCAACTCAGCCCCCAGCCTGCTCGACTTCATCGGTCTTCCGCCAATTCAACGGGCTAACTGGAATGCCTTGCCCGAGAACCAAGACTGGATAGAAGCAAATAATCTTCTGGCAAAGATTCTTGAAATGAAGAACAAGGGTCTTCAAGGAGAATAGATCACTCGGCACTTCATCAAATGCCAACTGGCACCCATCAAAGAGAGATCCAAGCCAGCCTTCGAATATGAAGGACAGAGTGATCCCAACTGGGAAGATCGAGAATCTCTAAACTTCCAAGTCTTGTGCGCTCGTATGTACAAAATCTTCTCCACTGGGATTGTAGTAGACTACAGCAATAAACTGCCAGTTATTCCCTACAACCTTCATCGACCACCTCCTCCGGTAAGTAAATTCTACAACTCCAATGATTTTCACCTCGCCATATTCTTCAACGCTTCTTAAAGAAAATATTACTTGCAGGCAAATGCTCTGATCATCTCCCGACCATACAAAGTTTATCATGAAGATGTGTCAGCCCAGTCGACTGTTAGGAAGCCAACTGGCGGCCCAAAGATCAAACCCCAAGCGAAAAGCAAAAGAACTGCAGCCGCTGTTGAAGAAACTAGCAAACGCACAAGCAAACAGAGAAAGCTAGTCATTGATGACTCAGATGAAGAGTTCGGAGAAGTCCAAACACTCAAAGCCAATATCGGCTCACCGAGGCCATCCACTAGATTCACTCCAAAAATTAGAAAATCCAACATGTATCCTTCACACGACTGGTGTTGTCTTTTTCTTGAAAACTTATATGATTCCACTTTGATCACCATGTATCATCTTCTGCAGAAAACCTCAAGACATAGATCCCACCGGCCAAACAGAAAAAAGTAGCCCCAACTGTAGTGCCGGAGAACCAAGAAACCACAGAACAAAGGTCCCAGAACCCTCTCCCAAGTGGGACTACTCCTGAACAAGAGCCCCGACTGCCAGTCAAGCTTCCCCGACTGGAAACCAGTTGGATTATTCTAAACAAACAACAGCTCAAGAACCCCCGATTAAGAACCAGCCGGATAAGGAAGAGCACATCCCAGTCAACCAAGGAATGCCAGTTAAAGATCCTTCATCGGCTTCCAAGGAAATCAACAAGGATCAAACAACTAAGGATGCCACCACTCAAGAAAACCATCCTGAAGCGACAACAGGTAGACCAATCAATCATCAAATCTTTGTCTCGAACGCGCTTCCTGAGTTCTATCTTTCTCATCTACTTTAGAACAAACAATTGGAGAAGATGAGGAAATTATCCGGCTGAAATCCACAGAAGACTCATTGCCTCCTGTCAAGATCGAGTGGCGCGATGCAGAAGGCAAGAAACAAGGCATCATACTAAACAAGCAAAAAGAAATTGAAAAACAAGACATGCTTGTTACCAGTCTCAATGAAGCCACTCGACTGATGAATGTGAGAAGAAAACCCCTCATATCTCAATTACTAATTCCCATACAATCAGCTGACTTATGTTTTGTAATGCAGAGAATATATCATCGCTCTCAGGCCAAATCCGACACCTTGGAGAAACTTGTACCTGATGTCAATTCCCTAGAGAACATCCAACAAGAACTCAAAGAGGCCAAAGAAGAAGCCGTAGCTAGAGAAATTGTCTTGTGAGAAGAAATCAATAAGCTTCGGGATATAAACCTGGAACTTTGTGGTTCAATTGGAGGTAAGAAAAATTAACTCATCTGCTCTCGGTCAATCTGTTCAGCTCTATTAACTCTAAGTCTTCACGCTTTAGCCAATTTATCCGAGATTGAATTCCTCAAGGCTCAATTGAGAAGGCAGAAAACGACAATGCCAAGCTTGAGTCGGATAAAGATAAATTCATAACAGAAATTGAAGGTAACTCCATAAAAATCATACTCCTTGATTCAACTCATCTTGGTCATCAATATAATCTGAATTGTATCAATCTTGCAGCCAATAAAGTTAAATCTCATGCTCAATTTGAAGTCTTCACTGAAAAGGTCCCGAGAGCCGAGAGAATTAGGGATGACATTGCTAACGCGGCCACGCCAATCTTGTCAGCAATCTATCAGAATGGCCTAGGAACAAGTGCTGAAGATGCACTAGAGATCTTTGACAAACTCAGGACAGCTCCAGAGAAATATATGGAAAATATTATGGATGCTACTACCATGAGTGCAAGTCAAACTCTGGCAATGACAAAGTCTCTCTATCCCCGAGTAGACATAAATTCTATATAGGAGATAGCTTTGAAGACGGCACTACTGATGAACAAGCCCTAGAACTGATAAATGAAGCTCAAGAATCTGCCAAAAAGATTGCTGCCGATGTAGTTGAAAACATCCAGGGATAGATGCTTGATGTAAATAACTCTTGTGATCCAACTTGTAACTACTCAATTTATTTATGTTGATGCCCTGAGTTGAGTCTCGCTTTTAATTTCTTAAAAAATTTCGTTCGACTGTCACCAAGCCTAAACTTGATTAAATCATCAAAAAATTTTCAGTCCTTATTTACTTAACTCAAATCAGAACAACAAACAATGATAAACCAAATATAAACAAGTTATTATTAAAAAACTTCATACTTTATTGATACGCATAGCCCTCGACTGACAACTCAAGAAGGCAACTTACTTGAAGTCGGCATTCGAAAAGAACATAGTACAAAGAATTGAAGTTAAGTATAATATCGACAAAGGTGTTCAATATTCCATGAATTTTTCACGATTGTCCCGTCTTCACGCTTCAAATGATACGCTCCTAGGCGAGTGACTTCAACAATTATGAAAGGTCCTTCCCATAACAGAGATAATTTATGTCTATCCTTCGTTGTCTGAATCTTTCTCAAAACCATATCACCAACAATAAACGCTCGTGATCAAACATTACAATTATGATAGCGCCGAAGTCCTTGAAGATACCTCGCCGACTGAACAAGTGCAGCTTCACGAGCCTCTTCCAGTCGGGTCAAGTCGTCAACTCGGTATTGATCATAACGCTCATCATTGAAATTACGAACTCAAAGAGATTTAAACTCCATCTCACTCGACAACATGGCTTTAGCCCCATAAACTAAAAAGAAAGGCGACTGACCCGTAACCCAACTAGGTGTAGTCCGCAATGACCATAATACTGAAGGCAACTCTTGAACCCATCTACCAGCATAGGGGCGCAATCTATCAAAGACTCGAGCCTTAATACCATGAAGAACCATACCATTAGCACGTTCAACCTGTCCATTGCTTCTAGGATGTGCCACTGACGCATAACAAATCTTGATTCCGAAATCTTCACATAATTCTTTAAAAAAACACCTCTAATGAACTGAGTCCCATTATCGGTAATAATCCTGTTTGGAACACCAAACTGATGTGCAATATTTAAGATAAAATCTCGCGCCTTATCTGCTGTTATTGTAGCAACCGGCCTAGCCTCAATCACTTAGAAAACTTGTCAATTGCAATGAACAGATGCGTAAAACCTCCTGGAGCCTTTTTAAAGGGACCAACTATATCCAAACCCCAAACGGCAAAGGGCCATGAAAGCGGAATTGTTTGCAACTCTTAGGCTGGAACATGACTTTGTCGAGCAAAAAATTGACAACCTTCACAGGTTCAAACCACCTTGTCCGCATCGGTAACTGTCGTGAGCCAGAAAAAACCTTGCCGATAAGCCTTGCCCACCAGAGTACGCGCTGCAGCATGACTACCACAAACTCCCGAGTGAATATCATGCAGCAATTGTCGTCCTTCCTCGGGTGTAACACATCTTAACAAGACTCCAGGCGGGCTTCTCCTGTACAACTCCGAAGCAACCATGACGTAATTCTGACTACAACATCGGACTCGCTCTGCGTCATCTCGATCTTCAGGTAACTCCTGCCGAGTCAGAAAATTGATAAAGGGTGTTCTCCAGTCAGCATCAAGCATGGAAACCTGGTTTGTGACCTCTTCTTCGGTGGCTGGCTTTTTAGCAACAGTCGATTCATGGAGATGTTCTACAAAGACATTAGTCGGGGCCGCCTCTCATTTAGAGCCAAACTGGGCTAATTAATCTGCTGTCTCATTGTTGTGCCTTAAGACATGAGATAACTCCAAGTCATCAAACTTATCTTCTTGACGATAATCAGCCATATTGTCGTTTAAACAAGACCAATCCTTCATAACCTGATTTACTACCAACTGGGAATCTCCTCGTACAATCATTCGACGTATACCAAGAGATACAGCAAGTCTCAGTCCATGAAGTAAGGCTTCATACTCAGTCACATTGTGTGAAGCTGCAAAGTGTATCTGAAGGACATACCGTAGTCTCTCTCCAGTCGGGAAATTAAGACAACTCCAGCTCCCGTACTGGTGACTCGTTTAGACCCATCAAAATGCATGGTCCAGTATTGCGGCTCCTCCCTAGGTACGTCTCCTTGGCACTCGGTCCACTCGGCCACGAAGTCAGCCAGAATTTGGGACTTTATAGATGTTCTTGCTTTGAAAGTAATATCCAATGACATCATGTCCAAAGCCCACTTTGCGATACGCCCAGTAGCCTCCCGGTTACGGATGACATCGTCGAGTGAAAAAGATGTAACCACAGTAACCGAATGACTTTGAAAATAATGAGCTAACTTTCTGATGGTAATTAAAACTCCATATAATAATTTTTGTACCTGGGGATAGCGTGTTTTGGATCCAGCCAACACCTCGCTAATGAAATAAATTGGCCTTTGAACTTTCTGAGCTCATCCTTCTTCTTCTCATTCTACGACCAGAACCATGCTGACCACCTGAAAAGTTGATGAAACATAGAGTAGCAAGGGCTCTTAAGGATAAGGTGAGGCTAACACGGGTGGCGTTGTGAGAAAATTCTTAAAGTCTTCAAAAGCTTTCTGGGCCTCCGGGGTCCACTGGAACTCGTCTGTTTTCTTGAGCAGCTTAAAAAAGGTCATGCCTCGTTCGCCGAGTTTAGAAACAAACCGGCTTAATGCTGCCATGCATCCAGTAAGTTTCTGGACATCTTTCTGGGTACTCAGTGGCTTCATGTTCTGAATAGCGTTGATCTTCTCTGGGTTGGCTTCAATGCCACGATGAGACACCATAAAACTAAGTAGCTTGTCTGACGGTACTCGGAAAGTACACTTTTTCAGATTCAACTTCATCATGAAGACTCAAATATTTGAGAAAGTTTCTTCTAAGTCGGCGATCAAATCCTGTCTTCACTTGGTCTTTATGACAACATCGTCGACGTAAGCCTCCACGTTCCTCCCGAGTTGAGTCTGAAGGCATCTCTGGATTATATGCTGATAAGTAGCTCTGGCGTTCTTGAGGCCAAACGGTATTGTGATGTAACAGTAAGCTCCAAACGGGGTGATAAATGAGGTCTTGAAGCAGTCGGACTCCTTCAAGCTGATTTGATGGTATCCTGAGTAACAATCTAGGAAGCTCAAAAGCTCACAGCCAGCGGTTGAGTCGACAACTTGATCAATGTGGGGCAAACCAAAGGGATCCTTGGGGCAAAACTTGTTAAGATCAGTATAATCAACACACATGCGCCATTGTCCTGTCTTCTTCCGAACTAAGACTGGGTTGGCCAACCAGTCGGGGTGGTAAACTTCTTTGATGAATCCAGTCGCCAAAAGCTTGGCGAGTTCCTCCCTAATAGCATCTCTATGATCTTGCGCAAAGCGACGAAGCCGTTGTTTAATAGGTTTTGCATCCTCTTTGACATTTAGTGAGTGCTCAATCACCTCTCTGGGAATACCAGGCATATCATATGGTTTCCAAGCAAATATATCTTTATTATTTTGTAGAAAGGTGATGAGCGCGCTTTCCTATTTATAATCTAGCTCGGCGCCTATTACAGCAGTTTTGGAGGGGTCAGAGGGATCAAGTGAAATCTTCTTCGTCTTGGTGTTACCTTCTCCTGTCTTGGCCATCTTCTTTGCTGGGATTTCGCCTACACCTGATGTTGATGCGGCCAATTAGACCTCTTATTGGCCAAGCAATCTCTCATGAGATTGGGCCATATCGCAGCTTTCCTTGTCGCAGGTGAAGGCTTGCTTGACGTCGCTGCGCAGGGAGATGACTCCATTAGGTCCAGGCATCTTCATCATCAGATAGGTGTAATGCGGGACTGCCATGAATTTGGCAAGCACAGGTCTTCCAAGAATTGCGTGGTTAGCAGCTTCAAAGTCGGTAACTTCAAAGCTGACATTTTCTATGCAGAAATTCTCCCGAGTGCCGAAGGTGACTGGAAGAGTGATTTGCCCGAGTGGCATAGATGACAGCCCAAGGATGACTCCATGAAAAGGGGCTGAACTCGGCTTTAATTCAGATCTTGGGATTTGCATCTCGTCCTTTGTCTTGGCGAAGAGGATATTGAAGGCGCTGCCGCCATCGATGAGGACACACTTGAGCTTGACGTTGCGAACTACCGGGTCAAGTACTAGGGGATACCACCCCGGGTGAACCACTCGGTCAGGATGATCCGAGCGGTTAAACGTGATAGCCACCTCCGACCATCGTAGGTAACGTGGGACTTCAGGCTGAACTGCATTGATTTCTCTGTCAGTTAGTTTCTGCTTCCTTTTTGATTCATATGCTAGTGGCCCTCCAAAAATATGGTTTAACTCGGTCCTATGGTCTTGGAAGGGTTCCGAGCCACCGTTTGCATCGTCCTTCTTGGTTCCTGAGGTACCGTCTCCATCTGTTGGCTTCTGGAGTTGGGTAGCATAATGCTCAGCAAACTGTTTGTAGATGAAGCAATCCTTGGCCGCATGTTTGTGATTCGGGTGATGAGTGCATTGAGCGTTCATGATCTTGTCGTAGGCACTGACTCGTGGACGTTGTTGTTGGTAGTTCGATGTTGCGGCGACCAGATCCTCGGGCTTACGCTTGCGATCTTTTTGGCCACCATTGCTGTTGTCGTTGTCGTTGTCCTTCTTGGGGCGCCAGCTACTCCTGGATTGCTTGTCTTGATGTGATGCCTTGATTGTGTTGTCTGAGTTGGCGTAAGAATTGGTCGTCTTGAACATTTTCTTGACTGTCCTTGGAGGCTTGCGCCCGAATTTGCCAATTAACAACTCATTGTGAACACCCTTCTGAAACGCGGCTATGATGACATCGTCGGTGATGTCAGGAATCTTGTTTCACTTCTCTGAAAAACGCCGGATGTAGTCCTTCAATGACTCGTCGGGCTTATGGATCATGTTGTAGAGATCAAAGTGAGTCCCGTGCCTTTCAAAGGTACACTGAAAATTGGCGATGAAGTGGTCTCAAAGCTCGCTCCAAGAATCGATTGAACCCCTTGGTAAACTTGCGAGCCAGTTTCTGGCTGAGTCGGCGAGAACAACGGGCAAGTAGTTTGCCATGGTCTTGCTGTCTCCTCCTGCTGCGCGAATTGCGAGAGTGTAGATGGTCAACCATGACTCGGGATCAGTTTTACCGTTGTATTTCTCAATCCCAGTGGGCTTGAATCCACTCAGCCAATTCACTCGATGCAGGTCCCAAGTGAGCGCGGGTACTCCTTCATCACAGTTGTCGAGGGAATTCCTTCGGTCTTCATGATAGGGCTTATTGCGCTCGCGATGACGTCGGTCAAGTACCTCTCTCAAGTCACTCGGCGCGGGCCTTCGAGAGCCACTCTGGTAACTTGAGCTATGGTCATAGCGGATTCGATCATGGATGGGTGGTCGACTGTGACCTCTCTCATGAGAGTCGTCCGACTGATCTCGACGTTTCCAGATTGCATGATGACGGACATCATTAGACTTGCCAGGGGTCTTGCTGTGCTCGGGTCTTATCCTCCATGCCTTATCCTTGAGAACGTCGGACCACTGCTCGTTGTTACTCTTGAACCCGGAAGGACCGCGGAGGCCGAGAACTTTTAAATTCGAGAACTTCTGGGTTAAGCTACCAGGTTTTAAGGAGGAAGTGCTGGCCGCATGGAGTCAATGGACGGTGCACCATGAGCCCTTCCACCGCCTAGCTGACAAAATGAGTCGCACCGCGTCAGCTCTAAAGAGATGGGGAAGGAGTATCTGCTCGGAAATGAGGCTCAAGTATCATATGGCTCTGGATGTAATTAGATGGCTCGACGTGGCACAGGAAAACTGGAAACTAACACATGCGGAGTTCAGGCTTCGCACAGTACTAAAGCGGAGACTACTCGGCCTCGCGGTCATAGAGCGAGCTAGAAAGAAACAGGCCACACATGTGACTAATATCAAAGAAGGAGACGTGAACACAAAGTTCTTTCATCGCAAAATGAATGCACGGAAAAGGAGAAACCATATCTTTCGCCTACGCAAACACAACAGTTGGGTAGTCACACACATAGAAAAGGAGCTTACCGTTGCAGATCACTTCCACCAAGTAATGGGCAGGCCGGAGCCGAGGACGTACGATCTCAACTGGTCATCCACAGGGGTCATCCCGGTAGAGATGCCCGGCCTGGATAACCCCTTCATAGAATCGGAGATTCGCAAGGCAATAAATGAAATGTCGTTTCACAAGGCACCAAGGCCGGATGACTTCACGGGGAAATTCTTCAAGTTATGCTGGGATTTCATCAAAGACGACGTCGTGGCGGCTTTCAACTCCTTGCATGACGGCCGAAACTCACACCTAAACCTGCTGAATGCAGCAAATGTGGTCCTCATTCCAAAAAGGAAGGGGCAGAAGGGATTGGGGACTACAAGCCAATAAGCCCGATCCATGGCTTCGCCAAAATCTTCTCCAAAATGCTAGCCATCAGGCTAAGACCGTTCATGCACCTGCTAATCCCGGCAAACCAAAGGGGCCGAACTATTCATGATAACTTCATGTACATCAGGAACATGGTGAGAAAACACTATAGAAGCAGAAGGCCTTCTCCTAGCTCCTTTGACAATTCGGCAACATAACAGGGCTATGCACAAACCTACAGAAGCCGCAGGTAGCATCAATCAGATGTGATGACCTGGACCTCGACGACATCTTGGATGGCATACCAGCTAGTAGAGCAGCCTTTCCAATGAAGTAACTAGGACTCTCCCTATCCACTGGAAGACAACGCAGATGCGACCTCCAATCGCTTTACAACAAATCAATGAGCCGCATAGTTGGGCAGCGAGGGAGCCACGTAGGCCTAGAGGGCCGTTCCACCCTAGTAAAATCTGTGCTCATGTCTCAACCAATCTTCCTACTGACAAGCCTGAAAGCGTCTAAGGAATCCCTTGAAGCACTGGACAAGCAAAGAAGACAATTCTTATGGGCAGGGAACGAAACCATCACAGGAGGAAAGTGCAAGGTCAATTGGATAAGGACCTGCCTTCCTACCGCCTCGGAAGGACTAGGCATCCTGAATCTTGAGAAATTCTCAAGGGCTCTCCGATTGCGATGGCTCTGGCATGAATGGAAATCACCTGACAAAGCGTGGGTAGGTTCAGAAACGCCATGTGATGACACCGACAGACTGTTGTTCGCAGCAACAACAACAATACAGATTGGCGACGAAGCAAAAGCAAAATTCTAGGACTCGGCTTGGCTACAAGGGAGAAGACTGAAGGATATTGCCCCGCTAGTCTATGCGACCTCCAGGAAGAAAAGCATAACTCTCCAGCAAGCTGCCCTGGCGGACCAATGGCTGCCCGACCTTGAATTATCAACCGTCAAAGGCTGGACAATGGAGCTAATAGACCAATTCATCACCGTTTGGAGTGCACTCCCGGATATTCATTTCACGGAACAAAGAAGACTAAATCACCTGGAAATTAAGCAACCACGGCGAATACACGGGTACGTCGCCTTATAGGGTGCAACTTCTAGGATCAACAACGTCAAACTTTAGAGCCCTAATCTGGAAGCCTTGGGCACCGCGAGAGTGCAAGACCTTTGCCTGGCTGGTACTTCAACACAGAGTTTGGACCTCAGACAGGCTAGCAATCAGAGGCTGGCCAAACGGTTCCACGTGCCCTCTCTGCCATCAGATCCAAGAGACGGCTTTTTACCTCCTAGCAGGATGCAGATACACAAGGAGAATATGGGTTGGAATCGCACGCTGGACGGCTTGTGACCAACTAAACCTTGCTCTTTGGCAACGAGCCTCGTCGGTGCAAGAGTGGTGGGAGACCATCGTAAATACAAGAGAAGCGCCAAAGAAGGCACTATGCACGCTAACCTTATTAGTTGCCTGGGAGATATGGAATGAAAGAAATCGAAGGACCTTCCAGCGCAAGGAACTATCGCCAACTAGCCTACACTCCAAGATCAAGGAGGAAGCAAAGACGTGGGGCCTGGCGGGCGCGAGAAATCTCGCCGCCTGGCTGACCCTATAATTGGCCTACGTCACTAGGGTTGCGGCCCTAAGCTTGTAAATTTTTGCTTTTGTACAGTTTCCTTCTACTATATTCAATGAAATTGGCAGCTCGTCGATTCGTTAAAAAAAACAGTTATCATCCTTATCGAGGCATCGAGCTGGTCGGCATTCAGAAACTGCTCGATAAACCAACTAAGTTAAAAAAAATCAAATTCAATTTTTTTGACAAATTTTGTTTGAATTTCATTGGTTTTTGTTGATGATCGCTCAGTTATTGACGAAACTAATGGAGAGTGGTTTTCGGTTGGCAAATGGTTTTTTGAACACTGCATATTATACATGCAGATACATACATTTCGCTTTCTTTTGATAGGATAATAACAGTAGCTTTTTCCATCCAAAGAAAGAAATGTTGTATTTGGAACCATCAAATGGTCACTTCTTAGGCTGGTTAAGGATGATCAGGCGTTTGCAGTACTGAACTAGTAGTAACTTCCTAGCATTTGAATTGTGCCAAAACTAACATCTCTTCATGCAGAAACCCAAACAAAAGATTTTATATGGACCAGATAATTCTTTGCCAACTTCCAACCCCAGCATATACTCATGCATTAAATACTGCCAATCTATAATGATGCAGAAATTTTGGATTCTTTCTCCTTTGGAAAAAGATTTACTCCTTAAAAGCATTAAATCCCAAGAAAAAAATGTATTTATTCCTTTGCAATCTGCATTGCGCTGTACTGGACTCGAGTAGAGAAATTTCAACACCAGTGGAGGCCGGCGGCGCGGCGTTCTCCACCATCATCAATGGCCGGCGGCCTCCTCAGCAAAGCGTCCAGCGCCGTGGCCGCCTGCGCACGCCGCGTCTCGCGCGCCACCCGCCGCCTCCTCCGCGCGCGTCTGCTCCGCCGGGGCGGCGAGACCGGGAAGTCCGATGGCGGCGGCGAAGGGCTGTGGCGCCGGGCGATACTGATGGGGGAGCGGTGCGAGCCGCTCAGCTTCCCCGGCGCCATCCACTACGACAGCCGCGGGCGGCGGCTCTCGCAGCCGCGCCGCGCCAAGGCGAAGCCGGCCGCCGCCGCCGCCCTGCTCTGCCGCTCGTCGGACGCCGTTGACGAGGCCGTCGCGGCGGCGAACAACAGCAAGGCCGCCAGATTCGTGGCGGTGGCGCTGCTCCGGGACTAGAATCGCGCGCGTGTCATGCGTGATCGCGTGTTCCTCAGGCTGCTGCTGCTGCTGCTAGATCAACGCGCGTGATTCTTGCTCCAGCGTTGGAAATGGATGATGCATGTCATTTTTGTTACCTTTCTCCTAGCGTCGGCAAAATTACGTGTACTTTTTTCTCCCATTTCATGTTACCATCAGTGTAAAATGCAGGAAATTTTATTATCTTTGAAAAAATATCTTTTACACTAAAAATTTTAATACCTTGAGATACCTAATACCTAGAGTATCATATTTTTATACTAGAGTACCATATTTTTACATTAAAAAATACGGTACCTCTAAGGATGGTAAAATTGCTCGTAAAATGTACTAGTACAAGGATTTGTTTGGGTTTTCTGCCCCGCTAAAATTCAGACAACAACAAAAATTTGGTAAGATGAGAGGTAGGTATTACTGATTGTTCAGTTTGTATCAAAATTTTGAAATTATGAGATAGTCATATTCAACTCATATCGTCGTCGATGGATATCAATCTAAACATTACACCTCAAGAGAGGAAACATCTTCAGGGCAGGGTAACAAGACGTCAGGTTTCACCATCTTCAACATGTCCCAAAAATGGGACGGATCAGGTGAAATTCAGAAGACAGCCAACATGCCATTTGCACAGAGCGATCTTAGTATTACGAATCTAAATAGAAAAAAATAATTTACATTTTGAGACGGAGAGGGAGTAGAACTCAGAAATCCAGGATACAACCCAAAATCAGGTGCAGGACTGAGTCCAGATAAGAGCACACAAACCAGAGCCAATACACCCAAGGAGTCCCATTCAACAAATTGAACGGCATTAATGCTTCAACAGACATCATCATTTCTTTGTATTCCCGAAAAGGATACGTGATGATTTCTTTCAGGAACCATTGGATCATTGACAGTGGTAATAAGTTCATAATGTAGTGGTTCATAGCTTACAAATCCAGAATCTATTTATGCTTTCAACACTGCAATTCACTATCGCGAGACATCTGAACTCACAGCGTACCAAGGCAGCTCTTTTGTACATCTTAGTAAAATTTAATTGTCATGATGATACCAACAAGACGCTACCATAACTTACGGGCTACAGTTTATACGAGATCTCATCACAAGACAAACCAGAAGTCTAAGCACATCGTGCAGCTATCCACTTCCATCGAGCTGCCCATGGGAGAGAAGGACCATGTATTGCTGAAAACATAGTGAAAAGTGTACAAAAACTTGCAATTTTTGCAGGGAAAAGTTAGATCCTAACAACCAAAAGAATATTTGTGTTTTCGAGGGAAAATGCAGATTTGCAGGTGTTTAGCAAGCGGAGTGTGCAGTAAATGAAAGACAAGTGGGCAACTACTTACTGCATGGTAGGCATATGGCGGTTTGCCTTGCCGATCAAAATGCTTTGCCATGATAGAGAACTCTATTGGACCCCAATCATCTATTTCAAAACAATTACCTAATGCAGCCTTGTAGAGCTGCAAACCACCGTATCAAATCAAATATCACCTTTCTGAAGC
Source organism: Oryza officinalis (assembly GCA_008326285.1). Taxonomy (NCBI): domain Eukaryota; kingdom Viridiplantae; phylum Streptophyta; class Magnoliopsida; order Poales; family Poaceae; genus Oryza; species Oryza officinalis. The sequence goes on from BDMV01000005.1 coordinate 23,708,016, forward strand.
AAGTGACTTGAATTTTTATAAAAAATGACACTTCCATTACATTCACATCCTGTTAAGAGGATAACAAAGCGGCACCAAGACATATTTCAGTTTTCATACCTTTGCAGTGTCAGTTAGTAGCTCAGTACCAGCGGGATATGAGGCATAAAATTGGTCGCCCCTAGAAATGCCAGCCCTTGTCCTACAATAAGTTCAGAGATTATTGGCAGGCAAGAAAACTAATGAGAAAATTCTGCAAGTACACAAGAAAGGATAGTTCAACAGTAATATACGTATTGCTCGTGTAAGCATAGGTCATGAGAGCAGTGAAGCAGTAGAATCCAGCATAGGACGCCGTACGCCGGAACTTCTGGATCTTTAAGATCTCCTTACATTGGTACAAAACATCCATCCTACAACTGGTCAATGCTGGTGTTAGAAAAGAAAATACCAAATCAGTTAGAGATACACACAGTTCTTCACAGTAGCCAGCTTATTGGGAAAAAAAACCACGTAAATAAAATTTCTAAATGTCATCCGCAGCCAAGTTTCAGCCATAGATAGAAGCAACACAGAAAGGCAAAAATATTTGCATCACCATAAAGTTTGACAATTAAAATAAGCAACATTATAGGAGGTTACTTCAGGAAATCACAATACTTCATTTACATGCAAATGATACAAAATGACCATGTAAGAGAGACCTATCAAGATACCAACAGAATATGAGCTTCTTGAGGTTGCACAAAGTCAGAAACAGTACAGCTCCAGATTGAGTACTGGAACATACAATATTTTCCAAATGACCATGAAAGAGAGGTATCAAGATACCAACAGAATATGAGCTTCTTGAGGTTGCACAAAGTCAGAAACAGCACAGCTCCCAGTTGAGTACTGGAACATACAATATTTTCCAACAGAATGCCTGAAAATATCATCGCAAGGCCTGCCTATAGCAGTGTTCTCATTCAACTACTAATTAACTCATCAAACTAAATCAGGCTAAATCATTGGATACAAGCCATACAACTTCCAAGGATAGGTATCCAAAGTAGTCGAGTTAGCATGCTTCGTGCCCTCAAATAAAAATAAACTATCCTTTCAGTAACCAGAAGGAACACTCTTAGACAATGTAAACTCCGCTGAAGTGTGCTTTCTTCAACCTATCAGATAGCACTTTGTAAAATTCTGTTTGGCACAAATCAGGCAATCACTCAACTCGCCACCAGAATCATTCAAGACAGCAGGTATAAAACTATCCACTTGCTTTTATCCAGACCCCAATACCCCGTACACACTGGATGAGTCTCCTCTACGGTACTGTCCTCTGACGTGAGTCACAAAGACCTCCCTTTCTGTCATTTCCAGAAACACCTCCCTTGCATACGCATCAACCACCTCGAACCGAAACTACAACAATCTGTATAGCACTATGGCATAAAAAGTGTACCAAAGGTGAAGCTACCATTGTTTGCTAACCAAATCCCAAAATTATACTGCTGGACATGTGTTATTCCACAAATACACATTTTTCACTAAATCCAACATTGAAGTAGCTAAAAAATCATTAAGCTAACAAGTTATTCACAACTACGATCGATTCTACAGAGTAAAATCTGCACCATAAATAAGCCTGCCAATGGATTGAGATTCACCCTGCACCCAGGCCAACCCGAAAGCATAACATTATTTTCTAAACACGACCCAACCCCACCCGCATGTCTTTTGTACCCAATCCAGTCCAACCCGCAGGTTGAACCCGCAGGCCACCCGCAGGCCAATCCATGGACTGTGTACTCACATGACATCCATGGACTGTAGTCATGACTGGTCCAATACACTTGTACACACGTCCACATATAGGCTTTGCTTTCTCCACCAGCAACACAATAGCTCAACAATAAGTCATTTGATTATAAGAAGAAAGAAGTCAATACAGCAGCATACATATTAATATTTACATTACGACTATAGCTCTGGAACCACCTCAAGAAGAGCCAAATTAACCCTCCATATATGCAACCAAAAAACTGCAGAAATCAAACCTATTCTGCAACCATTTGATCGATCGTCGTGCATGCTCAACTCAAACCTAGTAAAAGAAACCAAGAACATGTACTGCAGCTCTGCAAGGAAAAAAAACATGCAGCTGCGCCCTGCTTCGCTGCTAAACCCAACCAAGAAAAATAAACACAAAAGTGAGTACATCTTTGAACATCAAAACATCCAAAGCTGCCCTTCAAGAAACCAAGAAAAAAAACACTTGAACTGCAAACACATGAGTAAAGCAAGCTCTGGATATCAAAACACCCAAATCTACCCATCTTGCAGTATGTACGAACTTCTCCCAGTTTCTCTCCAAGAAACCAACCAAAAACCACCAAAGAACGACATTCAAAGAAACCCAAATTCGTTGCTAAACCCAATCCTTTCATCAATCCTCTCCAGAACCCACAAGAAAACAAGCATAACACATACCTCAGGAAGCTTTCCTCGCAACTGTGAGGGGATGATAGATTCCTCTCAACCACCACGTCGTGACAGCTCCGACGCCTCCAGACACAATAATAAAATGCAGCTGCAAGCATACGAAGCGCTCACAAGATCGAGCTTGCTGCTGCAGAGGCCTCCCTGGACAACGCAACCAACTGTTGAATCACATAAAGAACTGAAAATTAGTTCGTCGCCGACGGATGCGTCATGAAATACATGCTGCCATTAAAAAAAAGGCAAAATTGGTTGTAGAGCATCGAAAGTTCAAGTTTTTGGGTTTATAACACCAAAAGTTACTAGTTCACTTTAATAGCACCCAAAGTTTCCTCCGTTACCAATTTTAGCATTCCCGTCACTTTTCTCCCCTTTGCCGTCAACTTTGACTGGAATTGGCTCTAGATCAAGCAGCCTGACGGCCTGGTTTCTCTCACCGCCGGTATTGACCTTGCCTTGTGTTGTGCTGATGCCTGCCCCAACGCCCGGTTCAGCACCCCGGCGCGTTCGCCATCGCCTGGCTTTGAGATTTTGCAACCCTACGACTACCACCTACAGTCGCCACAGCTGGAGATTTTGTAAAAACAAATGAAGGGCAACAGGGCAAAAGGCATTGATTTGACAAACATATCCTTTACCATTTAAACCGTGAGTTCATTATAGAACAGATCGAATCAAATCCAAACCAGCACCATGCAAGTTCAATCCAGCAGCATACATTCAGTCTAATTTCCATCACGAAAACCCATACCTAGAAGAACACATAGATGTTGATTTTGATAGCATAATCGAACCCACCATCATGGCAAGGCATTGGGCTGGTTCCGAACCCCTATGCCATTGATGAAACCAGCGGGGAGCACGACGAGACGTCAAAGTCTCAACGACGAAGCGCACGGTGCAGCCAGCAACTTGGTGCGCTGACTCGCTATGGCGCAGGAACAGCCTTGGCGGCTCAGAGGGGACAGCAAAGCGCGGGGCGAGGCCACACTAGCTAGAACAGCGCAGGCGACTCGGTTGCCCGCAGGAGATACGATGGCGGCGCCGGTTCTTCTGGAGACGAGACAGAGGGCACTGGACTGCTCGAGGGTACCATGCCAACGTTGAACGGCAGCTCGATGGAAGTGCTAAAAATACTAATAGGAAGAACTTTGGATGCTATCAAAGTGAACCGGTAATTTTTGGTGCTACAAAACCAATAACAGGTACTTTCGATGCTACATAACCAATTTTGTCTTTAAAAAAAAGCGAGATGCAGCAGAGCAAGCAGTATCGACGGGAAGAAAACCCGAGGCACACGGGAAGAAATCCAGCCGAGGCACACATGACGCGAGGCGGCAATGCGAGTTGGCACCAAGATCCCCTCCCCTCTCGACGGAAGGAAAACCATGGGGTCAGGAACCTACACGGGAGGACATACGCGGGGAGAAGAAGAGGCGGCGGCGCTTACCCAGACCGGCGGCCAGGGTGAGGAGGCGTGGCAGCGTCGCCGGCGGCGGGCGTGGCTGTCTCCTTCTGGCTTCGGCGCGCCGGCGAGAGGGGCGGCGACAACGGGGATTGCGGCGGCGGGGATGGTGTCGATTTGGGGGCTAGTCCATGGACTTCAACCCGCGTCCAGTCCAGCCCAAACCGCAATTCTTCATAGGCCAACCCGCTCCAATCCAAAATGAATATCAACCCACTTGAATCCAACCAGCACCATCCAAATCAGCATCCAGCCCATTCCACCCAATCAAACCTATAGATGATCAAACGGGTCGCCTGGCCCGGCCGAGACCAGGCACAACCCGAGATCAGTTGGGCTGGTACGACCCGACTGATACGCCGAGACGTGTCGTGCTTGCACACAGGCTGAACCAAATGGCCCTGGCATGGCCTGAAGGCACGACAAGTCTATCGTGCTCCTCCTTGAAATAAGTTATTTTACAACCCTCATCTTTTAAGTGGTATCTTATAAGGCTGCAATAAGTCTATTTTTGCGTCCCTCATCTCTTTGGACCGTGTCATATATGGTTGAAATAAGTCTATCTTGCCTCCCTCATCTATTTTGCCTTCTGATCGTTGCCAAGGAAGAGGCCTTGACATGGCCCAACGGTCAGGCCGTGTCATGCCTGGGCCGGGGCAAATCTTCGTGTTGTCGGCCAGGCCATCGGGTTGCGGACCTTTTGGCCAACTATAATCAAACCCACCCCACTGGCAAGTTTACCCGCGACAATCCTAGTCGACCTTCTCCCAGACTACGACAGCATGAGGACTATCTTCAGGGGTGGGCCCAGGATTTTCAACTTGTGTATTTGAAATAGTAAGGGGTAAAAAAAAATTTCTCTACACCTGAAGGCCAAATAATTGGCTTCTATAAAATCACATAGTAATAATTGTATAATATATAGCATATATAACAGAAAATTGAGCATAATTTCATCTATTGATAGAATTGATCACCATTTGAAATTGTTTTAACATTTAACAAATAGAAGTATTACAGGGCCCCTCTTCCTCTTGATGTTTCAGTCTGAAAATTAAAACAACTATCGGTACTAAGTTCTCTGAATTCAATTCCTATGAACAAATCCTTGTAGGTTCGTAGCTAACTAGCTAACCAAGTACTACCAACTAAGCAAGTGTGCAATGAATATTGAATTCAGAGGACTATGAAGTGTGAAATCTAGTCTGAATTATGAAGTGTGAAATCAGTAAACATTACTACCTCAAGTCCTTTCTCCTCAACCCCAACTCCTCAAGTCAAGAAGTGCCCCACCCCTGGTGTCGCAGCCATGCCTCACGCCTACGTCGCACGCTGCATAGCCCGATAGCCGCTGCCACAGCCATGCCACGCACCCGGCCGCCGGCGCCCATCGCCTGCACGCCTGCACCCACACTCGCGTCGCAACCGCCGCACCACTCCTGCGCCACGCCTATGTCGCCGTCGCGCCCGCACATGGGGGCCCACACCCGTGCCACACCCGCCGCTCAGCCGTCGCACCGCTCCTACGCCGTGTCCGTGCCCGTGCCCACACCGTCGTCGCACCCACCGGCCGTCGCCTCTGGCTCTACTAGGTTTAGGGTTAGGGTGGCTAGGAGTGGGACTCGTGGAGAAAGGAGAGGTGGAGGGAGAGTGAGGAATTTGGGTCGTGGGCTAATGGGTCTACAGAGGAGGGAGTAGGAAGAGGACCAGAGAGATGTTTGTTGTTTATTGAACTGTTTAAGGCTTTTTCTTTTTGTTGTAAACCAATGCGTTTATTAGTGGATCATCGGATCCGTTCATTGTCCCTCCCACAGCAGTAGAGGCATGAGAATATGTAGAGCGCCTACGCCTTTTCCTTTGACCTCAGAACATTGCAGAAGTAGACAATGAACATAGGTGTAGGGTTGAGTTCTCTCTTTATTATAGATCTGATCTCGAGTACAAGCCAACCATAGATGTCCTGACCCTGCCCCTCTACATATAGGGGTCTTACGAGGAGATAAATCTTATATCTACTCCGGTTCAGATTGGTCCACAAGAAAGGAATATTATCTCCCCAGGAGATAGGTGGTGTTTGAAAGTTCTAAAGTTAAAGATAAAGATGAAGATTAAGTGCTTCACGTAAAACGAGGTGCCATTAACGTGTGATTAATTGAGTTTTTGTAACATACCCAAAATGTGACTTTCAAATTTTGCATACTAAAAATGTCGAGAATATTTTTCCTAAATAGAAATACTAATATTTTTCAACTAAAAACCTAGGTGAGACTAATATGACCAGTTTTAATATACAAATTTGTGAATAATTTAAAAACCTTTTACTTGATAGCTCAACGGAAGAAAAATAAAACATAGTGGGTGCATGTATTTGCATAATGTATTGTTGTGACTTGAACCCTTTTGCTTGTTGTTGGATTTTATTTGCATTTCATAATAGGATGAGCATAAATTAAAAATTTGAGGCAAATTACTAAATATATATTTACAAGAATATATATACATGTAATATATGAAGTTGAGTAACTAAAATTATAAATCATGCACAACAACATCATGTCAGATCAAGAATCATCTAAATATAATTTTACAATCCTTTAATTGTATTTTATAATAGGAAACCTATATGTAAAGATAAGCTTAGTGAATTCCTAAAAATAATTGGTGTAGGATAAAATCATGGAAACATTCATGTGGATGCTAATCAATATGTTAGACTCACTTATTTGCAAACGTAAAACATTTCACAAAATAGATACAACATGCTCAAGGGGGAATGTGTGACTTGCCTTGCTTCTTCAAACAATCTTCCGAACTCTTTTCCTCGCGAGCGCGAACTTCTGAAATGGCGGAATCTACACGCTGGCACGCAAAACGAGGAAAAACTCTAATAAAAACCAAGTAAACAGTACATAAAAAGTAAACAAACATGTAGAGCTCAATTTTAGATGAATTTTGCAAGTTGAATGGCTCAATTTGGAGTTCGTATGAATTAGATATGAATTTTAGAAGTTTTGAGCCATTTAAATGAATTTCTGGAAATTAAATCGATTTATTGCGCAATTATTAATTACTTTTTGCAAAGGAAGGGCCACGCTGACATCATCAAAGGGAATCGGTGCCGGAACGGCGGGTCCCACGTGTCAACGGGTCAAGGGGCGGCTGATCCACGGTGGACCAAGTCCACGCACGCACGGGTGCGGACGCACCACGTGGCACTGACGTGGCGGCCACTGCGGACGGAAGGGAGAAAGTAGCGCCGACGTGGACGCCAACGTGGCGAAGCCGCGGGCGGCCACGTGGTCTGGGTGAGGACCGGATTAAACAAAGGGGCTCACGTGTCGGCGACATAAAAGTCGGCGAACCGGAGAAGGAAAAGGAGGTGAAAAGGACTTTGCAGGAGAAGGGGGAAAAAGGCTGAGAGGGAGGTAAACTGGACTTGAGGAGGTGAACTGGGTCTTCTCGGAAAAAGTTAAAAGGGCCGAGGGACGTAAAGTAGACTTTTGTGTGGATAAAAGATAATAGGCCGACAGCCCAATAGAGGAGAAAGGGCGAGGAGGGAGCAAACATGGACTTCTCGCGATGGGCGGCGGCAATCGGGCCGAGCGGGGTAATGGGCCGGCCTGAGAAAAGAGGAGGGGGACGCAAAATAGACTTTTGCAGGGAGATGGGCCAATCGGCCCAACGGCCGCTGGGCCGGGAGAGGAGAGGGGCCGGCCCGAGGTGGCCTCTACGGCCGGGCGGACGGCTAGGGTTCGGCCGAAACCCTAGCCGACCCGGCCAGAGCACGACGGCGGCGGCTACGGCCGAGCGACGGCGAAGCGGCGGCGCGGCCACCGGCGGGGACGGCCGGCGAGCGGCGACGGCGGTGTGGCGGCGGCGGCGCACCGGCGCGGCACATCGGTGGGGAAAGAAAGAAAGGGAGAGAGAGAAAAGCTCACCGGGCGGCAACGGCGACGGAGGCCGGCCGGAGGCGAAGAAGGCGACGGCGGCGCCGGCGCTACGACGCGGGGACGGCGACGCGGAGGGGCGGCCGGGGTGCGGCACTGCACGGCGAAGCCGAAGGGGCGGCGGATTTCGGCCGGCGACGGCTGGGGCGGCGGGAAACGGCGGCCGGAGCGGTGGCGGGCGGCGGCGGTTCGGGCGGAGCACGCAGAGGAGTGGGGAAGAGGGCGGCGATCTCGGCAAGGGGGGGAAAAGGTGGAGGGGAGCACGGGGTGCTTTTTGTAGTGGGGGAACGCGGGGTGGCCGGGGATGGCCGGAATAAGCGGGCGAAGTGGAGGGGGTGGCGGCGGAAATGGCGGCGGGGTGGTTGCCGGCTTGACCGGCCGGAGGAAGGAGGAGGGAGGCAAAGCGGACTTGTGGCGCGGGCGCGGCTACGGGCCGAGCTGGGCCGGAGAGAGAGAAAGGAGGGAAAAAGGAAGGAGTGGGCCGGTCCGGGAAGAGAGAGGAGGGAAAAAAAAAAGAGGCCGCGTGGGCCGCGGGAGAGAGGGCGGGGTTTTGGGCCGGAAACGGCCCAAAACAAAGGGAGACCTTTTTAATTTGTTTTCCAATTTATTTAATCAGTTAAATGAACTTTGTGACTTTAAAATTATTTCTTTAGCTCCAAAAATTCACGAAAAATTTCGGAGAGTATTTTAGGGCACGGCGAATATTACAAAAATATTTCCGGCCATGATTTTTTAAAGGAAAATTCAATTTCCCTCACAATTTCACTTGATTAAATTGCTTTAAATTTTTATTAAATTTCTGGAAGATGTATTATTAGGCAATTTTTAATCCCGATCGAAAATCGGGGCGTGACAACCGGCGAGCTGGTGGACGGCGTCGGCGGCGAACGGTGGCGAGTTAGGCATCATGACCAAAAGAGAAAATGGAGAGAACTCAAGTGCGAACCCGCCGGTGGTCGAATCACTACCTGAGGTGGCCGGAATCAACGTCCGCGGCAGTGCAAGCGGAGGTGACTCTCGGGTGGCGATGCATATTGGTTTGGAGATCGTTTCCGTGCGGGTGCGATGCATGCATGAGGTCCTATGAGCTCAAGAATGCTCACCGAAGCTTGAATGAGGTGTGGTAAGGCCTGGACAGTGGCGGCAGTGGAGAGGATGGCCCGGCGGCGGTACGGAGCTCCGGGAAGATGGCGACGGCTTGATCCACTTGAAGAACTGCCATGCCTGCACACGGATGGTGTTATGGAGGTCCTAGGGAGTATATATGCGTGAAGGATTGCATGGTGGCTCACCGGAGTGGATGGAATCGGAGATGGAGCTCCGCGGCCGGAGTTGGAGAAGAAGACGCCGATCTCCCTTGTCGGCGCTCCATCCTTGGGGATTATTGGGGGCTTTTGGAGAGGACCTTGAGACGGTGCTGATGGTGCAACGGCTCGGCTCGAAGTGGTCTCCTTCGTGTTGTGCGACCATGATGCCAGCGGCGGCGGCCTTTGGTGCGTGCCCTGGAGTGTCGTCGGCACGGCGGCGTTCCCGTTGCTACGATGGACAAAATGAATCGGTGTCAAAAGAGTAAACGCCCGGCATGATGTGAAGAGATTGGAACGCGAGAAAGGAGAGGGCAACCGTGGCTCATTGGCGCTGGCGGCTTTCATCTTCCTCACGGCCGACGGCGAGTTTGAGAGTGTCGGAGGGGCTAGGGTTTCTCTCCCTTGAGGTTCACGGTTTTGGATCGATGACTGGAGAAGGCGACATGGTTGGGAGAAGAAAAGGGAGGAGCCCGGCGTCGCCACGTCGAGTCCACGCGTCGAGCAGGAGCCTTGCGCCGCTCTTCTCTCGCTCTCTCGTTCTCTCTGCTGTGTTCTGAGTGGAGTAGTTGAAAGGAGAGGTGGACAGGGTGAGGGCCGAGCTGGAGAGACTTCCATGTGGGTCCTAGGGCGGTGCAACAGAGATAGGGTGAGAGGGATGGGTAGAATCCTTGGTGAGCTAGTGTGTACACAATTTACAAAAGTTTTTCTTATTTATTTCTTCCCCTTGTTTGTAATTCCACAATTTAATTTGTGTGCATGATAAATTAATGTGGATTTTTCTGTAGGTAGATAAAATTATATAGTTTCCATTTTCTTTGGTTGCACACAAAAATTCACTATAGTTTATCCTCAGCAAAATAAAGAATATAGGTCTAGCTAAAATTGGTTTGAATTTTTAAGGGATCAGAACTGGTGAAATAAATTCTGAAAAAATTATATTAATTCATGATAAATAAGCTAGTATTTGAATAAATTATTTTCCATATACACTTTCATATAATTTAATGCATTTTTGGATGAGGTATGAGTTTTGCCGATTAGGGTTTAGAATTAAATCGATTTTGACTTCCTTGACCAATTTAATTGAGGGTCTAGATGTAAAGATAAAATCATGCCAAAATTCCNAATTTCCAGACCATTTTGTGTATTAAGTCCCTGTCCAGGCATCAACCAGGGTAGGGCCTGACGGTTTATATTGTAAACCGAGGCCAAAGTGTCAAGTGTAAACCTAAAGAATGCATAGTTTGCGGAATCAAAATGCTTAATTTTAAATTATAGGTTCAATTTGATCAAAGGCGACTTGCCTTGCTCGAGATCTTGAGCTTTTTCCTCGAAATCCGCGCACTGCGGGTTCTTCTGGCTCCGACACTACACGCGAAACGAGGCGACTCAACACCATGATAAAAAGAAGCCTTATTAATGACCACTAAGCGTTGCCATTGGATAGATCTTGATTTTTGAGGAATTTTGGAAGTTGAACGGAGTCAATCGGATGAACGGTTTGAGAAGATACGAATTTTCGAAGTTTAAATGATTTCCTGTCTAAAGGAAAAGGAATTATTAATTCCCTGGGAAAAGAAAAAGAAAAAGAGGGGACTTAAATTGGACTTGTTTTGGAATGGATTCGGCCCAAGGGATAGTAATGGGCGCGGCCGATAGGATGGACCGACGACCCGAAAGAATCGGCCACGGCCGATCGGCGCGCGAGGGGGAGGCCGAATGGATGGGCCGACGGCCCGAAAGAATCGGCCTACGGCCGATCGGCGCACGAGGGGAAGGGGAAGGCCGATGGGCCGAGCGGCCGATGGGCGTGGCCTGGTCCGGCCTCCCGAGTGACTCGGGGCTGACGGGTCGGACCGAGCGACTCGGGCCGGTGGGCCAGGGGGGGAGAGGAGGCCGAGCGGTCGAGGGGAGTAGGCCGAGTGGGCCACGAAGGAGAGGGACCGATGGGCCGGGGCAGGCCGCGGTGTCACGCCCGGAAATTTTCCCAAATTTCCAGACCATTTTGTGTATTAAGTCCCTGTCCAGGCATCAACCAGGGTACACAAAACGACAAATCAATAAACAGACCCAAACGTAAATAAAGCGATAAATACTTACAGAAGAGGCACTTAGTCCTCACACCGAAAAGAAAACAGCAGCGGAAAGAGGCGATCCTAGCGGGGCTTCAGCTCCACTCCACAGGCAAACTCAACTGGGGTCTGAGCCTTGGTCCTCTAACTTCATCTTCAACTCAGAAGTACTAAACTTCTGAAAAGGGGGAAAAATAGCAAGATTGAGTACAACCACCGTACTCAACAAGCCACACCAATGATGCAGACGTGCACAGGGGAGACAAAGGGAGGCTTGTGGCTATTTGCAGAAAAGCAGTTGAAAACCTTTATACTTTAAAACAGTAAAACAGTTGTTTAATTAAGGCAATATTAATTCTCCACTGAACAACGCTACCCCACGTTGAACAGGCCCAACCAATCCACCTGAACTACACCAGTTCATTGAGACAAATTATTAAGGGTGAGACTAATCATGGTGAATCTGGTCAATCGCCCATAACCGCGGGCACGGCTATTCGAATAGTTTTACTCTGATCAGAGGTGCGCAACTGTACCCACAAGACACGATCCACCGTATGTCACCGTGCCATGCCTGACACGTTACCATGCGAGTGATCGTGACAAGATCCTTCACATAACCCTCCCTAACCAATCGTCCCCACCACGGGTTTCGCCCCCACCTTTAAGTCCAAGGTAGGCAGCCCCCCCTCGTGCCACGGTGAATCCGGCAGCCTGATCAACGGGTAAGTCCCCCGCCGACCCAACTCCATCACGCCCACCCTCGTCTGGTACGTCGGCTAGAGACGGGTTATTGGACTTAATACACAAAATGGTCTGGAAATTTGGGAAAATTTCCGGGCGTGACAAGTTGGTATCAGAGCCATCTTGACTGTAGGTTGAGCCAAATGGTCAAATCCCTAAGGACAAGTTTTTCGAAAACCTTATCTGCGAAAATGTCTCTTCTCTCCCTCAGGAGTCTTTGTAAAACAGCTTATCAAATTTCTCTCCTTTCCCCTCCAACTCTCTAGTTGTTAAGCCTGGAGCACAAACTAAAAGCTTCTCGAAAGACAAGCCAAGAGTCGAACTTCAAGCCAGAAGATCAGTTTCTCGAGGTTCGAGCGGAGTTTCCCTGGAGCTTACCTAGACCCAATCCTTCCTGGAAGAGTAGTAACGGTAGTTGTTAGCTCGTGTGTTGTTTGCTGTGTGCAGGTGTATGGTTTATATCAGTGGTGGGGATGTGACCATACTAGGTTGTTTGCCTAATCAACTTGAATAGTAAAAGCGTACTCACATCAGATCAATAGTCAAGTGGACTAAGGTCTTATCTTTAGCAACCCCTTTTCCCTCTCACCTTTGTCCCGGCAGCAGTGGATCAGTGCCAGAAGGAATGCCAACAACAACAACAACGGTACCTTTGGCAGTGTGTTGTGGTCAGAACTCGTTGGATCCGTTCAAGACAACAAGCTATCAACCAAGTCGAAGCACCTCGCTCTTGATCAGCTTGTGGTTCCCTAAGATTGGATGATGAAGGTGTCGTGTTGATGCAACAAATACAAGGTCCGATGTAGCAGATGCAGCGGCAGTATCACCAGCACCAGGTGCAAGCTCAAATGCTAGCCCAGAATCTGAATCAGAGTCAAAGCCTGTGCCTCAGCTCTAGCACAGAATGGGAAGACCCAGCCAAAGGACAATAGGAAGATCAAGAGACACCCTCACTAAGGTTCATGAGTCCCTACTTGCTCCCGTTCCAACTGTAAGCATCTACAACCAGAAGAGTGTGCCTCGTGATCAAACAAGTCTGAGTGGTTTCAATTGTCTCAAGACAGGACAATCCGTCAGCAAAAGTCCACCCCTATGCGAAGAAGAAGCCACCATTGTTCCAACTTTGGAAAGTCAAGGCACATTTTTTTAAGGCATGCCCAATGCCCAAACGTCAGCATCATCAAGTTAGCAGTTTTGTTTGCAGCACCCGTGCCCCCTCAAGTCACATCAGTCCCGGTGTTGAGGGCCAGATCCTGCCAGGTGTCACCAAAGAGAAAAAGTGGAAAAGCGAACCCTATCGTTACCTAAATGCAAAGCTTCTGTCACAATGTTTTGTCATTGAAGGCACCGACAAAGTTCCTATTCTTTGAGCCGCCGCCGTTCGAAAGTTACAAACCATCATCAGCAGAGAAAGCAATACCAAAAAAAAAATGATACACCCCAACTGCAACAGACAGTTCACTCCTCCAGCCACATCCACAGTCAACGTCTCGAGCACCAGTCACAAGACGGCCGTCAACATCAACATTGCATCTTATGTCATTCCAACTCAGGTGCCTAGTAATCCACATCCAAAGAGTCACACAGTCACCAAGAAGGTCCTATCTGATACAGCCACCAAGAAACCTGACACCTCCCCAAAGAATGTCAACAGTTGAAGCAAACGTTGGGACTTCGGTCAACCAGCAAGGAAAAGAATCAGTCAACTATGTGAGGAAGAAAAAGGAGTAAATGTTGTACCAGTTAGCAATCCTATCAGCGAGAGCCAGTACAATCCACAAGTTTCGGAAGTTCAAGTGTTTTTTTGGGTACTTAGAAGTCTTGTGGCAGTCAGGTAATAAGAAGGGAATATTGAGTAATTCAATCCGCGTTTGGATTGTCAAGATGAATTATGACAGGTGGAGATGTGCATTTAACAACGTCACTAAGAAACCTAGAGTTTTTTTTATCAGTTCATTACAATTTGGTCAGACTCTCAAGACGTAATCTCTAGCCGGGAAAAGAAAATAATCAATCCAGGAAATGACAAGTCGGTCAAGTAGGTCAGACCGTAGTAACACTCGACATGATGAGGCCTTTACGAAGGACAGTATAAGTGGCACCTCAATAAAATGAGAAGAATGATGAAATATTTGGTAGTGACAAGTTGACAAGTTGGCGTCAGAGAAAAATATCCATCCTCTCAATCTTAGAGGTCCCCAAGAGAACAGTAGATGCAACTGCACCCTAGTGGTGAATAAGGATCAAGAATGGTTACCTTCAGTTCAAGACAACCATTGCAGTTTTCGAAAATTGTCCCAATGTTTCTAGGAAAACGACAAGGAATTGTTCCGCCACCTCTGCTTAAAGTAAGAGAATGCAGACGTCGAGCCAAAAGAAAAGGAACACATCACCAACAAAATAGGTGGCAGAGAAACTTGCTGGATAGCTCATCTCTACTCAAGGATTGAAAGTGAACTTGGGCGATCCGAAAAGCAGAAACCCTTGGTAACATCAACGTCAGTTTCAATAGTTGGATCAGTTTGAGTATTTATGGAGTGACAACGGCAGAGCCTATGGCTTATCAACCTGGAAGGCCCAACAAAGGATAGGCGACAAAGTGAAAAGTTGTATGAATGAGTTAACATCTCGGGTAGGATCTGTTAAGTGAACAATGCTTATTCCAAGGACATCAACTAAGCAACCCGTTCAGGCAGTTGACCACCATAGTCTGGCCAGAAGCAGAACAGTCATGTCAGCAGTTAGGTCTAATGGAAAACTCAACAGAGGGCCAGAATGTCAGGGTGAGCAAGTCACTTTCATATGGGACTACCCATCGTTGACTGGATATTATGTTCTAAGCTTTCCCGGAATGAAAGTGCGATGTCAGTGCTTCATTTCGATTGAGTGATGAAGAATCAGATTCACAGAGCAGTGTTCCGTGGAAATCAGAGAAGCTTGGATATCCTCAAGGCTAGCGGCTTAATCGTTCAGTCCGGCGAAAGCTCAACTATCTTGGTAAGGTAGGCTTGAAGTAAAATCTGGTTTACCTCATAACCGTTTCGTCTGAAAGTTCAACCAAGAGAAACCGATTGGATGGTAATCAGTTGCAAGATTTTAGTAGAGCTCCACCAATCTCGAGTTAACAGGTTGGGGTTTCGAGTCGCACCCAAAATGCCAGTCAACCGTTCAGCCAGAGAACAACGACAACTTAAGGCCTTCGCAGTTCAGGTAAAAGGCAGACCAAGCCGCTTCTTGAAATGCTTGTCGTTCAGGTCAAGAGCAGTTCAGAGCAAAATTCAAAGTCCGTGGTTTTACGAACGTCAGTTTCAAAGTTTCAGGAACAACCCCACCGGTTTCAAGTCAACGAAGTCGATTCTCAGCTCATCAAAAATTGTAAACGTCAACTATGTAGTCCAAAGTAAACTCTGTGTTTGACTGCAACCCAGATCAGGGTCAGAACAGATAGAACCAACCAGTGCAGTTTTGGCAAAGAAACAGAACATCGAGCTGGATGCCAACAGGGCCAGTCGCTCAAGATGGGTTAATCAATTAGCCAGGTCGAAGTAAAAAAGAAGCCGCGGAAGTCTGCAAGCCAGTCCAACACCACACACCTTGTTTTCTTTCTAACCATTCCCGAATCTCGGGACGAGATTCCTGTAAGGGGGGTAGATTTGTCACGCCCCGATTTTCGATCGGGATTAAAAATTGCCTAATAATACATTTTCCAGAAATTTAATAAAAATTTAAAGCAATTTAATCAAGTGAAATTGTGAGGGAAATTGAATTTTCCTTTAAAAATCATGGCCGGAAATATTTTTGTAATATTCGCCGTGCCCTAAAATACTCTCCGAAATTTTTCGTGAATTTTTGGAGCTAAAGAAATAATTTTAAAGTCACAAAGTTCATTTAACTGATTAAATAAATTGGAAAACAAATTAAAAAGGTCTCCCTTTGTTTTGGGCCGTTTCCGGCCCAAAACCCCGCCCTCTCTCCCCGCGGCCCACGCGGCCTTTTCCCTCCTTTCTCTCCCTCCGGCCCACTGGCCCGTGCCGCGCCCGCGCCAAAGTCCGCTTTGCCTCCCTCCTCCTTCCTCCGGCCGGTCAAGCCCAACCACCCCGCCGCCATTTCCGCCGGCCACCACCCCACTCGCCCGCTTATTCCGGCCATCCCCGGCCACCCCGCTTCCCCCCCTACAAAAAGCACCCCCGTGCTCCCCTCCACCTTTTCCCCCCCCTTGCCGAGATCGCCGCCCTCTTCCCCACTCCTCTGCGTGCTCCGCCCGAACCGCCGCCGCCCGCCACCGCTCCGGCCGCCGTTTCCCGCCGCCCCAGCCGTCGCCGGCCGAAATCCGCCGCCCCTTCGGCTTCGCCGTGCAGTGCCGCACCCCGGCCGCCCTCCGCGCGCCGCCCCGCGCGCGAGCGCCGGCGCCGCCGTCGCCTCTCGCCTCCGGCCGGCCTCCGTCGCCTTGCCGCCCGGTGAGCTTTTCTCTCTCTCCCTTTCTTTCTTTCCCCACCGATGTGCCGCGCCGGTGCGCCGCCGCCGCCACACCGCCGTCGCCGCTCGCCGGCCGTCCCCGCCGGTGGCCGCGCCGCCGCTTCGCCGTCGCTCGGCCGTAGCCGCCGCCGCGTGCTCTGGCCGGGTCGGCCTAGGGTTTCGGCCGAACCCTAGCCGTCCGCCCGGGCCGTAGAGGCCACCTCGGGCCGGCCCCTCTCCTCTCCCGGCCCAGCGGCCGTTGGGCCGATTGGCCCATCTCCCTGCAAAAGTCTATTTTGCGTCCCCCTCCTCTTTTCTCAGGCCGGCCCATTACCCCGCTCGGCCCGATTGCCGCCGCCCATCGCGAGAAGTCCATGTTTGCTCCCTCCTCGCCCTTTCTCCTCTATTGGGCTGTCGGCCTATTATCTTTTATCCACACAAAAGTCTACTTTACGTCCCTCGGCCCTTTTAACTTTTTCCGAGAAGACCCAGTTCACCTCCTCAAGTCCAGTTTACCTCCCTCTCAGCCTTTTTCCCCTTCTCCTGCAAAGTCCTTTTCACCTCCTTTTTCCTTCCCGGTTCGCCGACTTTTATGTCGCCGACACGTGAGGCCCCTTTGTTTAATCCGGTCCTCACCCAGACCACGTGGCCGCCCGCGGCTTCGCCACGTTGGCGTCCACGTCGGCGCTACTTTCTCCCTTCCGTCCGCAGTGGCCGCCACGTCAGTGCCACGTGGTGCGTCCGCACCCGTGCGTGCGTGGACTTGGTCCACCGTGGATCAGCCGCCCCTTGACCCGTTGACACGTGGGACCCGCCGTTCCGGCACCGATTCCCTTTGATGATGTCAGCGTGGCCCTTCCTTTGCAAAAGTAATTAATAATTGCGCAATAAATCGATTTAATTTCCAGAAATTCATTTAAATGGCTCAAAACTTCTAAAATTCATATCTAATTCATACGAACTCCAAATTGAGCCATTCAACTTGCAAAATTCATCTAAAATTGAGCTCTACATGTTTGTTTACTTTTTATGTACTGTTTACTTGGTTTTTATTAGAGTTTTTCCTCGTTTTGCGTGCCAGCGTGTAGATTCCGCCATTTCAGAAGTTCGCGCTCGCGAGGAAAAGAGTTCGGAAAGATGTTTTGAAGAAGCAAGGCAAGTCACACATTCCCCCTTGAGCATGTTGTATCTATTTTGTGAAATGTTTTACGTTTGCAAATAAAGTGCATGTTTTGCTAATTACATGGGAATAGGGTTTACCTATCCGTTCGCTTGTGCCATGTTTACTTGTTTACCGTCCTTTGTTAACTGTGGGTGATAATTTGACTAGCTTATGTCATTTATGTTGACTTTGCTAGAATTATATATGCTTAGCCATGCTTAATTGCCACTAGCTCATTTGATGGGATAATTACACTTCTACTTTTGGTTTCTAGCTGAGCCGTGTGCTCGAAGCATCTGATCATGTTTTATTGGTCATAATTATCTAACTAAAATGTGACTTAATGGTGGGCTGTGGGTGCATGGTTTTGCTTGTCGCGCCCATGGCAATTAAGGACCGGTTCATGGGAAACCCTGGAAGACTTACAGTGCTTACCACAAGCCAGCGTGGGCAACGGCTGGATTTGTAGCGCAGCTGTCTCTGGCTGACGTACCAGCAGAGGGTGGGCGTGATGGAGTTGGGTCGGCGGGGGACATACCCGTTGATCGGCTGCCGGATTCACCGTGGCACGAGAGGGGGCTGCCTACCTTGGATATAAAGGTGGGGGCGAAACCTGTGGTGTGGTACGGCTGGTTAGAGGGGGTTATGCGAAGGGTCCTGTCACAGTCTCATTCGCGGTAACTTTCCAGTATCGCACGCAGGTTGACATGATGTTGAGGCTGTGTCTTGTGGGTACAGATGTACACCTCTGATCAGAGTAAAACTATTCGAATAGCCTGCCCGCGGTTATGGGCGATTGACCAGATTCACCATGATTAGTCTCACCCTTAATAATTTGTCTCAATGAACTGGTGTAGTTCAGGTGGTTTGGTTGGGCCTGTTCAACGTGGGGTAGCGTTGTTCAGTGGAGAATTAATATTGCCTTAATTAAACAACTGTTTTACTGTTTTTAAAGTATAAAGGTTTTCAACTGCTTTTCTGCAAATAGCCGCAAGCCTCCCTTTGTCTCCCCTGTGCACGTCTGCATCATTGGTGTGGCTTGTTGAGTACGGTGGTTGTACTCAATCTTGCTATTTTTCCCCCCTTTCAGAAGTTTAGTACTTCTGAGTTGAAGATGAAGTTAGAGGACCAAGGCTCAGACCCCAGTTGAGTTTGCCTGTGGAGTGGAGCTGAAGCCCCGCTAGGATCGCTTTTTTCCGCTGCTGTTTTCTTTGGGTGTGAGGACTAAGCGCCTCTTCTGTAAGTATTTATCGCTTTATTTACGTTTGGGTCTGTTTATTGATTTGTCGTTTTGTGTACCCTGGTTGATGCCTGGACAGGGACTTAATACACAAAATGGTCTGGAAATTTGGGAAAATTTCCGGGCGTGACACCGGTGCCGCCTTCGCCCTGCGTCAGCTGCTGCTGCCCTCTCCTCAATCTCTCGTCTCACTTACCAGTAGGGCCCACTTATTTAGGGCAGGCAGAATTTAGTCCGAGGGAATTAAAACTTGTAGGGTTCCATCTGTAAAGTTACAACCTATGACTTGTGGACCCAGGACCTATTTGTAATTAAGGAGAACATTGAGGACTCTTAATGAATTTTCATTCAGCACGTGCTAAGGGCCTCGAGTTCTAATCCAAGAACTCCGAGGATTTTTCTGCAAAACTGCTAGTCACTGACCAGTGGACCCATTGCTATTAAAATCTAGAAAATATAAAGAAAATAATTAAAACAATTATTGTTCAATTGAAAAGTCATCAAACTTTGTAAATTCCTAGAAAATTCATCTTAGCTCTATTTTGAGTGAACCAAATTCCAGATGACTCAAAAAATTATGATCTTTAATATGGGAGTATAAAACTTACCACTTACAGCAGAAGAAATATCTCTAATTATTTGTGTAAAGAATAATTTGCATAAAGCACAATATAACATATAAAATTTGTAGGAAATTAATTTTAGCTCTAAATAACTTGAACTAAAATTTGTTACAATCATCAAATTCTCAACTTAATTTAGGTGAATTGATTTATAGAGCAACCAGCATATATATTTTCATACATTTTAAATAATCGTGAATAACCGTAATTAATATGAGAACTTGTAAAATTCATAGGAAATTGATTCCAACTCCAAATTAAGTGATTCTAGTTCTGTTAGATCCATAATTTCATAAACTTAATTATCATGAATTAAGATATGACATGTACTGTAGTAATAATGCTTCTAAAATTTTATATATCGAATAAATAGTACAACGTGGTACTTACCCTATAAAATTCATAATAAACTCATGCTTGCTCTAAATATTGTAAACTAAATTTTGTTAAGCTTTGGAGAAAGTACTCTTTGCTGCAATAACCTATAACTTCACATAACTTGAACCTAACATACATCTAAAATTTACTAAGACGTAATTAGCCTATGTCTAGTATAGAACGTATAAAATTCATATACCCCAAAATACAAGTAATAAAATATAATTTCTTTCACCATAAATCTTGTTTAGTCATTACCTATCTATTACAATGAATTCATGCATATTAGAAACATTTTGAATCTTTACTTGTTTTGGTGTTTATATCGTTACCGTTATTTCGTATAGTGAACGACATCGCTTCCGGTGAGAAGTTTGGAATTTATTGCTGACCGTGAGGGAGATTCTAACTAAGGCAAGTGCCCTCCTCCTTTGAATACTTTGATCCTATGTTTTTATTGGGCAAACGTTTTCTATTACAAAGTTGCACACGCTAGATAGTTATGTTTGGAAAAATTATTTGAAAATGATGGAATGGTAGCTATGACCTATTTGTTGCATAATCCACCTTGAGATTTGTTATCCTTGATGTTTGTAACCTTAGAATGGTTTAGAGTACTCTCCATGTGCTCAACTGGGCTTATAATTGCTAGTTATAATATCATATGCTTAGCCATGCCTAGTGAGATGGTTTTAAACATTGTGATCACCTTGTATATTTGAAAAATAGGTAATTTACGACTTCTGGACAGAGGTGAACCCTCTGGTTATTTGTGAAATAAAATGGAGTTAAACATATTTCTAGACTTGGGCGACGAGTGGTGTACATATGGTTGTAGTTGTGCACTGATAGGGGGAGCGTTCGCCTGAGTCGATTAAGGACCGAACTCTATGTTACCAACTAAGTATACAGTACTGCCACATGTGTTAGTATGGGATGACCTTAGCTTATTAAGTTGTTTAGTGTTTAGCCTTGCATATTGGAAGGCCGGAGTAGAATGAATAAGTTTGAGCAATGATTCATAGGAACTACCCATGTGTGTGTGTTGATTATAATGCTAGCAACATGACTAGCTGGGTGTGTTCTGTGAGGGGACGGATGGTCCGCCTCACAGCATGGGCGTCTAAGTCTATCCAATTCAACAGTATAGTGCCTCGTGGGAGAACGGATGTGTTCGCTACCACGGCATTAGGTTTAAGGCGTGGGCCCGCCACCTAACGGCTCTGGGTCATTCCTAGGGTGGATTCACGTTGCCGTCGCTGATGCAAGGCTAGACACTAGACAATATAACGGCTAAGTTGTGACCTCTAGTCCGCACTCAACGTGTAGAGTGTGGGGTGCTAGGCCAGCACCGAACCAACTAGAGTGTAGCCTCCGGGCTTTTATCGCATCATGTGGATTTGTACGAACTCTGCAGAGTTAAAACTAACCGGTTAGCCGTGCTCACGGTCAAGAGCGACTTGGGAAAATAGCATGAGTGTAATTTTATCTTTTCTAAAATGCTTTATAAAAATGGTTGAGGATGAGAATTTGATGATGATTTCGATGATAATGATGGCTTGCTACCAGGGAAGGTGCAAGTTGATGTTTATGGCTTATGTTAATGATGATGAGGAGAAATGATGATTATGTTGCTAAAATTATTTATATTGATCACCATGCTCTACTTTATATACTTATTCTATAAATGTTTACAAAGTTATCGTTTGTGAAATGTTGTGAACCAAATTAGCTTTATGCAAAAAAACCTACAAATAGCCATTCTTTGATAATTAGAGCTATCATGTATGTAGGATTGTATTGCCTTGCCCGTACATTAACATAGTTAATGTACTGACACTTGTATCTTCCGTGGGCTGTTTGTCTAAATTGTTTTGCAGGTTAGTTGAGTGCTACGGGTTCCGTTGATCTCTTCAGGATGGTTCATTAGGGGTCTACCCCTAGTCGGATTGCTTAAGGGTCTTGGGTAAATAAGCTTCCGTACGAACCTCTATTTATAAGGCCGTTCAGCCATACATATCATAGACTTAGATTCTAAATTAATAGTGTGCTAGTACTCCTTGTTTATGATATGAATATCATTTGCTTTGATGAAAGTGTCTTGGTATGTTCTAGCTTATAGAACTATCTAGACATGAGTATGGATGTTGAACAAACGAGATGTTGTAGAGCTTAGCAAATTATCAAGTCTCTTGGGATGTGTAACACATCTGGTCGCTGCCTTCGTGTGGTTTGACGGGCACGTCTCAGGCTGAAGTTGACTGGCACGCTAAGTCCCAGCAATGTCACTTTTGCTCAATATTCGGCACTACGTTATTTATATTGAATGGTGATTCATTGTGATCATGGGACACACTGAGGCTTGAGTGGCTATAATGCGTGTATGGATCCCACTCTCCCAAAATCATTTGGTGATCACAAATGACACCGGACAATATAATTTTCGTGTGCTCGACAGTTTTAATTATTATAAACTTGAAAAATGGATTTATCTGATATTTTAGAACAACTTTCATATAGAAAATTTTTGCACGAAACGCACCGTTTAGCAGTTTGAAAAGCGTGCCACGAATATCTTTATCTTTTATCCTGAGTAGTAGTAGAAACGAACATAGCCTATAATATTCCATAACACTCCCCCTTGGACCTATCCGTGACCAACTCATGCCTCGTCAAAATTCCTACCAAAACCCAGTGAGAAAAAGGGTAGGAGAAAGAGTACATAGTTATCGCTCATGCATTACACGTTGTTGCCTCGTTAAAAACCTTATGTGATGAACAATAGCTCTACTTACTCAAAGAAAAAAGAGTACAACACTATGGACTAACTGATCCATACCGCGAGTCATGTTCTAGGATGCTCTCCCCTTGAACCTAGCAAACCTTAATGTTTTCTCATCCCAATTCTCTGGACAAGCTTCCGAGAATTAACAATTGGGAGAGACTAGGTGATCAATCCTCTAGATCATCACTCAATTTGAATTGCTACTCACCTCACCTCACCTCATGAGTCTGTGAGGTAGCCCACTTATATTTGTGGTGTCAGTCAATAAAGACAGATCTTTCTATGATAGGACCTTAGGAACAGGTCTACGTGATCGTCATCGAGCCAATACCTCCAGTATACTCTAAGACATTCCAATGTCTCGCAAATGACAATCAACACGTGATACATACTCCCCCTGACGACAACCTTTGTCGCAGATCATATTTCCATAGCATTAAACATCTATCAGATGTATGCATAGGTAAGAATCCATCAGATCCTCAAACCATTAGTCTCAAAGACTAATATCATTTCAACATTGAAATGAGAATAGGGAACATAGAGTGTAAAGTACCACTATCATGTACCATTATACCTATACCGTTGTGCAACACAATCTATTTCATCCTTCCAAAGGATTATGGGGATAAATAAGTCACAATAGCACGCAGCTCCTGAGTGTGACCCCATCAAGCACTAGGCCTCGATCATTGTAACTTTCTCTAATGGTATCAACAATAATTGGGGATCCATCAAGATCAACCGCAAGTCTTCCAAAGACATGTTGTACCGATCATAACAACTAGCTAGTCTAAAAACTCCACGTTGCTAGAAAATTGAGATATAATCATATATCTCCAAATCAAGAAAGCATGCTCTAAACCATGGGGAAAGCAAAATGTCGACCTTAGTCCGACTATAATCTGATTGAGATGTTAAGCCACTAGGGGAAGACACAATTAATCCCATGCACATTGTCTAATTTCACACATTTCAATGACTTAGAATCCCATTCATGAGTATGATCATAGGGATAGAGTGATCTACATTAATGCCCAAAGCCACACAATAGTCATTGAAGGCCTTGACATAAAATCACCCATACTATCTATCTGAATCGTTCCATGCAATTTTCAAAGAACACAACACGCAGATAGATGATATACACGATGAATTCGACAAAAGTATGGATCTCGTACAACAAGTATACGTAACTCCACCTTGTAGACACGTCGATATCACCATTTATGTATGAAGGAGTGTTATAGTAAAGAGTGGTCTTATCCATAGCCATGGATATTTAATTTCCTAGAATTTCCATGCATTAGATGATTTTGTATTATTTACTTGGTCTTATTTGGCATTGTATTCCCAATATTTATGTCCTACAGAAAACTATCACACATAAATTGTCGAGCACGCCGAAACTTATACTTTTCAATGCCAATTGTGATTCTCACATAGTCTCTGTGAATGGGATCCATACACGCATAATAGCCATTCAATCTGCTATGTGAAATGAAAATCACAAGTAACATCAACAGTATAAATTCCGAGGCATCGAATGTTGAGCAAGGGAGATATTGCTGGGACTCACGCGTGCCAGTCAACTTCAGCCTGGAGTGTGCCCGTCAAACCACTCGAAGGTGGCGACCAGATGTGTTACACATCCAGGAGACTTGACCAAAATGCATGAGCTCTACAACATCTCCAATGATCAGAATTCATACTCATGTATTAGCAAGCAGAAAACACATCAAACTTACTAATACACTTTCGTCTAGCAGTTGATATCGTAACAAGGGAATTTCAGAGTCTTAGCTATTACAGAAACATTATCTTGACTATAAATATGGCCGACCGGCCCAATAGTTATTGGTTCAGCGGAAGCAACAAACTTCCCA
The DNA here is from genome assembly GCA_008326285.1 of Oryza officinalis. NCBI lineage: Eukaryota > Viridiplantae > Streptophyta > Magnoliopsida > Poales > Poaceae > Oryza > Oryza officinalis. Next base: position 23,732,546 of record BDMV01000005.1, read on the forward strand.
AAAACCTTTTTGCAACCGACTGGGGGTAAACCCTAGTTAGAACCATTCTGAAACTCAGGAGCATCCCCATCAAAGCATTCATTGTTGTTAAAGGACTCTCCTGCGTCTGATTCTAAAATAAAACATCCGAAACAGAAAAAAAAACAACTATAATAGCAAGAGTCAGTACATTACGAATAATGTACTGGCATCGCCAATCCTAACGTACATGCATGGCATAATCAAAGGATAGGCTCAAGTAGGCTTATGTTCAGCATAAAGTAAGTTTTATTTCTATAAGTCATTTTCCAAGTAATGTGGAACAAATAAGCCTCCGGTAATCTAGAATTATCATCATGGCATCATAATTGCAAAGTATAACTCATATTATATAATACTTGGCACTATCTAGAGCATCAAGTATATAAATCATTTCAGAATATTTCTCATAACATCCCAAAGCATGTAGTTGTAAAAGTAGTAAGACCATAGAGTAAAAATCATTCGTCTATACTCAACACATATCCTTATGTCTCTCATAATCGTGAGCACGGCTAACCGATTAGTTTAAAACTCTGCAGAGCCCGTACACTGTACCCACATGATGTAAAATAGTAATCATGTAAAACATGCCACGCGATACCGAAGTACCCGATTTACTACTCACAACATAGCCTTTACATTACTCATGATTTAGCCTTGCACCAGCACGATAGGTGTGATTCCGTCCTAGGCATATGACCAAGAACTGTTAGGAGGCGGGCCCACGCCTGAGTCTAACACCATGGTAGCGAAAACATCCTTCCCTACCATGAGGCACCATATTGTTGTATTGGACAGACTTAGACGCCTAAACTACCATATAGGTAATTAGGTAGTTCCTATGAATTATCGCTAAGACTAATTCATACTACAACGGCCTACCTTAATGCAAGACTAAACCATGAACAACTTAATTAGCTATGGCTATCCCATAATAGCACATGTGGTCGTACTATAAACACAAGAGACTGACATTGAGTGAAGTCCTTAACTATCTCAGGCATACACTCCCTCTATCGGTACACAACTAATCATCATATGCATACCACTTGTTGCCCAAGATGTAAATATCTCCTTTTTCTCATTTTAGTTCACAAATAACTATACCTTTTGAACCATTTAGAATTTATCTGAAACCAACAAGTTTTAGAAATATAACATGCCCATAATGATAGTTTCTATTTATTCTAAGCATTTCTAAGCTAGCATATCCATATTTGAGGTATAACGAATTTATCGAGCAGTAATAACATATATCTAATATCCTAAGGGTATTCAAATTAATTGGAGTTTTTCAAATGGATACATGCAAGTTTTAGGTATAGCTATAACCCTTCAAATTACTCAACTTTTATTTTAAACAAATTAATTATGCATCTTTGCAAACAAAACGTTAAATGTAGGATCAATATGGTCAAAGGAAAAGGGGAAGGTTGGCTTGCCTTGCTCTGGTTCCACCCCTGGTCCAACTATGTAATGCACCTCCTCGACGAGTAACTGACCGTTGTCTAAACATACACAAAAAATTCGAATTACATTTGTGTAAAAGAGAATTTAATATGCCCTAAATTAAATGCTATTCTTAGGATGATGTGATACTATGTTGACTGAATTTTTAGTGCAAGAATTTCTATTTTATCAAGTTCCATTCAAAAGTTATAAATTCTTAAAGTTGGAAAATAATTAATTAAGGCTTATATAAAAATTTTAAATATTAAGACATAAATCTCTAAAGTTCTGTTGAGTTTAGCATTTTCAAATAATAGAGCATAAAAATATGAATCCAACAAAATTTAGTTTGAAATTTTTGGAGTTATAATGAATTTATTATGAATTTCCAAAGTTAAAGCTATTTTTTAGTTCAACAGAAAATACCTTAGTCAATTTCTTTAGATTTTACAAATTTTTAAAGACCTCGGGTCCACCAGTCAGTGGCTGTACTTTTGCTCTAAGGTCCCTAGGGTTTCGGCAAATAGAACCCACCATCCCTAGCACGTGGTCTAGGCATTTATTCAAAATAGCACTCGGGTTCTTATGTAATTACATCAAGGTCCTGTCCCCACCTGTAAGGCTCTGAGTAAAATGCTAAAAGGTCCCTGGCAAATCTATTCGATCGCAGACTAGCCCCTAGCGTAGCTCGGGCAGAGCAGCGGCGCGGCGGCGAGTTTCGCGGCGATCCCGGCGACGAATGCTTCGGTTTCCGGTGATGCGGCTATGGAAAAAAAGATAGAGGGGTCCTAGACGAATCTGACGAGGTCCATCTGGCGAGCTATGGCGGTGTATCACGACGGTGGTAGCGGGAGAAGCGACGACCCGCCTCAGTGTGCATGTACTTAAGGAGCTCGAGACTTATTCTATGCGCGCGCGTGCATGCATGTGAGGCTAGGGACATCCCAGAAGCTCACCCAAGCATGAACGGTGTTCAGCAAGCTCCCCAGCGTCCGGTCCAGTCCCGATGGCGGCACGGCTTGGCGGTCGTCGTCGGCGGAGTGCTCCCGGTCCAGGCAGGCTAGGAGGAGTACAAGCATCGATTAGTGATGACATGGAGTAGCTCTGTGCGCAAGGAATCGCTCCGAGACTCACCGGAGAGCGTGGTAGAGCTAGTTGGGGTCGGCGGCCGGAGATGAGGAAGATGGAAGGGATCTCCCAATTGAGGGCTTCTCAACTCGATTCCTCTGGGCTTCGGGATCGCCGTGAGGTGATGAATGTGTTGGCGGAGTGGCTCGGGCGGATTTGAAGTCTTGGAGCCTGGCGGCGTTGATGGCTCCCATGGCGGCACCCGGAGTTCACCGGTGGCCCGAGTGGACACGGTGCGCGTTCCCGGAGATAGGCTACACCAAAACGGCAGGGCTTTGAGGGGTTACCAATGGCATCAAACAAGGACCTTGGAACACAGGTTAACCAGGATTGCAACCTACCCGATGATGTGGAACGACGGAGGCGATCTCACCGGCGCCGAAGAAGACTCCTTCGCTACTCGAGTTACTAGATTGGTCGCTCTCGGTTTCTCCGCGAAAATGGAACACGGGTGAGGGGAAGAGGATGTGCGTCGGCCGGTTGGTCTTTATATGGCGGCCGACTGTTAACAGCGGATTGTCGTAATCGACCCGAAGAAGAACGAGGAAACCGAAGCGGAGAAGGGGAGCTAAGTTGGAATCAAACTAGGTCTCGTATCGGACACAGTTAGCATATCGGACTCAGTGAGGTGCTGGCAGAAAGACTGTATCGGCCGATTCGGATTTGTATGGTTATCGGTCGATAGAGGTTGGAAGTTGACAGAGTCAGCATGGGCTTGGTTTGGGCTCAAGATAAGCTTCAAGGAAGTTGCCAAATAGGGATAAGGCTCGGTTTTAGGCAATTGTATCTTGTAAATCAAGTAGGTTTAGATCTAATCTGTGGCAAAAGTCTGCCGTAAAGACTTGTTGTTTGTTAGAGATAAGATCGTGTCCTATAAGGACCTTGTTGTAATCTCGGGTATAAATATCCCGATAGTCTGTACATAGAAACTCTCTGACAACTCAACACAACAAACCAGTTTCAATCTACTTCGGCGCATCGCCAACCGTCGCAAGAGGTTGATTTCGACGAGTTCTTGCTTCCCTGGAGCAGAGGTAAGAACTCGTTCCCGACGATCTGCATCGTCGGGGCTAGCGTGTCGCTTTAGACACGTTAAGCCTCGATGATGTGATCATCGTTTATCATGTCTTGGATAATCTTGTCAGGCGTTTTAATTATGCGTCGCCAGCGATCTACTCGTTTTAGGGTTCATTGCCGATGACGGTTTAATTATTATGCTTGGCTAGATTGTTCAGTGCATCTACCATCCCCAAAAGCAATCGGCGACTTGATTTTCTTTGTGTTAAGTCTCGATTCACAATTTGAGTTGCCATCAACCTTAGTCCTGTTTTGAGATTTAACACAAAGCCTGTTTTCGGTTATAATTAAGGATAGCACTGGGGTTTCAGCCAGTCTTACCTGATGCATATGATTATCACTAGGTTTTTATATGTATCTGCCATCTGCATGAATAGATCGATGAATATAGATGCATCTGTTATAGGTTAATCTTTTGGGTTTATCTGTGATGGACGTGCTTATATTGATTGATTGGTTCATGTAGATTTGCACCAGAGTACTAGCTAGTGTAGTAATCTTTATTATCCCTTATCGGCCGATGCCGTTAATTGACATTAACATGTTGATGAAGGCCGATAAGGTTGGATTCATGCTTTAATCTTATTTTATCATGAGTAAACCGATATAGCTTTGCCCAATTGGCTGGGCTATGACAATGTGTCATCGGTCTATCGGCCGATCGGCCATTGTTTTCTGACGTGGTTTACTTGTTTCTTGTTGATTGCAGATCAAATCAACTGGCACGCTCTGCATGCAACTAGGCAAGCCATTTGGACCTGCACTGGAGTAAAGCAAACCTCCCAGGCTGCCGTGGAAACGTGGAACCCGTTTGGTTGCAAGGCAGGTCGAAATTCTGCGCCAACACGCTTTTGGCACGCTTGGTGGGACATCAAGAACGCAAGCTTTGCAACAGCAACAAGATCACCTCAAGATGTCGAAGCAGGCCGAGATCTCCGAGGAGAACGTCGTCTCCGTAACCGTCGACCAGCTCAACGCAGAACAAAAAGCCAAGATGGAGAAGCTGGTTGAGCAGTTCCAGAATATGTACTTGCAAACATATTTTAGGACTCGGCAAGGCACCTTGATCTAAAAGTCTAAGGTAGTAATGCCGAGTCCTGGAGATGGAGCTAGCACATCGGCGGCGGCACACGACCACACCGTCAAGACCGAGGATACCGCGGCGCTGACGTTGCAAGACAGGATTGACTCCGTAGTTTATTCTGCGCTAGTCAACCAGTCGGGGATCCTGGTGAACACATTGACCAATACGGTCAAATCGATCCTAGATGAGTCGATCCACCAGTACAAGCCTCAAGGCCCAGTTTATCTACCGGAGAATAAGTTCCCTGCCTATCGGATCTTGAGGAACGACCTGAGCACGACTCAGCAGACGGCGCCGACGCCACCCCCATCGGCGCAGCCAACAACGACACTGCCGTTGGTCCTCACCAGGCAGACAGGAGGGAGCCCTCAGCATATCACGGAAGAGCAATATGCACAATGGACCAAGGGGAAGCAACCAGTGATCGAGCCGATGCAGCAAGTTTCTGTCAACCAGCCATCGGCCGGACAGCCACAAGCCCCGGTGTTCAACAATCCTCCACCACAGGCTACTTACAACACGCCACAAGGCTACCAGCAGCACACCGCAGGGCAGTATGGCGCGCAGAACCTTTATCACCATTATCAACCGTACTCCCCCAGGCAGTATCAAGCAGAGGGCTTGCAACAATCATATCAGCAAGACCTCCCGCATCGGCCCGTAGGATACTGGGCTGATATGATAGCCGAAGTGATGCGAGATCAGTTCGGCTTGAAGCCCAAAGAGAATTCTACGGTGTATCGGCACCCGTACCCCGAGGAATTTGACAGAGTGCCATTGCCAGGCCGATACAAGATCCCGGACTTCTCTAAATTTTCGGGGCAGGACAACGTCTCGACATATGAGCATGTGAGCCGATTCCTAGCACAGTGCGGGGAGGCATCGGCTATCGAGGCGTTGAGGGTGAGGTTTTTCCCTCTGTCCTTATCAGGGTTTGCATTTACATGGTTTTCATCGCTACCCTGCAATTCCATCAGAGGATGGATAGATCTTGAGAAACAGTTTCATAGATATTTCTACAATGGTGTACAAGAGATGAAACTGTCCGATCTCACCGCCATTAGGCAACGAGTTGATGAATCGGTCCCAGAGTATATCCAAAGGTTTAGAGCGCGAGACATAAGGAACTGGTGTTACAGCCTCAGCTTGACCGATTCTCAATTGGCTGATCTGGCGTTTCAAGGATTACTCGGGCCGATACGAGAAAGGTTCTCGTCACAGGAATTTGAAAGCCTAGCTCAGCTAGCACAACAAGTATCGGCCCACGAGCAACGATTCCAGGAGACAAAGAAGTTTGCAAAGAAGATCAATACGATCTATCAGTATGCCTCCGACGATGATGATGAGGAAGATGTCGATGTCGACCTGGCCGAGTGGGCCCGGATGAGGAAGCCGACAACATGCCAGTGGGCAAAAAAGGGTGACAAAGAAGACAAGCTTGACTTCGATATCAACAAGGCCGATAAGATATTTGATCTACTGTTGCAAGAAAAGCAAATTCAGCTGCCAGTGGGTCACGTATTGCCACCGGCCGAAGAAATCAAGAAGAGAAGATATTGCAAGTGACATAACTCTTATTCACACCATACCAATGAATGCAAGATCTTCAGACAACAGATCCAATCGGCCATCGAACAAGGTAGAATTAAGATCGATGACGCCAAGAAGCTAATGAAGATAGAAGGACACCCGTTCCCAATCAACATGGTGCGGGCAGACAGGGCCGACGGCGGTGGCCATCGGGCCGGCAAGCGACCTTATCAGACCTCTGAGGGCCTGATCAGAAAGTACCAACGGAGGCAGGAAGAACAAGCTCAAGACTACGCCGATCAAGACAACTCTTACGACCCACATTGGGAGTGCGAGTTTTTCCGGTTCTGCTGGAATGAGGGGATGAGGTTGCCATCCATCCAGGAGTGCCCTGCATGCAATGGTGCAGAAGATTCTTATCAGGGCAGCTCAAGCAGGCAAGCGCATCGGCCGGCCAAGCAAAGAAAATCTGTGCATGAAAGGCTGGGGCCGATGCGCCAAGAGCAACAGATTGAAGCCGAGGAGCAGGTCCAGAACCCCCAATGGTGCCCAAGCGATGTATTCAGCAAGACACAAAAACGGCGGGTTCAGAGACTAAGAAGGAAGGAACAAATCCAAGAACAACAGGCAACAATAGCCCATCGGCCGGTCAAAACCAAGAAAGAGTGGAGGATAAAATCCACGGTGGCCACGGCCGATGAGGGCACCTCCGATACAGCTCGGGCTTCTGCGACTTCAAAAGGTAAAAGAGTGGCATCGGCGTCTGTAAACATGGTTTTTATACTGCCAGCAAAATACAGCGTGCAGGCGGCCGATGAGGCAATAGCCGACGATGAACAATCTTCGGCTAGACTACAGTTGTCACCAGACCAAGCCATATTCGACAAGCCAGCTGACGACAACCACAGGCACCTGCGGCCATTATACATCAAGGGATTCATTAACGGGCGGCCGATGACGAAGATGTTGGTCGATGGCGGCGCGGCAGTGAACCTAATGCCGTACACAACCTTCCGGAAGCTTGGAAAGGTGCCAGAGGACCTTATCAAGACCAACATGGTGTTAAAAGACTTTGGTGGCAACGCTTTTGAGGCGAAGGGGGTGCTCAACGTGGAGCTCACCGTGGGCAGCAAGACGATACCCACAACCTTCTTCGTCTTCGATGGAAAGGGTTCCTACAGCTTGTTGTTGGGACGAGACTGGATCCACACAAACTGTTGCGTCCCTTCAACAATGCATCAATGTCTGATACAATGGCAAGGGGACCAGGTTGAGATCGTGCAAGCCGATCGGTCAGTACACGTGGTCAATGCCGATCTCGCGGTATGGGAGATGGAAGGAATCGATTGCTTGTCCGGGCGAGTCTGGGACGCCGATTTCCTCAAAGTAACTGATTGTGACATCGAGACGATTGCAGATCAAGACAAGCAGTTGCTTTAACGAAGATGTGCCATCCACTGTCCAAGACGAACAAGCTAATCCTTACACAGACGATGCGGTGGATGAGTTAGATGGAAAATTGGGACAAGACTTCACGTCGGCCGATCAGCTCGAAGAAGTTGATATAGGAATAGGTGATAAGCCTAGGCCGACGTATGTAAGTGCAAACCTACCAAAGGAATATAAGAATAATTTGATAAATCTTTTGAAAGAGTTTGTAGATTGTTTTGCATGGGAATACCATGAGATGCCAGGATTAAGCCGATCGATCGTAGAACATCGACTACCTATCAAACCAGGCTATCGGCCATTCAAACAAACTCCTAGGAGATTTAAAGCCGATATGCATGAAGCTATCAAGGCAGAGATAACAAGACTTTACGACGCCAACTTTATCAGACCCTGCCGATATGCGGAGTGGGTTTCCAACATAGTTCCTGTGTTAAAGAAAAATGGCAAGCTTAGGGTATGCATCGACTTTAGAGATTTGAATAAAGCAACACCAAAAGATGAGTACCCTATGCCGCTGGCCGATCTGCTAGTAGATGCCGCGTCTGGACACAAAATCATCAGTTTCATGGATGGAAACGCAGGCTACAACCAGATTTTCATGGCCAAGGAGGATATTCACAAAACAGCCTTCCGGTGTCCGGGTGCAATCGGCCTGTACGAGTGGGTTGTTATGACCTTCGGCTTGAAAAACGCTGGAGCTACTTATCAGAGGGCTATGAATTATATCTTTCATGATCTTATTGGTTCGCTGATCGAGGTTTACATTGATGACGTCGTCGTGAAGTCCAAGGAGCACAATATGCACTTGGCCGATTTACGCAAGGTACTAGAAAGAGCAAGGAAATATGGTTTAAAGATGAACCCTAACAAGTGTGCCTTTGGCGTATCGTCCGGTCAGTTTTTGGGTTTCTTGGTCCATGAAAGAGGTATTGAGATCACGCAGAAGAATATTGATGCCATAAAAAATATCAAGCCTCCAGCAAACAAAACCAAGTTACAATCTCTGCTCGGGAAGATCAACTTCGTCCGGCGTTTCATATCAAACCTGTCAGGCAGAATAGAGCCATTCACTCCATTATTGAAGATAAAGGACGATCAGGAGTTCGTATGGGGTGACAGGCAACAGAAAGCGCTGGACGATATCAAAGAATATTTAAGTTCTCCCCCAGTCTTAATCCCTCCACGGAAAGGGATTCCATTCAGGCTGTACCTATCGGCCAATGAGAAATCCATCGGCTCAGTTTTGGTTCAAGACATTGATGGCAAGGAACGAGCTATTTTTTATCTCAGCAGGAGGTTGTTAGATGCCGAGACAAGGTACACGCCGGTGGAGAAATTATGTCTGTGCTTGTATTTTTCATGTACTAAGTTAAGGCATTATTTACTTTCCAATGAATGCATCGTGGTCAGTAAGGCCGACGTGATGAAATACATGCTATCGGCCCCTGTTTTAAAAGGAAGAATTGGGAAGTGGATTTTTGCTCTAACAGAGTTTGACCTCAGATATGAATCGGCCAAAGCAATCAAAGGACAAGCCCTGGCTGATTTCATTGTTCAACACAGGGATGATTCAGTCGCATATGCAGATATCGTGCCATGGACACTGTATTTTGATGGATCTGTCTGTCGACATGGATGCGGTATCGGCCTGGTCATTATATCCCCTCGGGGGGCAAGCTTTGAGTTTGCTTTTACTATCAAGCCTTATTATACTAACAATCAAGCAGAGTATGAAGCGGTACTTAAAGGTTTGCAGTTATTACAAGAGGTCGAGGCCGATTCCGTCGAGATCATTGGTGATTCACAGCTGGTAATTAATCAACTTTTTGGAGAGTATGAATGCAAAGATGATATTCTCAAAGTCTACAATGAAGAGTGCAAGGTGTTGCTCCAAGCGTTCAAGATGGTGACGATGAGACATGTACCCAGGAAACAAAACTTCGAGGCCAACGATCTGGCTCAGGGGGCATCGGGATACAGGCCGATGGTCAAGGATGTACGGGTTCAAATCGCTGCCGTGGACGCCGATGATTGGAGACTTGTTATCATCGATTATTTGAAGAATCCTTCCCAGTCGGCGTCACGACAAATGAAATACAAAGTGTTGCAGTATGTCCTGTTAGATGATGACTTATACCATCGGACGGTTGATGGTGTCTTGCTCAAGTGCCTAGGTCCTGAGGAGGCCAAAATGGTTATGAGCGAGGTCCATGAAGGGATTTGTGGAACACATCAATCGGCCCATAAAATGAGGTGGCTTTTAAAGCGCGTTGGATATTTTTGGCCGACAATGCTAGAGGATTGTTTCAAGTATTATAAAGGATGTCAAGATTATCAGAAATTTGGAGCAATTCAGCGAGCACCGGCATTGGCTATGCATCCAATCATAAAGCCGTGGCCGTTTCGTGGATGGGGAATAGATATGATCGGTCAGATTAACCCGCCATCAAGCAAGGGACACAAATATATCTTAGTGGCTACAGATTACTTCACAAAGTGGGTTGAGGCCGTTCCCCTTAAGAAAGTTGATTCCAAGGACGCGATTCAGTTTGTCAAGGAATATATCATATATCGGTTTGGGTTACCTCAGACAATAACCACCGATCAGGGATCAATCTTCATGTCCGATGGGTTCGTCCAGTTTGCGGACAGCATGGGCATTAAATTATTAAATTCTTCTCCATATTATGCGCAAACTAATGGGCAGGCAGAGGCTTCTAATAAGACTTTAATCAAGCTAATCAAGAGGAAAATCGACGAACAGCCGATGCAATGGCACACAACGTTGGCCGATTCCCTTTGGGCGTATCGGATGGCTTGTCATGGTGCGATTCAAGTGCCTCCGTATCAGTTGGTTTATGGACATGAAGCTGTGCTGCCATGGGAAACAAGCATCGGCTCAAGAAGGATTGCTTTGCAAGACGACTTGACAGCCGATGAGTACCATAATCTTATGGTTGATGAGTTAGATGACTTGGCACATGTCCGATTACGGGCATTAGAAAAGATCAAACGTGATAAAGACAGAGTGGCTCGTCATTATAACAAAAAGGTTGTTGCCAAGTCATTTGAGGAAGGGGATCTTGTATGGAAGCTAATAATGCCGATTGGTTCCAGAGATAATAAATTCGGCAAGTGATCACCTAATTGGGAAGGTCCTTTTCAGATTCATCGATGTGTCCCTCACAATGCTTATTTGCTTAAGGGGCTAGATGGTGAGATTTATGGGCGAGCTCTTAATGGCATGTACTTAAAGAAATATTATCCTAGCATCTGGATTGATTCATGATCGGCCCCTCAGCCGATTTATGATACTAGCCGATGGGTTATACATCGTCTTTAGATGGCCGATATACATTATCGTCCTTAGTTCAAATTTTACAACATGAGCCCTCATCTTCTAAAATTTGGGGGGCATACATACATACAACAAGACTAGGATCTTTCAAGCTTATGGAATTTTTCATGGAATTTTTCAAGACTTTCAAGCTTACGGAGTTTTTCAAGCTTACGGAGTTTTTCAAGATTTTTAAAGCTTAAGCTTATGGAATTTTTCATGGAATTTTTCAAGACTTTCAAGCTTACGGAGTTCTTCAAGTCTGTCCTTCAAGACAATCGGCTCCACAGCTAGCTCATCCAATCTAGTCTTGTCAGAATTGACTTGAGCCTTGCTAGCGGATAGGGCCGATTCCAGGCTCTCGCATTCCTGCCTCTCCGTAATCCTTTCTTTAGCTTTCTGAAGCTTGAAGCGGTATTGTTCCAGGAAGATGGCCAGTGTAAGGGTCTCCATCAGATCTCCGGGCAGTTGGTCTTGAATTTCTTGTACCCTGACTCTGATGGGAGTACAATCCTCCACCAAGAACTCCAGCGAGGATTCCAGACGATTGGCGATATCGGACAGCTGGTCCTTCAGTTCTTCAGGGATCGACACCTTGGCTGTCACGGGGGGCTCCTTGTCCTCATTATCAAGAAACTGGCCGATATTGAAAGAGAACATATCGGCCAGGTTCTGCAAATATCAGTGTAGGTCAAGATTAGCCTTGTCAAGCAGCAATAGGCAAAGAGGATCAAAATAACCTTGGTTACCTGTGATGGAGCATCAGTGGTACTCGCATCGGCTTCCTTTTGCTGTATTGAAACAGTAAGCGAAGGGGTTGGACGATGAGGTGCAGGTGATGGAGCCCGTGGCTGAAGAAAGACAAGAAGATGATGAACAGGTGTGTGCTTTTATAAAGACAACGCAGAATCGACTCTTACCGAAGCAATCGGAGAGGGTGGTGGAGAAGGAGAAGGAGTCCTCAATCGAGCCTTGGCCTGTTGACGCCTTTGTAGGGTTGCCTTCTTGGATCTTAAAGGGGCCAATTGAGTTTTCTCCTTGAGTGTAGATGACGCAACAGCCTGAAAAGGATATCAAATTATAGTATGCCAATAAGAAGGAGATTGCATGAAGATTGATGAAAGTAAATATGCTAACCGTGCGGACTGCATGTCTAGTCTTCCTTGGTTGAGCATCACTAGCTCGGTCATCGACCAATGGGACTTTGGTGGTCTTGGCCGATGGTTTCTTGGCCGCTTCAACCGATGAATCTTCTTCTTCAGACACATCGGCGGCTGCTGCATCGACCTCTTTCTCCATCATTTGTTCATCAAGGAATTCTTCCATGGAGGGGTCTATCTCTTCGAGATCGGCTTGGTCATCAGTTTTGGCCTTCTTGCTGGATTTTTGGGATTTGCCCTTGGCTGGCGCTTTCCTCTTGGGATTTTCTTTAATCATCGGCCCTTGGAGTAATGATGATACCTTTGGGGCGGTAAGGCCGATGATTGATTCCAGGATGGTTGATCCTGATGGAGCCACAGCTTGAGCATAACAAATTTCTTGTCCGCTGTTGCTCATAGATGGGATCGGCTCGTCTGGCACTTGAGGGCTGATACCCTGGATAAGCTCTGTCACGTAGAATCTGGCCGATTGATGGAAAATGTGAGCAGCCCATTCTTGCCACCATGCTTGGAAGCTGATATGTACAAAGGGGCTCAGATGCAATCGATCGCAGTCGCCCAGGTTCGGGGTTCTAATTTCCAGTACCATGCTCATGACCAACCCTGATGGTACTATGCTCTCTAGGAGTCTATGGAAGTATAAATTAATAGGGAGTTGCCCAAGCCCGCACTGTATAGCAGCTATCATGGGATTATAGAACTCATAAGACAGGCTGCTGCTTCTTCCCTGAAATATGCCTATCGGGAGCAGGCATGGGGTGATGCCGATCATAAATGACTCTCGGGATTTCATGTCGTCATTTATCAGGTTCAACGGAAGATCATCAGGAAGTTCAAAGCCCTGGTCTAAGAGGTAAAGGCACATATCTATCTTAATTGATGGGGGTCCGGTGTAGAATCGGATGAACCAAGTAGACATGTCTTCGGCCGATTGGTCTACTCCAGGATAGACAGAGGCCGCTTCCCCAAAAGACATGCATCTTCTGGTTCTATGGTCTTCATGATTGGCATATTTTGATGGAAAAAGGGAGTCCGATAGTGGAGGCCGATCAGCCATGGTGTTGGTATGAATGGTTAGCCAGAGCTGAATAAACCACCATGGTCCTCCGTGAGCCACAGTCTGCTTCAACATTAAATCTTGAGTAGAGACATGAAACAGTCGATAAACAGCTCCCAGAAGATATCGGCCGAGAGGGATTTGTTTCTTGTCGACCAGAGCTTGGGCCAGATGTTGGCAATTGGTAGTTGGGCCACAGGTCGATCCGCAGAAAACAAATCTTTCTAACCACAGCGTCAGGAAGGCCACATGTTCTCTCTCTGAGACTGACCCTTGTTCCATATGCTCAGAGATGTATCCAGACCAGCCTCCGATCTTCTTGGTTTTCAATTTATGGCTGCTGTTTGCTAAGAGGCTGAAGGGGTTGATCTTAGACTGAATATCTAGTCCTGTTAGCATCTTGACGTCAATTAAAGTTGGGGTCATCGGACCTTGCTTGAACAGGAATGCGTTCAAGGTGCTAGACCAGAAATACGTGGCCGCCGACATGAGTGGCTCGTTTTTCTTGGTATCGGCCAGGGACAAAGTAATACATTGGCCGATCCCTATTTCGTCCCAGTGGACCTGTTTGGCTGCAGCGATTCTCTTATGCCAGGTCCTGTACCCATTGAGCCTCGACGGCCAGAATCTGAAAGTGTGTTTCCATGAAGAGACGTTGGGCTTGGCTTGTTTGAAAGGGATTCTGTTCGTCTCAGCATTGATTAGCCAGGTTGGGTCACAATCGCCCATGGGGCCTAGCAGGAATCTGTGTGATTTGTCGTTGGTGGGGATCAAGATTTGGTTTTTGAAGACCTATATCATAAAAACAACAATGAAAACATAAGACCTGGGGGGCAAAAAGCTGAATCCCTAGTTCGAAGAAATCGGCAGGAAAGTGAGAATGTGGATGCAGAGGAGACTGACTCACCACAGGGATCTCGGAGGCGTAAAACGGAGCGGAAGCCATTGGTGTTGTTGAAGAGGTCGCCGTTGTGGAGGTTGATGCCGATGGAACGTCGAGGGGTCGCCGGAGTTGAAGAATGCGGGTGATTGCTAAATCGGCGGCGGAGAGTTGTGAATCTGGATCTGCGCGGTTTTTAGACAAACCCTAGCGAGGAAGTCGATGAGTTCTTCGGGGCTAATTCTGCCACATTATATAATGAAGCGGAATTGGGGGGCATGTGTTAACAGCGGATTTTCGTAATCGACCCGAAGAAGAACGAGGAAACTGAAGCGGAGAAGGGGAGCTAAGTTGGAATCAAACTAGGTCTCGTATCAGACACAGTTAGCATATCGGACTCAGTGAGGTGCTGGCAGAAAGACTGTATCGGCCGATTCGGATTTGTATGGTTATCGGTCGATAGAGGTTGGAAGTAGACATAGTCAGCATGGGCTTGGTTTGGGCTCAAGATAAGCTTCAAGGAAGTTGCCAAATAGGGATAAGGCTTGATTTTAGGCAATTGTATCTTGTAAATCAAGTAGGTTTAGATCTAATCTGTGGCAAAAGTCTGCCGTAAAGACTTATTGTTTGTTAGAGATAAGATCGTGTCCTATAAGGACCTTGTTGTAATCTCGGGTATAAATATCCCGATAGTCTGTACATAGAAACTCTCTCACAACTCAACACAACAAACCAGTTTCAATCTACTTCGGCGCATCACCAACCGTCGCAAGAGGTTGATTTCGACGAGTTCTTGCTTCCTTGGAGCAGAGGTAAGAACTCGTTCCGACGATCTGCATCGTCGGGGCTAGCGTGTTGCTTTAGACACATTAAGCCTCGATGATGTGATCGTCGTTTATCATGTCTTGGATAATCTTGACAGGCGTTTTAATTATGCGTGGCCAGTGATCTACTCGTTTTAGGGTTCATTGCCGATGACGGTTTAATTATTATGCTTTGCTAGATTGTTCAGTGCATCTACCATCCCCAAAAGCAATCGACGACTTGATTTTCTTTGTGTTATGTCTCGATTCACACTTTGAGTTGCCATCGACCTTAGTCCTGTTTTGAGATTTAACACAAAGCCTGCTTTCGGTTGTAATTAAGGATAGCACTGGGGTTTCAGCCAGTCTTACCTGATGCATATGATTATCACTAGGTTTTTATATGTATCTTCCATCTGCATGAATAGATCGATGAATATAAATGCATCTGTTATAGGTTAATCTTTTGGGTTTATCTGTGATGGACGTGCTTATATTGATTGATTGGTTCATGTAGATTTGCACTAGAGTACTAGCTAGTGTAGTAATCTTTATTATCCCTTATCGGCCGATGCCGTTAATTGACATTAACATGTTGATAAAGGCCGATAAGGTTGGATTCATGCTTTAATCTTATTTTATCATGAGTAAGCCGATATAGCTTTGCCCTATCGACTGGGCTATGACAATGTGTCATCGGTCTATCGGCCGATCGGCCATTGTTTTCTGACGTGGTTTACTTGTTTCTTGTTGATTGCAGATCAAATCAACTGGCACGCTCTGCACGCAACTAGGCAAGCCATTTGGACCTGCACTGAAGTAAAGCAAACCTCCCAGGCCGCCGTGGAAACGTGGAACCCGTTTGGTTGCAAGGCGGGTCGAAATTCTGCGCCAACACCGACAGAGAGACGCAGGTTGAGCGGCGTTCGGCACTGTTGACGCATGTTGCGAGCGTGTCTGTCGGGGAAACGGCGCTAGCTTGACGTGTACCCGCCTGTGCCACTGACGAGCAGGTCCCACAAATGCCCGGGCCTACCTGGCAGTGTGAGAGCTGAGTATGTGTGGAGGAGAAGAAATTGGAAAATTTGGCTAAGTCCAAAACTGATGTTGAAGTTCCAACTTTGCCTTGGTTTTAATATAGTTTTCCAGGGGCATTTTGGTAAGGATCCCAATGGCAAAATGGTAACTTACTATTTACTCTACAATTTGGTCAAATTCCACAAACCAAAATGTTTTTGATCTAATTTTAATGAAGTGCCAAAGTAGGCTCCAGAGAATCTGAAACTTTCAGATTTTGGTTTTTAATAAAATATTTTGTTTGAATCAGTAAATAGGAAAATAGAATCTAGCAAAATTTATAATTTACTCCACACCCATGGGTCAAGCCAATTGAGTTATTACATTATTTGTAATGTTTTAAATTTTTATTTGGGCATTTAATTATCGGGTTCATTTATTCAAATAGCTACAATGCATATGCTTTAAAATAAACGGGCTAGGGAAAAATAAATTTTACATCAAACTCAAAAGAGAGGTTTTTTTTATTTTAACAACCATTTATTATTACATAGTCTCCTAAAAGGTCTTTGTGGTATGTTACATAAATGTAGGAAACATAAAGCCATCATAATGCTTCCAAGGAGGATTCTACACTATATGAACACATTTTATGGAAGCATCATAACCTAGAAATCCGTATCTAGATTATTTAGTTGGAATTGCATCAATTTTAAAAGCAACGCAATGCTTAAAAACACCATTACATGGTTTTTATGGGTCTAGGAACCCACACGCAAGAAACCAACTAAAACAAGGCCTAAACAACAAAGTTACAACCTATGTACACAAAGATATATAATTTCAGAAAATTAAGGGTCCCAAAAGTAAGATTACTTTGAACAGTGAACTTTAGGCATAAAATTGGCCTTTCTTAGGGACTTATATGCATTTTTTAGTAAATTAGAATAAGCAGGCCGAAAGCATCGTTTGGGCCGAGGTCTTATTGGGCCGGGTTTTACTGGAGCGGTCCAAATATCCTATTGGGCCGAATTCTAAACTCAAAACCCATTATAATTTCTAATTTACTATTTTTATTTTCTTTGTGTGGGTTGTCACGAGCAATTGGGCCTATGTGGTCGGAAGGAGGCAGGCCGACCCAGCCACCCTGCATAAGGGACCACGAGAAAGAGGGGTGAGGGGGATTAGGGTTTCCTCTTCCCTACCGACACCCGCGGCGGCGCCCATCACCCGGCGCGCCGGCCAAACAGCATGGCGGTGGTGATGGAAGACGTCGACTGTCGATGGTGACGGAGAGCGAGGCGGCGCATGGAGAGGACTCCGGCCGGCGACCCATTGACTGCCCGACGGTAGGACGGCGGCGGCGGTGTCACTTTCGAGCAGCGTTCGGTACGGTGGTGGCTTGGCGTAGTCTAGCGGAGCTCCGCCATGACCCACATGTACAGAAGATGGCGGCGGGGCGAGCTCAACGTCGACGGCGAAGCCTCCGGCGGCTGCGACCGAAGCACATCCGGCCATGGCGTCCCGGCGGAGCCCAATCCAAGGTCGGCAGCCGTTTGTCCCATCGACCGTCACCACGGCTCCAGACGCGTCGGTGAGAGGCTAACGGCGACGGTTGCTTGTCCTCGGCTTCAGGTCCAACGGGGTGGCAACATGGGTTTCGTCCTCCTCGTCTTCAGCGGTTTCTCGTAATGGCACCAATGCGGCGGTCAATGGTGTCCCAATGACGACGGCGAGCAACGGCCGACCAGCCCGACCCCAACACAGTAGCGTGGGTGGTCCAACGGCGGTAGCGCGTGCTCCTGGCGTGGCTCCGACAAGAGGGATTGGCTGAAATAGAGAGAGAGAGAGAGAGAGAGAGAAATTGAGGGATGCAGGAGAGAGTGAGGTCTCGTAGGGATAACGCCGGTTCGACCCGATTGAACCGGGTTTGGTCCAAGGAGGGGCATCCGGGTCAATTTTTCCGATTAAAGCACATGTTTTCTTCTGGTTTTCATCATAAAACAATAGATGCATATATAGATCAAAAGCAGAAAATTAATCTATCGCTATATCAAGAGCAGGATCAAATCTACTACAAGCAAAGCATCCATGATTTGATTAAAAAATGAGAAAACATATAATCAATTTGCTCAACAACACAAAATTGCGTGTACCTTAATAGACACATGCCCGGATGTATCTATGAATTAGTAAATTAGTGTACAAACTAATCTTACTAATTACCTTCTTCCACATGCCCGGATGTATCTATGAATTAGTAAATTAGTGTACAAACTAATCTTACTAATTACCTTCTTCCACATGCTTGATCGAAGCATGTATTTATCTTCTAGTATTGTATCTCAGGTGCACGTAGCAATTGAAAGTGCATCTAGCCCCCAAAATGGGTTTTGGTGATTAATAACAAAACAGTTAAGGGACTAATGATTTTATTGAGATAAGTGCAGGTAATTAGCCTCAAGTTTCTTAGGAGTGAGATGATGCGCAGAGGATACCCCCAACAACAAATGCAAAGCGACAAGAGGACTCAAAGAATTATTTCAAATTCTTTTCACTTTTTGCTCGAGACTAGGAAAACCGTACAATCAAAAGGGGTACCAAACAGTTGCCTAAGGTGATATAAGTGCTTAAAAGTCATATCCATAGAAGAGAGATTTTTTAGAGCATTTTCTTTGAATGGCCAAATTCATGGTAGCAAGAGCTGTCCAAAGTTCCTGGCACCTCAGCCTGGAACTTCCTGGCACCATCGCTCAGCTAATTTTTTTCTAAGTGTTGACCGGAAGTTCCTGGCACCCTGGCCTGAAACCTCCTGGCACCTTTCTAGTTCAATGTGAGTAATGGCTACATGACGTCATTGCAAGCCTATATATTTCCCACACACCTCACAACTCATTTTTGGCAATTCTACTTTCATTTTTCTATCTCTTAGGTTCTCCCATGGTATTCTTGCGTCCTTCACCTTGTTCTTGATCCTCCCAAGTGAGATTGAGTGAGAATTGAGAGTGGTGGTGAGGATTGGTGATGTTGAGAAGGTTAGCATGACTTGGGCACTTGAAGATCTTCGTGGGAAGCTGTTTGGTGCTTGTTACTCTTGGAGGGCATCCTCCTAGACAGATAGGCGTTGCCCGCGAGCATTCAAAAGTGTGTGGATTTCTCGGGAAAGTTTGTGAAGGTTTTCTTCACCACCACAAGAAAAAGAGGTAATTTGAGTGAAATTTTGACCTGAGCCTTCGGAGGTTATCTTCATAGAGCAATTCTCATCCGTGGTGTTACTGGGGATTCAAGTTGGGGATCTTAGTGGTTACTTGAACCCTAGTGGAGGACCTAAGGATGTTTGATTGAAAACCAGGGACTTCCTCCTAGGGTTTTGCTTGGTGAGGCAAGGGGTTAATCGAGACTCGGCTCTTCGGAGTTCCTCAACGGAGAGTAGGATTCTTGTAATCCAAACTTCGGGAAAAAATCCCTTGTCCTTCTCTTGTGTATGAATTGTGCCTTTTCTGTGTTGATCAGTTTCCTGTTGATTTACTTCATCTCCTGCGCTAGGACAAGTCTTAGGTTTCTTTGAGAATCGAGACTTTAGTCTCAAAGTGCTAGAACACCAAAAGTTCTTGATCCGAACACCGAAAGTTTCGGATAGCTTTTGCTACCAAGAAGTTCTCGGATTCTTGCCAGAAAGTTTCAGGCCCTATTGAATTTAACCGCTGCAATTGAAGAAATTTTCAGGAACGCCTATTCACTCTCCCTCTAGGTGACATCTACGGGCTTTCAATTGGTATCAGAGCCCAAGCTCTTGATAAGCCTCACCGCTTTGAGTTGATACAAGATGTCGGGTGTTGAACTTAGAGAGGATGAGGATCCCTTTAGAGAATAATCACCATCCAAGCATGGAATGTCTCAATGGAGTAATGCTATACCTTTTGATTACAACAAGATTAATTTTCCTCTCACAACTTTGACTCCGTGCCTTCCGGGCGTGCACCCCATTTTGATGGGACTCACCTTGCTGCTTGGAGACACAAGATGAAGTTGCATGTAATATCTTTGCATCCAATTATTTGGAAGGTTGTATGCACAGGAATTGATGTACCCTCAGATGACATTGAACTCACTTTGGAGCAAGAGCAAAGTGTTCACCGCAACGCTCAAGCCGCCAATGCAATTCTGTCACGCCCCAAAACTAGCCCCGATGAAGGCCAGATTAAGGCGATCCAAATTAACCTGTATGCCTGTACCAGTCCCAGGAAATAGCACTGGTACAACAGGAAGAGTGAATATCACAACAACAGCGGTCTCTTTATTAAGAGTAGAATTACAACCAGGGTTGGAACTGCGGACAAAACCCGAGTAAAGGCGGAAGTGGAAAAAGGCGGAGACTGGCCCTAAGCCACAAGCAAAGCCTTGGGGAAAGGCCGAAACCCTACTACTGCTCGTAGCCTGATTGCTCCTGGAAGAACTCTTCTTCAGCAGGGTCCACCTCTTCGTCTTCGAGAACTGGGGGGGTTTTATTTATATAGAGCAAGGGTGAGTACGGGAGTACTCAGCAAGTCAAGGGAATTAAGTGTTTGATGCAAGCTTCAAAGGGGAACCAGTTGTTTTTCACTATCGATTTTAGTTTAAGATTTCAGAAACATCTAAGTGAGTGCTTCTCAACGACACATACGAGAAAGTGCGTCTCGTCCGGCCAGAGCAGTGAAATTGTATCGATTGATTCTTGTCGGCATGAGAGGCTCCCTGCCAATCATTCACCGACCCCGGCTGCACCAACAGCCACAACTCAAACACGTCGACACGAGAGGCTCCCAGCCAATCGTTCACCGACACCGGCTGCTCCAACAGCCACACTTAAGCACAGAAAGGATTTCTCACACCAATAGCAGTTCACAAAGTAACCATTAAAACTACGCTAAGGAATCACCTCACATCCTCCCATGACCGTGGGCACGGCTGTTCGAACAGTTATTAACCTCTGCAGAGGGGGTACACTTTACCCACACGACGTTACTAACCCCGAGCCACCCAGCCCGTGACTCTCAGCCACGTCTGGCGACCTTGAGGCTTTCACGACAAGGCATTTTGAAAGCCGACTCAGGGTCATCTTATGCCAACAGGAGGGGTCCCACGGACCAACACCAGATTAGGTCCTAGACCATACTGTGCCAAGAAGCCCAGGGGTCCTCCCCGACACCACCCCGGCGAATCCACTTGTCCCTTGGCATCAAGATATCCCTGGCTTAGCTAGTTACTCAGCCAGGGGTGTCCCATATCACCCATGTGGTCGTACTTGACATATGCTCGGATGTAATTCCCAAGGAATCGGTCCTTAGAGCGAGAACGGGCAGACCGTACCTCTAGTACGTCTCCCGTACCGCGAGTTTTAGAAACTCACTTTATTTTGAAGGCACCGACCCAAGTGTCGGGTTTTCCAAGCATTTTGTAAACTCAAGTTTTACCTAGGTGATCATTTTAAATTTTGAGGGGAGTCTTGATATCCGTACGCGAGGTGCGAATACCGAGATCTCACCTGAGAGGTGACAAGGGTGTCAGGGTATTCAATAATCAAGGAAGGTAAATGCAGCAATTGGGTAGGGCCTGCCGGTTGTATTGCAAACCGAGGCCAAGTGCCAAGTGTAACCTAATTAATGCATAGTTTGCGGAATCAAAATACTTAATTTAAATTATAGGTTCAATTGATCAAAGGTGACTCGCCTTGCTCGAGATCTTGAGCTTCTTCCTCGAAATCCGCGCACTGCGAGTCTTCGGGCTCCGAGACTACACGCGAAACAAGACAACTCAACAAAACGATAAAAAGAAGCCCTGTTAAAGACCACTAAATGTGCCATTGGATAGATCTCAATTTTTGAGGAATTTTGGAAGTGGAACGGAGTCAATCGGGCGAATGGTTGAGAAGATATGAATTTTCGAAGATTAAATGATTTTCTGTCTAAAGGAAAAGGGAATTATTAATTCCCTGAAAAAAGAAAAGAGAAGAAGGACGGAAATCGGGCTTGTCTTGGAATGGATTTGGCCCAAGGCCGATTCGGGCGCGGGGGCCGAACAGATGGGCCAACGGCCCGAAGGTATCGGCCCACGGCCAATTGGCGCATGAGGGGAGGCCGATGGCGCACGGCCTGGTCCGGGAGGGAAGCCGACCGGGCCGGCGAGAGAGGAAAGCCGAGCGGGCCAAGGGGGGGCGAGGCCGTGTGGGCCAAGGAGGAAGGGGGCCGATGGGCCGGGGCAGGCCGCAGCCTATGCGGTCGGCCGGATTGGTGGACCGTGTCCACCGCGCGGGCGCTAGGGCGGGACCCAACGGTCGGTGGCTTGGTTTCCGCGAGCTGAGCGCACGGAGGGACGAGGCCGTCGCCGCTAGTGTGGCACCTATGTGGCGGCCACGGAGGCCGGCGGGAGAAGGGAGCACGCCGGCTGGCGCTCGCGTGGCGCCTATGTGGCAACCACGGAGGCCGGCCGGGCGGAAGAGGAAAAAGGGGCGACGGGGCGACAACGGTGACAGTGGAGGGGCTCGGGCGGCGTGGTGCGAGCCCGGAGAAGCGAGGGGAGACCACCGGAGCGGAGAGAGGGGAGAGAGAAAGAAGGCCACCGGCTCGGATTCGCGCGGGAAGGACCGACGGCGGCTGGCGATGGCGCGGGACGTCGGCGGCTGGCAATGGCGCGGGACGTCGGCGGCGCGTGGAGAGAGCAGAGGAGAGGGGCGACGGCCTTGGCGACGCCCGGAGGGTGTTCCTACGGGGAGCTAGCGGCCTAAAACACTAGAGGGAGGGGGAGTCGGAGGAGAGAGGGGGAGGTTATCGCGGGGAGGCGGCTTGCTGGGGAGGATGACGACGGCGCGGGGGCGGCGGCGCGGCACGGCTCCACGCCGAGGGAGATGGGAAGGAGGGCGCCGGGGTCCTCCTCGGCGTCCTCGGGTGCGGCGGCGGTCGACGAGGGCGGCGGCGGCAGTGGGGAAAAGGGAGCTCGGGAGGGGCGGCAATGGCGGCTGGCGAAGGGGAAATTTAAGGGGAGCAGCTAGGTCGGTTTGGGAGGGCAAGAGAGAGGCGGTTTGCGTGGAGAGGGGACCGGCGCACGGGGTGCGGCCCAGCGGCGGCAGGCGGAGAGTGGAGGGGACCGGCGCACGGGGTGCGGCCCAGCGGCGGCAGGCGGAGAGAGGAGGGGACCGGCGGCGGTCGGGGAAAAAGGAGGAGAGGGAAAGAAAAAGGGGGGAAAAGGAGGGCGGCCTCCTTGCCGATTTGGGCAAGGTGCGCGGGGATAGAGGGGACGGCGCGCGCAGACGCGGCTCGGCTCCTTGGCAGCATGCGCGCGCAGCGCAGCGGCGGGGCCGACGGCTGACGCCAGCGCTTGGCGCGGCACGGGGGCAACGGGGCAGGAGGGGTGGGTCGCGGTGACGGCGGCGGCGGGCGTGGCGGTCGGCCACGCCGCGCGTAAGCGGGACCGCGGTGCGGAGGAACGGGGTCGCCGGCGGGAACGGGACGGGGCACCGGCGGGAGAGAGAGAGAGAGCGGGTGAGGAAGAAGGAGGAAGAGAGCGGCTGCTCTCTCGCGCGCGCAGTGCGTGCGACGCACGTGCGCGGCGGGGTCGGCGCGCTCGGGCCGCACGGACCGGGCCGGGCGGGCGCGGCCCAGCAGGAGGGAGGAGGCCGAGCGTGAGGGGGAGGGCTGGCCGAGGGTCTGGGCCGAACGGTAGCCCGAGAGGGAAGGGGGAGAGGGAGCGGCTGAGGGGAAATCGGCCCGAGGGCAGAGGGAGGTAAAGCAGACTTTCTAGGAGTTGGATTTTTGGAGGGATTTAGGGTTCGGATTCGAAATCCGATTTCGCGGTTTTCTCCGGGATTGAGACGAGAGGGGAAACACGAGACCTTGGCACACGACAAGACTCAACCGAAGAGCAAACTTTCGCTAGTAGGGTTTTTAGAGATTAGTTTTCCCGCTACGCCGCGACAAAACGGGCGTTACAAATTCTCTTCACGTTGAGCCTCGAGGAGTTTAACAGGGTTGATGGACTTGAGGAAGCCAAGGATATTTGGGACACATTGCAAGTTGTTCATGAGAGCACACCCGGGGTGAGGGAGTCCAAGATCGAGCTTTTGGAAGGAAGGCTTGAAAGGTTCGTGATGTAAGATCCGGAGACTCCACAAGAGATGTATGACTGGATGATGCTCTTGGTGAACAAGATTCAAGGACTTGGAAGTGAGGACATGACGGATCACTTCATCATCAAGAGGCTTCTTCGTGCCTTCAGACAAAGGAATCCTACCTTGGTAACTCTCATTCGTGAGAGTAAGGACGTCAAGATACTTACTCCAAGTGATGCCCTCGGAAGAATTGTGACCCATGAGATGCTTGAAGAAGAGGCGAAGGAGATCAAGAAAATGACCAAGAATGCTACCATGATCAAGAACAAGGAGATCGCTTTGAAGGCCATCAAGGAACAAGCTTCAAGTGAAAATGAAAGTGAAGATAAAGATATGGCGCTTATTGTGAAAAGGTTCAAGCATTTCCTTTGTTTGAGTGGCTTTGGGATGAACAATAAGGATGATGACAAAGGAAAAGCTCGGCAATCCAAGAGGGCATTCTTTCAATGTGGCGAGTATGGTCACTTCATTGCGGATTGTCCCAAGAGTAATGAAGCCAAACCCAAGACTGTCAAGAACAAGACCGGGCAAGCTCACATGGCAGAGGTGTGGTACGCCGATGATGAAGCGAAACCGAAGGAAAAGGAATAAAGAGATGGTGGAGTTGCAATCGTTGCTGTGAAGTCATCATCATCCACCATGGAGTGTCTCTTCGATAACTTGAACGACGATGACGACAACTCCTTCCACCACTCTTGCTTCATGGCCCAAGACCACAAGGTGATCCCTCCTTCAAAACCCTCATTAGATGATGATTATGAAAGTGATGAGGAAAGTGAGGATGATGTTGATGAAGTGCTTAGAAGTTTTAGCAAGCCAGCCATGCAACACTTGGAAAAGCTAATGAAAGCATTGGATCACAAAGAAAAATCTCTCGAAAGGCAAGAAGCTATACTCGTTCTTGAAAAGAAAAGAAACCTTGCCTTAGAGGATGATTTGGCTATGGAACATGGGAATGTTGAAAAATTGACCAATGAGCTTTCATTGGTAAATGGATCAATTGCTAGCTTGAAGGATGCCAATAACGCACTTCAAGAGAAGCTTGTGGCTTTGGACCAAAGTCATAAGGCTCTTGAAGTGCAATTTGACACTCTTTGGACTAGCTCTTCTCCATCCAATGACGCCACTAAAGTGTCCAATGCCTCCACTAGCAATGGTTGTGCTAGGTGTTATAATTATGATTTAGATTCATATGCCACTAATCTTAAAGCTATGGAGGCTCTTAAGAAAGAGAATGAAAGGTTGGGAACCTTGGTAAACTATGGGTGCATGAAGACCTATCAATCCAAAGATGCACTCTACAGGGCCATCACCACCCACAACAACAAAGATGGACATGGACTTGGCTTTTCTCCCACTAAGAGTTAGTCCTCTAAGCGTGTTGTGGTAAACAGGAAGGAATGGTTGACGTTTGTGAAGGAAGGAAACACCCCACAAGCAAGCAAGACAAAATTCCCTTTGACTGATCAGAGACCCAGAAGTTTCGGACATATGACTAGGAGGTTCTTGCCGAGTTTCTCTGCCAAGAAGAAAAATTTGCCAGGAAGTTCCAGGCCAACTTCTCTGGACAGACACAAGGGCTGGCAAGAAGTTCCTGGTCAAGTGCTTGGAAATTCCAGCCAAAGGGTCTATACTATGATTCATATGTGATTGCCAAGAACCATTATGGTAAGGTGGTGGCCTATCACAATGGTGATCACAATGAGGAGTATAAGGCTTATGTATGGGTTTCCAAATCACTTGTAACTAACTTTCAAGGACCCAAACTTCGATAAGTTTGGGTACCTAAATCCCAAGCTTGATTCTTTTTTAGGAATACTCCTCCGGTGGATCAAGTTGGGTGGTGGATAGTGGATGCACAAACAACATGACAGGGGAGAGGAGTATGTTTACAAGTCTTCACGAGGAGGGAGGAAACCGTGAAAATATTATCTTTGGAGATGATGGTAAGGGAAATGTAATGGACCTTGGTAAAATCGTCATCTCCAATACTCAATCGATTTCCAATGTTCTCCTTGTCAATTCATTGAGCTATAATCTTTTATCCGTTTCTCAATTATGCAAAATGGGTTACAATTGCTTGTTTACGGACGAGGATGTGACTGTTTTTAGGAGAGATGACTCTTCCGTGGCATTCAAAGGAAAGTTGAAGGGTGATCTCTATCTCGTTGATTTTGATGTTGATAGAGTAAATCTAGAAGCTTGTTTGATTGCTAAATCCTCGATGGGTTGACTATGGCACCGAAGGTTAGCTCATGTAGGAATGAGAAATTTGTCAAATCTCGTAAAAGGGGAACACATTCTCGGGCTTACTAATGTCACATTTGAGAAAAATCATGTATGTAGTGCGTGTCAAGCTGGCAAGCAAGTTGGAAACCCACATCCCATCAAAAATATCATGACCACTACAAGACCACTTGAGCTTCTTCATATGGATCTTTTTGTTCTAGTGGCATACCTAAGTATTGGAGGTAACAAGTATGGTTTTGTCATTGTTGATGATTATTCTCATTTCACTTGGATGTTCTTTCCCCATGATAAAAGTGAAGCACAAGACATTTTCAAGCGTTTCACAAGACAAGCACAAAATTAATATGACCTCACCATCAAGAGGGTACGAAGTGACAGTGGTGGAGAATTCAAGAACACTCAAGTGGAGGAATTTCTAGATGAGGAAGAGATCAAGCATGAGTTCTCCACACCATATGATCGCCCCAAAATGGCATTGTTGAAAGGAAGAATCATACACTCATTGAAGCCGCAAGGACAATTCTTGATGAGTACAAGACCCCGGACATATTTTGGGCAGAGGCCGTGAACACCATGCCACCAACTGACTCCACCTCTACAAGCTATTGAAGAAGACCTTATTGAAAAGACCTTGATGTCGCCTAGAGGAGGGGTGAATAGGCATTTCTAAAAATTATCACAACTTCATAGCATATTAGAATGATGAGAACTTTCGGTTCAAATCGGAACTTCCGATATGGGATTGGAAGTTCCGATCTCAACCGAAAAGTTCGGCTGATAACAGAATAAAACACTAGCTATGAACTTGTAGCTCGAACAAACAAAATATATATGAATCAAGATGTGACAAATAAGGTATCTAAGCAAGATATAAGGTCACCAGCTATATCAATTAAGCATGAAAGTAGATTGGGTTAAAACAAGCTCAAGCACAATATGAGAGAAGGCAAGAACGAGCAAACCAAGAGAGGAGACGCGTGATTTGTTTCCCGAAGTTCAGATCCACGGATCCTACATCTCCATTGAGGTGCCACAAAGGCCGGGTCTATTTCAACCCTTTCCTCACGAGATTGCACAAATGCATTCCTCGATTTCACTCTTGATTTCTTCCCTTGCGGAGGTGAAATCGAAACCTTCACAAACTTTTCGAGGCACACCACAACCTTGGGTGCTCACCGGCGATGCCTAGTCATCTAGGAGACCTTAATCCCCAATAGTAACAAACACAATCGAAGATTTGCTTGCTATGAACTCTAGTGCTCAAAGTATGGAGTGAAGCTCACTAGCTCTCAACTTCTCAATCTCTCAATCCAACTCTCTTCCTTTCTCAAATCCCTCTCACAAAGAGGCACCACAAAGGTAGGGAATGGGGAAGGCTATTTGGCTTTGGATGTGTCTAATAATGCCCAAGAACAGCAGCCATTCAAAGAAGGGGTGGAGGAGTTTATATACCCGAGCGTCTCAAAACTGTTGGAGGCCAAGATTCTATTTTTTGGAATTTTCGAAATGCATTTTCGGACAAGTCCAAAAATCAACAGAAGGCAATCTCAGTTTCGTAGCAATTTTTGGAATTTCCAAAAATTTTCAGAATTTCCGAAATAGTTTTGGACTTTCCGAGATATTTTTGGAATTTCCAAAAAAACACCAGGCAAAACGGCCATAACTTTTTGCTCGGAAGTCCGTTTTTGATGATCTTGGACTCTATGAAAAGCTCACCCAGAGAACTACCCAACTCAACCAAAATGAAGGTCTAAAACCACTCAAAGGATAGGTTAAAACTTAGGTTTCTCTCAAGGTAGCACTAGGATAGGTCACTTTGAGCACCGAGACATACACAAACATATCGACGTTGCATCCCTCTTGATAGTACAGCATTACTATACTCAAAAGTAGATAGAAAGAGAATTATACTAATAGGAATGTCTTCTTTCCATCTTCATTTCTTTGTCTTAATTGATGCCAACACCAAAACCGTTTTACCGTATATTCTTCAAATGATTGATGCGGTTACTTATAGCTTCAAATGACCTCTCACGGTCCATCAGGACAAAGACGTCACTCGTCCTTCACCACTAGATTTGGTGTTTTGGCGCCAAGCCCCTTGCTTGTCCTTCACCCTCACATGGTCCATCGCGACCGAGCATTGCTTACCTTTTACCATCTTGCCATAGTAGCCACTTTGTACCCCACATCTTCAATATATTCACTTTGTCATCCTTGGTATCTTTAGGTGTAATCATATCACTTGAGCATCAACACATTTTCAATCCTTGGGACCTATTTTTTCTCATTCAACTCAATGAAATTATTAGTCCCAATGATCCGGTTGTCAACCTTTACTTGTTGACCAACCGATTGCATGTATAAAAGGATATGAATAAATAATGAGTATTAATCAACACCACAAGTGTCATATACTCAAATATATGCTCAAATGTAAAGATCCCAATTAAATGAAAGTGAATAACTTGGATCAAGCACATGCATAACTAAGGTATAGGATTTGCTCCCCTAAATATATGCATACAAAATGTTTGTGTGAAGCAAGAGTATGCATAAAAAGATATGAAACATTGGGAGCTTATCCTATAGAAGAATAGAAGACATTTATCAAATATAAGCATTAAAATAAAAATATACCTTCATCATCTCCATGTTCTCAATGTAAAGAGACTAAATAAGAGAAAATACTCAAACAAAACATTAGTCTCACATGTATATTGTTATTCACATGGAAATATTATATATGAACATATCAATATGTGCATGGAGAGGAGTAATGAGACATATAACTTGATCTCCGTGCACTTCATCCTTGTTGTGATTTAGGTCCACCATCAACGAATATTGCTATCTCAACTCATATGAAGTCCGTGAACCATTTCTCACAATTTCCACTTCCATATCCACATGAGACTAAAACAAAGAAAATGCTTATAAAAATATTTGTCTCGTATAATTGGATTTATCATTAATCACCAAAACTAAATTAGTGACACTTGAACTTTCACTTATATGAGCTCTTGAGTGGTAAGAAGCCTAATGTCTCTTATTTTTGTGTCTTTGGGAGAAAGTGATTTATTTTGAGTAAGAGGCCTTGTTCATCAAAATTTTCACCCAAGGTGGATGAGGGTTTCTTACTCGGTTATGAATCAAATGCCCATGCCTATCGTGTGTTCAACAAAACCTCTAATATTGTTGAAACCACTCGGGATGTGACATTTGATGAATCTAATGGCTCCCAAGGAGAGCAAGTTGTGGTTCATGTTGTAGATGATGCAGATCCAAGTAAGGCAATTGGAACCAAGACAATTGGAGATATAAGACTAATCGAGGTGCAGGACGATCAAAATGATCGTGATCAACCTCCATCATCGAGCTCTAACAATCCTTCATCAAGTCAGCCGACAGGAGGCCCGGAAGTTCCGGGCACGTCTACCAGGAACTTTTGGGAGGAAGTTACGGGCTCCTTAGCCAGGAACTTCCAGAAAGATGTTCTGGGCACCTCTGCTAGGAACCTCCCAGTTGGCGATATTCAAGGCGTGCCTCCGACATAAGTGGATGGTATCGACTCTATGGGCACTCAAGGGAAACCTGAACAGGCTCAAATCCCCATGGTGCACCATCCAAGCATACATCAGACCGTTCAAAGAGACTATCCCGTTGACAACATACTTGGAGACATCCAAAAGAGGGTAACTACTCAATCTCAAGTTGCTAGTTTTTGTGAACACTACTTGTTTGTCTCGTCCTTGGAACCTATTAGGGTGGATGAAGCACTTGGTGATCCGGATTGGGTGATGGCTATGCAAGAGGAGTTGAACAACTTCACGTGCAACCAAGTTTGGTCATTGGTGGAGAGACCCACACAAAATATGATCAGAACCAAGTGGATCTTCCAGAACAAGCAAGACGAGAATAGAGTGGTGATTCGCAACAAAGCACGGTTAGTGGCGCAAGGTTTTACCCAAGTTGAAGGACTTGACTTTGGTGAAACTTTTGCGCCCGTTGCTCGTCTTGAGTCCATTCGTATTCTATTAGCCTATGCTGCTAGTCATGATTTCAAGTTGTATCAAATGGACGTCAAGAGTGCTTTCCTAAATGGACCAATCTCGGAATTGGTGTATGTTGAGCAACGACCCCGCTTTGAAGATCCCAAGTATTCAAACCATGTCTATAAGCTTCAAAAGGAGCTCTATGGGCTCAAACAAGCTCCTACAGCATGGTATCAATGCCTTTGTGACTTTCTCCTTAAAAATGGCTCTGAGATATGGAAAGCCGACACTACTCTCTTCACTAAAAACTTTACAAATGATTTGTTTGTTTGCCAAATTTATGTCGATGACATAATATTTGTGATGTGACCATAACTACCATTGATACAACCATGGCTTATATCATAGGAAAATTGGAAGACATTGAGATTGAGCCACAGAAGTTATGGAATCCAAATCGGCCACCTGGTACAACGCTGACTTCAAATGGCCGCCTAATATGCATACGAGATCTGTTTTGGGCCCATGAGTACTTGATGGAAAATTCTCGAAGTCCTCTTTCCAATAGATCTAGCCTCATCTCCAAATTCCTTCTCAGTCATCCGCAATCAGAAAAACAAGATGCTGCATCATCTATAATGGGCTTATGGGCTTGTAACTTCATCGGGACCTTGGCCCAAGTGGGGCCCATGTGGGGTGCGCCCCAATTTGGTGGAGCACGACCCTAGGGACCCTTTTGTCGCCCTCCCATCTCTTTAAATAGCTAGGTACACTTTTAGGGTTTCTTGGGTTTTGTTAGATTAAAGTTTTAGCCATTGCTACTTTATCTTGTAGTTACGTGTGTTGGCTAGACCACCTAATTACTTGTCTTCAGAACCCCACCTTATTATAAGCTTCAATTCCTATTTGCAATTCACATTGCTTTTATCTTGTTCTTGCTTGTTTCTTCGATTTGCTTGCAGGAATAAGGTTGATTTGCACCAGCAAGATCAACAACCCACGGAGAGGTGTATCGATTGCTAAGGTGCAACACAACAACGTCTTGTACGGTTGTAGTCGGGTCATCAATGTTTCTCTCAAATCTTAGTTATCATCAACTCATCAAAAGATCGGGACAACCAGATCCCTGAGCGTATCGAGTGCAGTTCAGGGTTTATCAAGTAGTATCAGAGCTTTCGTTGCTCGGTGAGTTTTATCTAGCTATAACTAGAAAATAGCCATACAAAAAAAAGATTGCATCACTTTACCTAGCCATAATTGTGCCATTGCATAGTTCTTTTTAGTTTTTGCTTTGTTGAGTTTTGCGTTGTATCTCAAGTCGTGTTGCTGATCTTAGCATCTAGTCGTTTAGAGTTTCGAGTTCTTGGCACGTTTATTACCATCGTCGCCGTCACAT
This sequence comes from Oryza officinalis, assembly GCA_008326285.1. Taxonomy (NCBI): domain Eukaryota; kingdom Viridiplantae; phylum Streptophyta; class Magnoliopsida; order Poales; family Poaceae; genus Oryza; species Oryza officinalis. The sequence goes on from BDMV01000005.1 coordinate 23,764,325, forward strand.
CTTTGTTGTTTTCAGGATCTTCGAAAACGGAATCGTGTCGTCGCTAGGGTTTCGTTTTTCTCGTTTCGGGCATTTTCTGTCAGTTGGTTTTGGAGTTGCATCTAGGGTTTTTGTCATGTAGTTGTGGCCTGTCCTGTGTCCGTGCTGTTGCCATGAGAAAGATGGAAGAAGGAGATTAGATTAGATTAGATTGGTTTTTTTTTGTAAACAAAAATTGGTATCGGATTCGAGTTCCGTTTGAAAAAATGGAATCCATACGAGAGGAGCATTCCATTTTTGTATAGATCCAATTTTAGGGTTTGAACTTTTACATTTGAGTCCCTGTAATTTTTATATTTACATTTGAGTCCCCGCAACCTTACATTGAGGTCCTTAGGTTGGCTTTTGCTAAAATAAATCAAAAAAAAGAAAAAAAAGGCAGAAAGGTGCTTACAAAAAGAAAAGAAAAGCCGCACCAAAAAAAAGAAAGAAAAAGAAAGGAAAGAAAAAAAAGAGAAAGAGAAAAAAGATAGAAAGAAAAAAAAGAAGGAAGAAAAGGAGAAAATCACTTGTTATCTTTGAGATTGTTTTCATATATCAGAGTTGTGCTTGAGTTGATTCTAGTGCTATATTATGGTATCGTTTGTGTCTAGGCTCACGTCTATAATACGTTCTAGCCTAGGACCAGCACGGTATTGACTTTGAACAATTATTCAACTTTGCATTCTTTGATTTGATCATTTGCTATTCATTTGCTACATATTTAAGCCTACCCAAAGCTCTATAGATTTGATTGCAGCCGTACAGCAAGTGTTTGCCAAGGCATCGATACATCTAACCTCCATTGAGGTGTTTGGTTGAGTCCGTGTATGTCACCATTCCGCTTGCATTGGTAAGAACTTGTAAGAGCTTGGTTAAAAGCTTGAGTGTGTATCTTTTGAGCCTCCACTACCTACTAGTTAATAGGAACGTACATACTTTTGTGTATGTTTCTTGTTTTGAACTAACAATGGCAGGGATACGCAAGACAATTGGGGATAACTATACTCAACGTTGACATCTTTATCGAGACATGAGGATTAATTAACATGACACATATGAGGTAAGTGACGTTGTTCTAGCTAAGATCAAATCTGCACTACCTTATTTTGAAGGAAATTATGATCCACATGCTTACATTAAATGGGAGCTAGCGGTTGATAGAGAATTTAAAAAGCATGATTTGTCTGAGAAACAAATGGTTATGTGTGTCTCTAGTGTGTTAGTAAAAAATGCTTCTTATGATTGGAAACATCTTTGTAGGCATAACAAAATACCAGAATCTTGGAAAGACCTGAAACAATATTTGAGAGATGTTTATGTTCCTATGTATTATGCTGACATTCTGCTCAATAAACTATAATGTCTAAAACAGGATACCAGAACGGTTACTTCATACTATCATGATATGCATGTTTGTTTATTACGTTGTGGTTTAGATAAATGCGAAGAAGCTACATAATTGAGGTTTTTACGTGGGCTTAATAAAGAAATTTAGGACATGCTTGCTTGTGAAAGTTATAGCTCTTTTGCTCATTTGTTACAACTTGCTTGCAATGCGAAAAGGCAAATTGAGGATGTGAAGAAGCAACAAGTTGTACACGTGCCTCCTATTACTAATAATTTGCAGAAAGTAAACAAATTCCAAAAGGAGAAGAATGATGTACTTGAGAAGAAAGAGGAGAAGCATGAAGCACATGCGATGTATAAAGAAAGTTTGTAAGGTAAATTAAATGGTGCTGAGATAAATGAAGGTAAGTATTTTCAAGCTGAGCTACGAATGTCCACTTTTCATGCTATCGTAGAGCAATCATTAGTGGAACCCACTGCTGAGATTCCTTTGTCACAAGTTGATTTGGTTGTTGTTCCTTATGATAAAAAAAAATTGTGTGATAATGCTTCACTTATACCCATATCACAACTAGTGAATGAACATCCTATTCCTATTGTTAATTCTTTATGTGCTGATTTTAAGCATGTTGTTCACAATGCTAATGAAGTTGACGAACGTGAATTGCTATCCTCTTTAAGTACTTTGGGCTATGTTTTGTTAGATGACTTTTATGAGCTTGATAGTTTGAAGGAGAAATTATTTGCTAAGTTTGATTTGCCATGTCCAATTAATGCTATTTTTTATATCTTTGGTGAATATAATGATAGAGGAGTATATTCGGTGCACAGAGTTTACATATGTTCAATTTTCGAACCACCTGTATCCATCAATCAATATTGCAAGCCAGAGAATTATATCATTGCTAATTTTGCTACTTCGAGTTTCTCTATTTTTGATTGGAAGAAACAGGTTCTTTTAAATGGACTACGCGACGAGCGTTATATGCAAAAACCGAGGATGGTTTTCCGTGAACAAGAGGAGGATGATGTGACCATGACTACCATTAATACAACCATTACTCACATCATAGGACAATTGAAAGACATTGAGATTGAGCCGCAGAAATTATGGAATCCAAATCGGCCACCTGATACAATGCTGACTTCAAATGGCCGCCAAATATGCATACGAGATCCATTTTGGGCCCATGAGTACTTGATGGAAAACTCTCGGAGTCCTCTTTCCAACGGATCTAGCCTCATCTCAAAATTTCTTCTCAGTCATCCGCAATCACAAAAACAATGTGTTGCATCACCTGTAATGGGCCTATGAGCTTATAACCTCATCTGGGACCCTGGCCCAAGTGGGGTCATGTGGGGTGTGCCCCAATCTGGTGGAGCACGACCCATGTGGGGTGCGCCTTGGGACATGTCAATTCCTTGGATGCTCCCTTGTTTCGGTCCTCCAAGAAGCAAAATTCCATTGCCCTATCCACCGCCAAAGCCAAATACATAGCCGCCGAATCTTGTTGTGCCCAACTCCTTTGGATGAAACAAACCCTTCAAGACTTTGGCTACACCTTTTCCAAGATCTCTCTCCTATGTAACAATGAGAGTGCCATTAAGATAGCCAACAATCCCATCCAACACTCAAGAACCAAATACATTGGCATTCGCCACCACTTCTTGAGAGATCATGAGACTAAAGGAGACACTAATCTTACCCATGTGAGAACCGAAAGCTAATTAGCCGACATTTTTACCAAGCCGCTGGATGAGAAAATGTTTTGCAAGCTTAGGAGTGAGCTCAATATCTTGGATTCTTGCAATATTTGTTGTGGAATGGTTGGCTAATTAATAGCCAAGCATGAATCATTGAATAAATGTAAATTGAAATTGAACTTTTGTGTCTTGAGACCTCTTCTTGAGTAGAAGTTAGTCTTGATACCAGGAATAAAATTCAAACATTCCCCCTAATCCAAAAACCCTTTTGTCAACAATTTTGCGAAAATCTTTGTGTGCTCATTTTTATTGCGAAAACTTGTTTTTCCTCTCCCTCTTGTGATGCATTATGACCATTGTTATGTATTGTTTGCTTGTGTGCTAGTCACGTGTGTCGCAAGCTTATTACATGTCCATTCCATCCCCTTCCAACTATATCTTTTTTCCTGTGTTGCCAGAAAGTTTCTTGTCCCCAGCCACAAACTTTCGGGCAGCATCCACTGCCATGATTTATTTCCTGACCGAAAGTTTTGGTCCCCGCCGCCAGGAACGTCCGAGCATCGGGGGTGTAAAGCCCCAGGGGGAGCCTGAGGTCGTTTCTCTCTCCCCTTACTCCCCCATTCTAAACCCTAATTGCTGCTGCCACCCTCCTGTGGCGATTTCTTGATTCCACCATGGAAATCCGATCGAGCTCCATGTTTCTCTTCACATTGGTGGCGAGGAACTCCTTCTCGTGGTCGGTTTCCGCGATCATCGCCTCCAGGTTTCAATTTCGATCTTTTTTATTAGTCCATTCTTCTTTTGGCCCGATCTCTAAATTTGTGAACCTTCTTGCTACCTTCTAGTTCACCGATTTGTAGTTCTTTGTCAAATGCACTGACTTTTATTTGGGGTCCTTCTTTTTCATCTTGCCGGCTGGAAGTTCTAGTGTTCTTCACCCTGAACTTTTGGCCATTGTCGACCAAGCCAGTTAACCCCTTGATTCCTCCATTTTTTTTGTTTACCATTGCACTTCTTTTTGTTGCCTCCAGTTGTAGTGGGTATCATGACTCATGAGAAGCCTCAGAAGCTAGTCAAGATGTTTTCGGTGATCCGAGATGATTGGACAGTTCTATGCTACCGTGTTCTTTGGGACCACAAAGAAAGGTGCTCCCTTTTTGAAGTGGAGAACTGAAGTAAGACTATCGAGTTTCCATGTCTCGCTTTGCCTCCATTCTTGGTTTGGATCCAAATGACTTGAACAAGGTTGATCTTCACAGTGAGGAGCCTATCCCAATGGCTCACACTCAATTCTTGTATTGCCTGGGCACCACCAAGGGTTTGCTCCCTCAATACAAGCTCCTCTACTCCATCTTTAGATGGACTCTTCTTCCCAAGGTTGGTGATGCCACTGCTCTCCTTGCTAGGCATGCTCACCTCCTCAATCACATGCGCTACAATCAGCCTCCTTTCAGTGTGATGAAACTGATATGGTATGAGATCTTCAACACTGCTTGTGATCCCAAGAAAGGTTGCACCTATGCACCCTACATTATGCAGATGATTACGGAAGTCACTGGTCTCTACTACAACTTGGATAGCTCCCATCGCTGTTTTCATCCTCATGTGCCTTCTGCATTCAAAGTGCCCATGCCCACTTCTACTCCCTCTGTTGCGAGTACATCTTCTGCTCCTCGTAGCTCTTTGAGCTCCAATTCTCCCATCAAGAAAGCTCTTTAGTCCATCTTCTGTCTTTGTGCCAAAACTGCTGAGAAGGTGAAGAAGATGGAGAAGAGACTGAAAGATCTTATGAGAGATACCGGGAAAGTGATGTCAGATGATTTTGAGGATGAGGTCTATGAGGATCCTTTTGCTGCTTATGAGACTGCTAGGGATATTGCTGCTGGTGAGGGTACTTCTGTGGGCCCTCAATCCTTTGTTGAGTTGTCCTTACATTCTGATGAAGAAGAGGAAGAAGAAGAAGAATAAGAAGAGGATATTCCAGATGTTGAGTTTGATGAAGATGAAGCAGAAGAGGGGGAGAATGAAGTGGAAGAAGAGGAAGAAGAGGAGGAGGCAGCCACTGAGGTTGCTGCTGAGGCCACCCCTACTGTTGATCCTAGCACTAGAGGTGGTACTATGGATGATGATGCCTAGAGTGGTGACACGGAGATTCTTGACTACAGTGACAACTCAGGTGGTGAGTGATTCCCTTTTTTCCCTACATCTACTCTTTTTTTGGTGCCTTGATGCCTAAGGGGGAGAAAATTACAGAATGAAGGGGTTCACACTTCCCTCTTCCCTTTTTGTAGCTCCTATCGGCTGGCTGGAAGTTCCGGGTCTTTGGCCAGGACGTTCCGACCAGGCTGTGTTGTCCCCTTTCTCACTTTTTCTCAGAAAAATTCCTATGGACATGTAAAAATATTTTCTGTGCTGGGATGTAACGACTATTAGATTTTAAGTTTATTTACCTCAGTTTATCTAATGCATTGTGTGATATTCATGAAATCTTGGTGTATTGTTGTTTTACCTTTTTTATGTGTGCTTGCCATGTCATATGCATCTCTTTATACATATGTAATCACACTACTGCACCCCACGATTGAGAAGTGTTGAGCAAAACTCTCCTCACTTATCTCTTAAATATATGCATATGAAATTCACTCTTATTTCCTATATGCATACATTAAGGGGGAGTTTTTCTCACCTCTTGTCACTCAAAATCAATTTATATTCATTCTTTTGTAAGCTTTAACCGTGTTGTCATCAATCACCAAAAAGGGGAAGATTGAAAGTGCATCTAGCCCCCGAAGTGGGTTTTGATGATTAATAACAAAACGGTTAAGGGACTAATGATTTTATTAAAATAAGTGCAGGTAATTAATCTCAAGTTTCTTAGGTGTGAGATGATGTGTAGAGGATACCCCCCAACAACAAATGCAAAGCGGTGAGAGGACTCAAAGAGTTATTTAAAATTCTTTTCAATTTTTGCTCGAGTCTAGGAAAACCGTACTATCAAGAGGGGTACCAAACAGTTGCCTAAGGTGATATAAGTTCTTAAAAGTCATATCCATAGAAGAGAGATTTTTTAGAGCATTTTTTTTGAATGACCAAATTCATGGCAGCAAGAGCTGGCCAGAAATTCCTAGGACCCTAGCCCAGAACTTCCTAGCACCGTCGCCCAGCTAATTTTTCCTAAGTGTTGGCCGAAAGTTCCTAGCACCCCAGCCCGGAACTTCCTAGCATCGCCACCCAACTACTTTTTCCTAAGTGTTGGCCGGAAGTTCCTGGCACCCTGGCTTGGAAACTCCTAGCACCTTTCCAATTCAAAAATGTGAGTAATGGCTACACGACGTCCTTGCAAGCCTATATATTCCCCACACACACCCCATAGCTCACTTTTTGCAATTCTACTTTCGTTTTTCTGTCTCCTAGCTTCTCCCATGGTGTTCATGCCCCCTCCACCTTGTTCTTGAGCCTCCCAAGTGAGATTGAGTGAGAATTGAGGGTGGTGGTGAGGATTGGTGATGTTGAGAAGGTTAGGATCACTTGAGTACTTGAAGATCTTCATGGGCAGCTATTTGGTGCTTGTTACTCTTGGAGGGCATCCTCCTAGATGGATAGACGTTGCCCGCGAGCATTCAAAAGTGTGTGGATTGCCTGGGAAAGTTTGTGAATGTTTTCCTCATCTCCACAAGGAAAAGAGATAATTTGAGTGAATTTCGAGCTGAGCCTTCGGAGGTTGTCTTCGTAGAGCAATTCTCATCCGTGGTGTTCACTGGGGATTCAAATTGGGGGGTCTTAGTGGTCACTTGAACCCTAGTGGAGGACCTAGGGATGTTGGATTGAAAACCGGGGACTTCCTCCTAGGGTTTTGCGTGATGAGGCAAGAGGTTAATCGAGACCCAGCTCTTCGCAGTCCTCAATGGAGAGTACGATTCTTGTAATCCGAACTTGGGGAAAAAAATCCTTGTCCTTCTCTTGTGTATGAATTTCGCCTTTTCTATGTTGATTAGTTTTCTATTGATTTACTTCATCTCCTGTACTAGTACAAGTCTTAAGTCTCTGTAAGAATCGAGACTTTAGTCTCAAAGTGCTAGAACACTAGAAGTTCCTGACCCGAACACCGGAAGTTTCGGACTGCTTTTGCTGCTAGGAAGTTTCGGGGTTCTGGCCAGGAAGTTTCGGGCCCTGTTGAATTTAACCGCTACGATTGAAGAAATTTTTAGGAACGCCTATTCACTCCCATTTAGGCGACATCGAAGGGCTTTCAGCAATATGCAATCAACCCTCGCATATGCTTGCTAGGCTGCTCACTAGTGCATGCATGTTGTTCGCTTGGTACAAGCCCGACCAACTTGGGCCATGCATGCATGCATGAGATCGATCATGCCTGCCGCTACGTGCGGCGCTGCCGGCACGGTAACACGTGGGCAGCCAATCGCCTTGAAGGCGGACGCGAGTCAGAGGGTGATTGCATAGCTGCGCACGACGGTGGTGGCCTAAAGTACATGCGGCTTCGTCACGGTTGGTCCACTGGTCGTGAGGTGATCTACCGCCGCGGACGGTCAACCAGCCACGGACAGCAACTCCTTTCGCATAGCGCGATGTGATGACCGCCTCACGTCATTAGCGCCTCGCCCGTACATGCGAACAACAAAAATACTAATCTGTCATTAAAATTCAATCTAATAATAACAACAGATTGGAACAACAAACTCGATGAACGAAGAGCTGCTGATAACGTGTTGTAAACCAACGCGCCTATTAGCGAATCATTGGATCTGTTCCCTGTCCTTCCCATAGCTGTAGAGGCATGAGATGATGTAGAATACCCGCGCCATTCCCTTTGTCCTCAAGAACATTGCAGAAGTAGATAATGAACACATGAGATAATGTAGAACACCCGCGCCATTCCCTTTGCCCTCAAGAACATTGTAGAAGTAGATAATGAACACAGATGTAGGATGGAGTTCTTTCTTCATTATAGATCTGATCTCGAGTACAAGCCAATCATAGATGTCTCACCCTATCCCTCTATATATAGGGGTCTTCGGAGTAGATAAATCTTATCTCTACTCCGGTTCAGATTGGTCCACAAGAAAGGAATTTATCTCTCCAGAAGATAATATTTCATAACACTTTTTACATATACATATTTTGTATATATATATATAGTCTAAAATTCTTGGATATACATCTGAATACCCTTGAATTGAAGTGGGCCCGCCCCTGGTTTGTCTCCGTCCATATCCCAGGGCTCTGGTAGACCTGACGGCCGAGGGAGTGGGCCATCGAGTTTCCCTCCCGGTAGATGTGCCAGACCTCAAATTCGGTGCAGTGCTAGAGCAGGGAGAGGATCTCCTCGTGCATGGCTGCTGGGATCCTCGTCTGCGTCTCCTCGCTGCGTAGGTTGTTGCCCTCGACCACGAAGCACGCCAACGCATGCTTCAGTCCCTGGATCAGTGCATGGGCCTCCACCACCGCGACGGTCTAGTGCTCCGTGGTCTCGACGAAGGCGAGCACCAAGCCGCCATCGCAGCCACGGATGACGCCGTCGATGCTCGCTCGCCCGGACCCGTCGTTGAACACGCTCTCGTTGAAGTTGAGCTTGCACCACCCCACTGGTGGCAGCTCCCACCTGACGTGCAGCCGGGTCGGATGGAACAGCGGCGAGGACGGGGCCAGTGCCGTGGAGCAACGAGGAGCCGGCGGCAAGAGAAAGAATGAAGGTGACGGCTGGAGCAGGAGGGCTGGAGGTGTGCAGTAGAGGAAAGCCATGGCAGTGAAGGCAGCGAACAAAGAGAATGATTTGCCGCTGACGAGCGGAGAGAGGCGCTTTATCGTGGGTTCGATTCGAAGCGGAGTCCGAGTTGGACTTGGAGTCAATGGCACCGTAGTCCGACAAATTTTTTTATTTTTATATTTATTTTTAAAATATTTATAAAAATAAATTTCCGATTCAAAATTTTACAAAAATATACTCTGCCCGTCCTCCCGTAGGGCGGGGCATATAAATCGCCCAAGGGGAAGACAGCGAAAGTGACGTGGCAGGCGAGGAGAGGGGCACGCCACTACAAATTTGCTGGCAGCCCCTTCTCGCCCTACCTTAGGGTGATTTATTGCCGGGAGAGGCTGTCACGCCCAGAAATTCGCTAACCCGAATTTCAAGCAGAATGTGTATTAAAATCCCTTTTCAGGACCAGCCAAGGTACACAAACGACAAAGTTGCCATACAGATCCACGTCTTACAAACACCATAAAATCTCTTACATAAACACAGCGGAAAAAGGAAACAAGCTAATGTAACAAACTAGACACTCATAGTAAAGCAACTCCAATCCATAGGCATCCTCGACGGTAGCCACAAGCCTACTCTTCCGAAAAGTCTTCCTCTGATACATACTCCAACTCTGATGTGGGGAAAATAAAGCAAGACTGAGTACTACCCACTGTACTCAATAAGTCATACCGGAAAGGAAAATAATGATGCAAGTAATAACAAAGGAGACTGAAAGGTTATTTTCATAAAATACGCATTTAAAGACAATAGTTGAAAACAGTAAAACAGTTGAGCAAATTAATCATAATTGAACCATCATGTCCAACGCTACACCACGTTGCGACAAGCCCAAATCATCCACCTGAACTAAACCAGTTCCAATATATCCAATTATTAAGAAAGTGGGACTAATCACGGTGAATCTGGTTGATCGCCCATAACCGCGGGCATGGCTATTCGAATAGTTTTACTCTGATCAAAGGTGTACAACTGTACCCGCAAGACATAGTCCCACAACACGTTACCGTGCGCCGACATACCACCACGGTACACCGGAAAAGGAGCTGTGACAGGACCCTTCGCACAACCGTTCCTAACCAAGCGCACCACACCTCAGGTTTCGCCCCTACCTTTACACCAAGGTAGGCAGCCCCCTCTCGTGCCTAGGTGAATCCGGCAGCCGATCAACGGGTACACCCCCGCCGACCCAACTCCATCACGCCCACCCTCGCCTGGGTACGTCGGCTAGGAAAAAGCTATACTACAAATCCAGCCATTACCCACGCTGGCTTGTGGAAAGTACGATAATTCTTCCAGGGTTTCCCGTGAACCGGTCTTTAATTGTCATGAGCACGACCATCAAAACCATGTGCTCACAACCCACCATTAGCATGTTTTAAATAATTACAATTACCATGGTGGCTCCTAAACCTAAGTGTCACCATAGGGTCTACATTAATTAATTATTTAAGGTGATCCCTTTTAGTGAGCTAAGTTAGCTAAGCATGGCTAAGCACTCCTAAATCAGCGAATAAAGAATTAATTACCCAAGCTATCAAAGGTACAAGATGATCAATATAATTGGCTGAGTACAATAGGAAAGAACCCACATAAAATGACATTATGAAATAATGCAGCATTTACAAAAAAAATAAGGTATTTGTAAATTTAGGAACAATATGATCAACGTGAAGCATGACTTGCCTTGCTCCTGTGCTGGGTCGACTTCGGCAACAACCTCGAAGTAAATCGGAGAGTCAAAATTACCGGAATCTAAACGACAAACAAAGCGCACAAGAAAACAGGCTATAAGTCTACTAAAATAGAGAACAAAACTATTTTTAATGGATTCTAGATATTTTTATGAATTTTCTGAAACTTGAACGGACTCAAACGGAGTCCGGATGAATTAGTTATGAATTTTTGAAGTTATCTGTCTTTTTACTATAACAGAAAAACCTTAATTCAATTATTGCGCAATAAACCCTAGGGCTGACGTCATGCTGACGTCAGGGCTGACGGTGGAGGGCTAGGGCTGATGTCATGCTGACGTTAGCGGGCGCCGGCGGCTCCGACAGGTGGGCCCCACCTGTCAGTGGCACCGGGGCCCCGGTCCACGGTGGACCGAGTCCACCGGCCGGCGGCGGCGACGCGCCACGTGGCGCACGCGTGGCGCCAACGCGGCAGCCACGCGGCGGCCACGCGGCAGCAAGGCCATGACCATGGCGCGGCGGTCGGCACGGGCGGCGCGCGGAGCCGGGGCGCGGGGGCGGCGGATAAACGGATCTAGGGTTTGGGAGGGGCGGCGGCGCTTGGGGAAACGGGAGAGGGGTCGGGGACGGATAAAAATAAATAAGGGGGGCCGAGAGGCACGGGCGGAAACCCCGCCGGAAATCGCGGCGGCCGGCCGAGTCGGACCCGACTCGGGCACGGGCCCCACCCGTCAGTAACCGAGCGCACGAGGGAGGCGGCGCGGACTTCCGTCGCTCGGGCCGCGGCCTCGGGCCGGCCCGGGAAGGGGAAGCGGCGGGGGGGGGGGGNNNNGTCCGAGAGAGGGAAGGGAGCGGCGGGGCGGCTCGGGCGGCTTGGGTCGGCCTGGGAGGGAAGGGGAATTGAGCCGACGGCCCAAAAGGAAAAAGAAGAAAAGAAAAAGGAATAGGAAAAAAAAGAAAAGGATTTTCCAGGGATTTATTTATTGCGCTTTAGGTTTTTAATTGAGTAAAATTATTTCTAGGGCTCTGAAAATTCCACTAAAAATTCTGTTAATGTATTTTAACATGGGGAACTCAAAAAAAATCCCACCATGCCAATTCCACTTGATTAAATATATTTTTAAATTGAAATTTGCTCTAGGTTAAAAAGGAATAATTTGTTTTACGCGATTTAATTTACGAATTTTACCTGGAATGCAAACTTCGGGGTGTGACAAACCTACCCCCCTTAAACGGAATCTCGACCTCGAGATTCGGCGAAGAGGTGCGGATGGGCGGCCTTCAACTCGTCTTCTCTTTCCCAAGTGGCTTCTTCCTCGGAATGGTGACTCCACTGAACTCTGCAGAACCTGGTAACCTTGTTTCTGGTCCTCCTCTCGCTGGTTTCGAGGATGCGGGTAGGTCTTTCCATGTAAGTCAAGTCCTCTTGAATCTCGATCTGATCCTGGTTTGCTTGCTCCTCGGGTACCCTTAAACATTTCTTTAATTGAGACACGTGAAAAACATCATGAATGCCGAGCATATTGGAGGGTAATTCAAGCCTGTAAGCAACTTCTCCTCGGCGTTCCAGAATTTTGTATGGCCCCACAAAGCGTGGTGCTAGTTTTTCCTTGGTTTGGAAACGATGCACACCTCGAAGTGGTGTGACCCGAAGGTACACATGGTCCCCAACTTCAAAGGTGAGCTCCCTTCGGCGGTTGTCTGCATAGCTCTTCTGTCGAGACTGTGTGATCCTCAATCTTTCCCGAACTATTCTAACTTTTTCTTCTGCATCACTTAGGACTTCAGTTCCGAACAACTGACGTTCTCCGGTTTGGTCCCAAAAGAGCGGAGTGCGGCACTTCCGACCGTACAATGCTTCGAACGGTGCCATCTGCAAACTAGCTTGGTAACTATTGTTGTAGGAGAACTCGGCGTATGGCAGGCTTCTGTCCCAAGCCCCACCAATGTCAAGTGCGCAAGCTCTCAACATGTCTTCCAAGATCTGGTTGACTCGTTTGGTTTGTCCATCAGTTTGAGGGTGGTAAGCGGTACTGAAGTTCAGACGAGTTCCCAACTCTTCTTGTAGTTTCTGCCAAAATCTCGAAGTAAACTGACTGCCTCGGTCAGACACAATCTTCTTAAGCACCCCATGCAAACTGACGATCCTTGCCAAGTAAAGTTCTACCAATTTCTTTCCCGAGTAGGTGGTATGTACTGGTATAAAGTGAGCGACCTTGGTGAGTCGATCCACTATTACCCAAATGGAGTCATGCCCTGTTGATGTTCTTGGTAAACCGGTGATAAAGTCCATCCCAATCTCTTCCCATTTCCATTCCGAAATCTGCAGAGGTTGTAGTAACCCTGCTGGTCTCTGATGCTCTGCCTTCACTCGCTGGCATACGTTGCAGAGCGCGACGCATTCGGCGATTTCCCTTCTCATGCTAACCCATCAGAACTTCTCTTTGAGGTCTTGGTACATCTTGGTACTGCCAGGATGAATTGAGTATTGGGTCTAATGAGCTTCCGTAAGTATTAGGTCCTTTAGTTCCTTATTCTCTGGGACACATATTTTTTCTCCCATCCAGATTGTCCCGTGTTCATCCTCGGCGAAGTCGCGTGCTTTGCCGACTCTCATATTCTTCTTGAGTTCAGCTATCTCAGGGTCATTGACCTGGGCTGCTCGAACTTGCTCCACGAGTGTGGGTTGTGCCTCCAAAGTAGCCACAAACCCATGTTCTACAATACTCAAGTTTAGGTGTTCAAACTCCCGTTGCAATCTGCCACATATTTCCTCGGGCAAAGTAGCATTGCAGTAGCTTTTCCTGCTCAAAGCATCGGCCACCACATTGGCCTTACCAGGGTAATAATGTATTCCCAAGTCATAATCCTTGATCAACTCCAACCATCGGCGTTGTCGGAGGTTCAGATCAGGCTGAGTGAAAATATACTTCAGACTCTTGTGGTCGGTATAGACCTCACAACTATTACCAATGAGGTAGTGTCACCAGATCTTCAAAGCGTGAACCACTGCTGCTAATTCCAAGTCATGAGTGGGGTAGTTGTCCTCATGTGGGCGCAGTTGACGTGAAGCGTATGCGACCACTCTGCCTTCCTGCATCAACACACATCCCAACCCTTGGCGGGACGCATCACAAAACACTTGGAAATCTTTCGTCTGATTCGGCAAAATTAATACTGGTGCGGACACCAATTTCTTCTTAAGCTCCTCAAAACTTCTGTCGCATTCTGTTGACCACTTGATGTAACGTCCTGAAAATTCGACCGTCGAAATCGAAACCCTAAAATACGAAATTACGAAAAACTTTTAAATTGAATTGCATCATGCCGTGTTTTATTGCTCGTTTATTTGAATCTTTATTTGCGAGGTTTAGATTTATCGAAATTCATTGAATTACAAACCCTAAAACGGAATATCGGCTAAATAAATAATTAAGGGTATAAATTGGACTAAAACTATGCAAATAAAAGTAGGGCAAATTAGTGGTAAATAAAGTACTATACCTAAATGTCATAAAAATAACTGGGAAATATAAATTTAAATGGGAATTATATATATATATATCCTATATATATATCCCATATATATATATAGACATATATTAATATATATATATATATATAATGGATATAAATAAAAAATATGGAAACATGAAAATCTTGGGTGAAATCTTTAGGAATAATACAAATATTCAACAATATTCAATTAGGTGAAATTATGAAATTTTGGATGAATTTTAAATTGAAAATCAACTCAAAATCGGAAAAATATAAAAAGTCACTATTCATTGCGCCCTAGATGCTCGACCCTGTCCTAGCCCATCCCGTCGCCGCGCCTAGCCGCGCCCTCGCGCCCCGCGCCGCTGCAGGCCGTCGCGTCGCCGCTGCCGCACGTCGTCATCGCCGCTCGGCCGCTTGGAGCCCCGTGCCGCCGCGCGCCTCTCACTGCCGCGTCCGTCGCGTCCCGTCGCCGCTGCCGCGCCGTCCCGTCGCCGCGTCGTCTCGTCGCGTCGCCGTCGTCATCGCCGCGGCCTCGCGCCCCGCGCCTCTCACTGCCGCGCCGCGTCGCCGTCGCCATCGGCTGCCTCGCGCCCCGCGCCCGCCACTGCCGCGCCGCGTCGTCCCGTCGCCGTCGCGTCACCGTCCCGTCTGCCCCCCCTGCCGTGCGCCGCGCCCGGCCACCTCGCGCCCCGCGCCGGCCGTGCGACACCACCCCGCGCCCCCCGACCCTATAAATACCCCCCAGCTCCCCTTTCTTCCCCGCCCCAATCCCCCGCCGTTTCCCCCTTTCTCCCCTCTTCTCTGCCTCGCCTGCCGTCGTCGCGTGGAGCAGCCGCGCCGTCGCCGTCTTGAGCCGCCGCCGCCGCCGGGTAAGCCTCCCTCTCCCCCCCCCTCGCCTCCCCTGCGCCACCGCCGCCCGCTAGAGCCGAGGGAGAGAGAGCCCGGGAGAGAGAGAAAGAGAAACAGAAGAGAGAAAGGAGAAGAAGGAGCAGGAGAGAGAGAGCTGGGAGGAGAGAAAGAGAGAAAAGGAAAAAGGAAAAGAAAGAAATTAGAAAAAATAGAAAAAAATGGAAAATAGAGAGAGAGGATTTAGAAAATCGAAAATTAAATTTTAGACACAAATTTATATTCGGGTTGAATCGATTATTCCGTCGTCGATTATTTTAGAAATTCGTAGAAATAAATCAGATTATTTAAATGCGACTATTTATTTAATTAGATTATTCCTATAATTGATTATATCTTTAGCGGGTTATTTAGTCGATTATTTAGGCTTTTATTCATTAGATTTTGCTAACTCGCGTATATATTAATCGGAGGATTTATTCGTCGGTTATTTCTAAACTTTCAAAAATAATCGTTGCCTTTCGTTACGTATTTAAATATCTATTTAGTCATTCATTTAATTAGTTTTACTCGTTAATTAGGTTATCCGCTTAATTAGCCGTTGCGATTACTTAGTCAATTATTTATCGTCTAGGGTTAATTATTATTATTATCGGGATCTAATTTAATCGGAACCGTTTAAACTAAATCGGATTAATACTCTAATCGACTAACGCAAATATTTTAGGACCAAAATGAATTCTAAATCGGAATAGAACTATTTCATAAATAATAAATGAAATCGATATTAGCATTCGACGCTCTCGTTCGATCTTTTTCTTTAATCGGATTTGTTGGATTTTAATTGAATTCTAATCGAATTCAATTTTGTTCGCACGTAACTCAGACACCGAGGGAGTTGCGAGTCCGCCTGAAGATCAAGACCCGCAGGGATTCGAGCAAGGCAAGTCCTCACTAATCCTTGAACATGTTGATCCCAAATTGTGAACTTACTTTGTTTACAAATAAAATTGCATGCGATGGTGAACATCCTACTTGTTATTATGCCATACCTTTGACTATTGTTTCCCTTATTCCCTTGTACCCATAAATGCGTGTGATGTTCCTAGTCACTTATGAAAAATGCTTAGCAATGCTAATTTAGATTCATGCATTCTCATATTTATCAAAGGCTATATGCTTGGGCAATTACCTTAGGGAAGGTAATTGATATGCGGCATGTGGAGACATGAGCGCCACATTGCCATGATAATGATTACATGATTTGTGAAAGGAAAATAAAACTAAACAACTATTTTCGACTGGGACGGCTGGATGATTTGGGTGGTGTCCGGGAAAGGCTAGTGCCGTCCCTGGTCAGTTAAGGACTGAGCCATGAAGCTAAGCATGAAACAACCCCCGTACAACCGTACTTCTCGAATGGGTATAGACCTAGCGGAGTAAATGGCCGAGCGGAGGCAGTATCCCTGCATAGTGGTTTTCTTGATGTGTGTGAGAAGCGGGGCCTATGGTGGAGTAGCCACTGGTAGGACCGCCATGTGTAAACCTAAACTTAATTATAACTTAATGCATGTGTGAGTCTTCCCTCCCGGGAGCGCCAGAACTCCTCTCACTGCTAGAAACCGTGTACGCCTAGAGTGCATGAGGATGTAAGTTCATGGAGCGGGTACTGCCAAAGTGAGGTTATTGAAAGGCTTTGCTGTGACGCGTCTCATTCGTTGGGACTTTGGCTCATGTGTTGGGCAAGTCACGGAGTACGGGTAAAGTGTACATCCACTGCAGTGTGAGTAAATCAAATCTATTCGAATAGCCGTGCTCACGGTCATTGGGCACCGGGACATGTATTACACTTGGCTAGACTCTAAATTCTTAACTTGATTGGGATGGGTATGCATAATGACTTTTATGTGCTGGTGGTACAACTTCTCGAGAAGCGAGAAGGGGTAGGCCCCAGAAAACCATGACGATACAATGGCGGGAAGCTATCCTTGGGATCATAATGGATGGTGGACAGAACCGTCGTTGCTTAATGAACTATGGTATTAAAACTTGATCAGTCTATGCTAGGTCTTAGGCTTGTGAAAAGAATTGCAAAGCTGGCTTTACGCAAAAGAACCTCAACCATTCTTTGACTATTCCCTATCATGTGCATCATTGTTGCGGTGACTTGCTGAGTACGGTTGGTACTCACCCTTGCTATATGCAAAACATTCAGATGCGGGTGATGGAGTTCCCGAAGATCCATACGAGTACTACCAGGAGGGTACGGAAGACGATGGTGCTCTGTAGGTCTTAGACCCAGTTGTTGCCTGTGGCAATGGCGTGCCGCTGCCTTACCTCCGCTGCCTTATCTAAACTCTGCTTTTGCTTGTATTCCGGACCAGTTGGTCCCCTGTTCTATACTATTGCCTTCGGGCCTATTATTGTAATATTTTGCGTAAGACGATTGGTGTATGCACTCTTGATAATTCGGCAATGTAATCGTGGGTACCAGACTACTTGATCCAGGGAAATGGTACTATGAACACGAGTGATTCCTGTTACAAAAACGGGGGTCCACAGAGCTGGTATCAGAGCCATACGACCGTAGGAAAAGACCAAACGGCGCCCCACCCCATTGTAGTTGGCTAAAGTGAGGAATCCCCACCTGGGATTATTTTGAAAAATAAAAACCTTATGTCTATAAAACAAAATGTGTTTCCACTATACTCTCATCTCCTTGTCTTTACAAAATTTGTTTTACTCTCATTCTCCCTGACTCTAGTTTTCTTAAATATAGATGGCAGGACAAGGTTGGGAAGTTGAGGTTCCTCGAGAGGATGGATACGTCTTCCAGCTACACCAGTTGATGTGGAGTTTGAGATACTCAGAGCCACCCGTCTTCAAGAAGAAGAGGTTCGGTACTGGAGACTATACCGTATGGGAGGCCATCGTCGCCATCAAGCCCCGCGTTGCGAGCGAGCCGGAGTTCCGCTTCCGCACACGCTACAGTCGTGACTCGGTGGAGACCGCAATTCAGGACGTCGCCCAAGAGGCCTTCCTCCGCCTCAACGCCATCCACAGGACTGAGGCGGCGAGGACCGAGTTTGCGCATCACCCGTATCGGGAGGATGGCAACTCCGTCTGCACTGTGCAGGCTACCCCGTGCTGCTACAACCCCATGGTGACCCGTCTGTCCCGGTGGGCTGAGGCCGCAGATGACTATTATGAGGAGGCACTACTGGAGATTGACGAGCAGCAGAGGCGTATGGGTGAGCTCAGGGAGGAGCACCACACTTGGGGCAACGAGGTTGACTCACTGAAGGCCCAGCTCCAGGTTCACGGAGGGCAGTTCGAGCAGCTCTCGGACCAGTACAACGCCCGTGGCGAGGCCATGGCCACCCTTGAGGAGCAGCTGAGGAAGAGCCAGAGACAGGTCAGTCAGCTGGAGGAGCAGCTCCGTGCAGTCTCACTTACCACTACGGCTACCTCTACTTTCACGGTGCCACCACCACCTCCTGCACCGGCCCGCGACCACTACTACTTCCTCACTCCGCCGTGCATGGCCACCTTCCACACCTTACTGGAGGAGGCTGGCATGTTGAGCACAGAGCCCGGACCCTATCTGGTGGAGCCTATTGCTATAGAGACGGAGCCCACACCGATAGCCACAGTTGTTTCGTCTGAGCCCGGTTTCGGAGTGAAGACCCCGATCCAGATCGACACCGACCCAGAGGCTGAGTCAGAGCCGGAGGAGATCGAGCCGGACGTCACCAACCCTTCGGAGGACGAGACTCCCACCCACCGCATCACCTTCGCCGGAGGCCCTCGCACCCTCAGCACTGCTCGCAAGAGGACACGACCCCCGGGCAAGAAGCCCAAGTCAGATCTAGAGACTGTTACCACTTCTGAGCCGTGGGGACTCAGGTTCGCGTCCGCCAGGGACCACCCACTTCCTGCACCCGGTTCCTGCGGCTGGTTGGACGACTAGCCAGGAGGTCCACTACTGCTCCGATCTCGCCTTGGATAGTTTTTGGATTGCGAGACACACCCCCCCTATGTGGTGATGAGTAGATAGCATTTCCCTCGATGGAGTCCTTTGGACTATATTCTAGTTGGACTGCGTAGGTGTGCAGTCGTAGGTATCACGATTATGTATTATGTGTGAACTCCATGATGTTTTATGATATTGTTGTTGTTGTGTTGCAATGAGTTTATTCCGCCATGCTTGCCACATAAAAGATCACATCAAAAACCACTCCCGAAAAAGGGATAAAACCATAGGGCTAGTTAGGTATTGGGGTACTTACCCGAACGTTCTATACAGATGGTTCACCGACGTCGGGCAACAGCCGCCAACGAGAACCCACCAGAGCCCAACCCCATCACCTTGGCCGAAGTCATGGCTGCACAAACCCAGCTGTTGCAGGCTATCGCCAACAATCAAGGAGGCCGTGGAGGCTCAAGTCTTGGCGAGTTCATGAGAGCTAAGCCGCCCACCTTCGCTACGGCAGAAGAACCTATGGATGCGGAGGATTGGTTGCACGTTATAGAGAAGAAGCTGACCCTTGTGCGTGTACGCGAGGCCGACAAAGTGATCTTCGCCGCCAATCAACTGGAAGGACCCGCTGGTGACTGGTGGGATACCTACAAGGAAACTCGCGCCGAGGATGCTGCGGAACCCACATGGGAGGAATTCACCGCCGCCTTTCGCGAAAACTTCGTGCCTGCTGCAGTAATGTGAATGAAGAAGAATGAGTTCAGGAGATTGCGTCAAGGAAACACTACTGTGCAAGAATACCTAAACCGGTTCACCCAGCTTGCCCGCTATGCAACCGGCGACTTGGTAGATGAGGATGAAAAGATCGATAAGTTCATTGAGGGATTGAGTGATGAGTTGAGGGGGCCGATGATTGGGCAAGATCATGCCAACTTCCAGAGTTTGATCAACAAGGTTGTGAGGCTAGAGCACGACCAAAAGACGGTGGAAAGCAACCGCAAGAGGAGACTCGCTATGTCCCGCCCACTTCAAGGAGCGCCTCAGCATTCTAAGGGAGCCACATCATCTGGATGGAAGCCAACTGCCATGGCAACCCACCGTCCTATTGCACCGAGCAATGTCAACAGGCCGGCCGCCACCCAGTTCCATACTCCGGCACCGACACTAGCCGCTCCAGGAAAGAAGAACGTGGATTGCTTCAACTACGGAGAATTTGGGCACTACGCCAACAACTGCCCCAAGCCACGCAACACCCCTATTCGTACAGGTGCCAATGCAACGGCCGTACGTGGAACTACTACCCCTGCTGCTGGACGCAGTCTGTTCAGGACACCGTGACCCAACGAGTCTGCTACCGGGTTCCGTCGCGGACAAGTGAACCATGTGCGTGCTGAAGAGGCACAGGGAGATCAGAGTGTTCTAATGGGTATGTTTTCTATCAACTCTACCCCAGTTAAAGTCTTATTTGATTTCGGAGCATCGCATTCATTCATATCATCAGAAATAAGCAAACAACATAACCTACATCGGGTGGAACTTAAGAGACCCATGATAGTGCGCTCACCTGGGGGAGATATAACCATACCTCGTGCTTGCATCAACGTGCCCATCCGAATAGGAGATGTGGTATTTCTCTCGAGCCTTATGGTACTACCGCCCCAAACTCTCGATGTCATACTGGGAATGGATTGGCTGACTAAGAACAAGGGAGTCTTAGATTGTGGCCGAAGGGAAGTCACTGTGTCCACCCCTTGGGGATCTCCGATGAGCATAGCCATGGATCGAGACCCGATGTTATGTGAACGTGCCGCGGGAATATTTACCATGCTACCCGTAAGTGGGATGCCAGTAGTACAGGAATACCCGGATGTATTTCCTGAGGAATTGCCCGGAATGCCTCCTGACCGTGACATAGAATTCATTATTGACCTAATGCCTGGTACTGCCCCCACATCCAAGAGGCCATATAGGATGCCGGCTAACGAACTAGAGGAACTCAAGAAGCATATTAGGGAACTACAAGAGAAGGGATTTGTACGCCCTAGTTCTTCTCCTTGGGGAGCCCCGGTATTGTTCGTCAAGAAGAAAGATGGAAGTATGCGGATGTGCGTGGATTATCGGTCCTTGAACGAAGTGACCATCAAGAACAAGTACCCTCTTCCCCGGATTGATGACTTATTTGATCAACTCAAGGGTGCCAAAGTGTTTTCAAAGATTGATCTTCAGTCAGGATACCACCAATTGAAGATTAGGGCCGGAGACATCCCCAAGACGGCGTTTTCTACGCGCTATGGATTATATGAGTTCACAGTAATGTCGTTTGGATTGACCAATGCCCCGGCATATTTTATGAACCTGATGAACAAAGTGTTCATGGAATACCTGGACAAGTTCGTAGTAGTGTTTATCGATGACATTCTTATCTTTTCCAAGGACGATGAAGAACATGCAGAACACTTACGCCTGGTGCTGGAAAAACTACGAGAGCATCAGTTGTACGCAAAATTCAGTAAATGTGAGTTCTGGCTTAAGGAAGTTGCTTTTCTCGGCCACATAATCTCAGCCGGAGGAGTAGCAGTAGACCCTACCAATGTCGAAGCTGTGACGGAGTGGAAAACACCCAAGTCAATAACAGAGGTCCAGAGTTTTCTAGGATTGGCCGGGTATTACCGAAGATTTATTGAAGGATTTTCTACCTTGGCCAGACCCATGACTCAACTCTTAAAGAAGGAAAAGAAATTCGCTTGGACTGAACAGTGTCAGCAAAGCTTTGAACAGCTGAAAGAAAAGTTAACCACTGCCCCGATTCTAGTCTTACCTGACAACCAAAAGGACTTTGTGATATACTGTGATGCGTCCAGACAAGGGCTCGGAGGAGTACTGATGCAAGATAGAAAGGTCGTAGCATATGCCTCGAGACAACTGCGACCCCACAAGGAAAATTACCCCACACATGATTTGGAATTGGCAGCAGTTGTTCATGCGTTGAAGATTTGGAGACACTATTTGATCGGGAATCACTGCGATGTATACACTGATCACAAGAGCCTGAAATACATCTTTACCCAGACTGATCTCAACCTGAGACAGAGACGGTGGCTGGAACTGATCAAGGACTATGATCTAGGAATCCATTACCACCCCGGTAAAGCAAATGTAGTGGCCGACGCCTTAAGCCGCAAAGCCCAATGCAACCATATGAGCCTGGAAGGCATGGCCGTTGAGCTCCGAGGAGAAATGGCTCGACTTAACTTGCACCTAATTCCTCACGGGGAATTAAACTCGCTGGAAATTCAACCACTTCTGAGGGCCCAGATAGAAGGAGCTCAAAAGGATAATGAAGAGATCCAAACAATCCAGGAGCGCATGGCCGCTGGGCACGCGAAGGAATTCTCGACCGATGACAAAGGAATCTTGTGGTATAAGAAAAGGATCTATGTGCTTGAGCAAGGAGGTTTGAGAGAATTAATTTTGAAAGAAGCCCACGAATCGGCATATTCACTACACCCGGGCAGCACGAAGATGTACCAGGATTTGAAGGAGGAGTACTGGTGGCCCAATATGAAAAGGAACGTAGCTGAATATGTGGCCATATGCGATGTGTGTCAAAGGGTAAAAGCTGAGCATCAGCGACCAGCAGGTTTGTTGCAACCGCTCAAGATTCCCGAATGGAAATGGGATGAGATAGGCATGGATTTCATTGTCGGATTATCCAAGACTACCGCGGGATACGATTCTATTTGGGTCATCGTGGATCGACTCACCAAAACTGCTAGGTTTATTCCCGTCAAGACCAATTATAATAGTGCTAAGTTGGCAGAATTATACATGTCTAGGATCGTGTGCCTTCATGGAGTACCAAAAAGGATTATATCAGATCGCGGTACCCAATTTACGTCTTATTTCTGGGGCAAGGTTCACGAGGCACTTGGAAGTCACCTTGCTTTTAGTACCGCATACCACCCGCAGACCGACGGGCAGACTGAAAGGACGAATCAAGTTCTTGAGGACATGCTGAGAGCTTGCGCGTTGGATTTCACCAAGGATTGGGAAAGATGCCTACCTTACGCCGAGTTCTCTTACAACAACAGTTACCAAGCAAGTCTGAAGATGTCGCCAAATGAAGCATTGTTTGGTCGGCGATGCCGAACCCCATTGATGTGGTCAGAAACCGGTGAACGAGCCGTGTTTGGACCTGACATAATCAAGGAAGCCGAGGAAAAGGTCTGTCTGATCCGAGATTGACTAAAGATAGCCCAATCGCGACAGAAAAACTACGCGGATACTCGTCGAAGGGACTTGGAGTTTAATATTGGCGACTATGTGTACCTGAAAATCTCCCCGCTACGAGGAACCAAGAGGTTCAAGGTCAAAGGAAAGCTTGCGCCAAGATACGTGGGACCATTCCCGATAATCGCTAGAAGAGGCGAAGTGGTCTATCAGCTAGAGCTACCAGAGAATATCTCCGATGTACACCCCGTGTTCCATGTGTCACAATTGAAGAAATGCCTGCGAGTGCCGGAAGAGCAAGCTCCCCTGGAAGATATCCATATTAGCAGTGATCTCACATACTCCGAACACCCGGTAAAGATATTGGACGAAGCGGAGAAGAAAACCCGAACCAAGACGTGGTGCATGTACAAAGTGCAATGGAGCAACCACACTGAAGATGAGGCAACTTGGGAGAGTGAGGATTTTCTGAAAACCGAGTGCCCGCAACTGCTCAACAACCGGTAAGGAAATCTCGGGACGAGATTTATTTAAGGGGGGTAGGTTTGTAACGCCCTGAAAATTCGACCGTCGAAATCGAAACCCTAAAATACGAAATTACGAAAAACTTTTAAATCGAATTGCATCATGCCGTGTTTTATTGCTCATTTATTTGAATCTTTATTTATGAGGTTTAGATCTATCGAAATTCATTTAATTACAAACCCTAAAACGGAATATCGGCTAAATAAATAATTAAGGGTATAAATTGAACTAAAACTATGCAAATAAAAGTAGGGCAAATTAGTGGTAAATAAAGTACTCTACCTAAATGTCATAAAAATAATTGGGAAATATAAATTTAAATGGGAATTATATATATATATATATATATCCTATATATATATCCCATATATATATATAGACATATATTAATATATATATATATAATGGATATAAATGAAAAATATGGAAACATGAAAATCTTGGGTGAAATCTTTAGGAATAATACAAATATTGAACAATATTCAATTAGGTGAAATTATGAAATTTTGGATGAATTTTAAATTGAAAATCAACTCAAAATCGGAAAAATATAAAAAAGTCACTATTCATTGCGCCCTAGATGCTCGACCCTGTCCTAGCCCATCCCGTCGCCGCGCCTAGCCGCGCCCTCGCGCCCCGCGCCGCTGCAGGCCGTCGCGTCGCCGCTGCCGCACGTCGTCATCGCCGCTCGGCCGCTTGGAGCCCCGTGCCGCCGCGCGCCTCTCACTGCCGCGCCCGTCGCGTCCCGTCGCCGCTGCCGCGCCGTCCCGTCGCCGCGTCGTCTCGTCGCGTCCCGTCGTCATCGCCGCGGCCTCGCGCCCCGCGCCTCTCACTGCCGCGCCGCGTCGCCGTCGCCATCGGCTGCCTCGCGCCCCGCGCCCGCCACTGCCGCGCCGCGTCGTCCCGTCGCCGTCGCGTCACCGTCCCGTCTGCCCCCCTGCCGCGCGCCGCGCCCGGCCACCTCGCGCCCCGCGCCGGCCGTGCGACACCACCCCGCGCCCCCCGACCCTATAAATACCCCCCCGGCTCCCCTTTCTTCCCCGCCCCAATCCCCCGCCGTTTCCCCCTTTCTCCCCTCTTCTCTGCCTCGCCTGCCGTCGTCGCGTGGAGCAGCCGCGCCGTCGCCGTCTTGAGCCGCCGCCGCCGCCGGGTAAGCCTCCCCTCTCCCCCCCCCTCGCCCCCCTGCGCCACCGCCGCCCGCTAGAGCCGAGGGAGAGAGAGCCCGGGAGAGAGAGAAAGAGAAACAGAAGAGAAGAGAGAAAGGGAGAAGAAGGAGTAGCCACTGGTAGGACCGCCATGTGTAAACCTAAACTTAATTATAACTTAATGCATGTGTGAGTCTTCCCTCCCGGGAGCGCCAGAACTCCTCTCACTGCTAGAAACCGTGTACGCCTAGAGTGCATGAGGATGTAAGTTCATGGAGCGGGTACTGCCAAAGTGAGGTTATTGAAAGGCTTTGCCGTGACGCGTCTCATTCGTTGGGACTTCGGCTCATGTGTTGGGCAAGTCACGGAGTACGGGTAAAGTGTACATCCACTGCAGTGTGAGTAAATCAAATCTATTCGAATAGCCGTGCTCGCGGTCATTGAGCACCGGGACATGTATTACACTTGGCTAGACTCTAAATTCTTAACTTGATTGGGATGGGTATGCATAATGACTTTTATGTGCTGGTGGTACAACTTCTCGAGAAGCGAGAAGGGGTAGGCCCCAGAAAACCATGACGATACAATGGCGGGAAGCTATCCTTGGGATCACAATGGATGGTGGACAGAACCGTCGTTGCTTAATGAACTATGGTATTAAAACTTGATCAGTCTATGCTAGGTCTTAGGCTTGTGAAAAGAATTGCAAAGCTGGCTTTATGCAAAAGAACCTCAACCATTCTTTGACTATTCCCTATCATGTGCATCGTTGTTGTGGTGACTTGCTGAGTACGGTTGGTACTCACCCTTGCTATATGCAAAACATTCAGATGCGGGTGATGGAGTTCCCGAAGATCCATACGAGTACTACCAGGAGGGTACGGAAGACGATGGCGCTCTGTAGGTCTTAGACCCAGTCGTTGCCTGTGGCAATGGCGTGTCGCTGCCTTACCTCCGCTGCCTTATCTAAACTCTGCTTTTGCTTGTATTTCTATTATTGTAATATTTTGCGTAAGACGATTGGTGTATGCACTCTTGATAATTCGGCAATGTAATCGTGGGTACCAAACTACTTGATCCAGGGAAATGGTACTATGAACACGAGTGATTCCTGTTACAAAAACGGGGGTCCACACTTGAATTTCTCATCCTTTTTCAGCAACTGTGTCATTGGCTTGCCAATTTTGAAGAAGTTCTCAATGAACCGACGGTAGTAACTCGCGAGTCCTAGAAAACTCCTGATCTGTGAAACCGTGCGCGGAGGCTTCCACTTGGTAACAGACTCCACATTCGACGGGTCTACTGCCACTCCTTGAGCGGTGATGATGTGGCCTAAGAACTATTCTTTCTTGAGCCAAAAGTCACACTTGCTAAACTTGGCATACAATTGGTGCTCCTTTAACTTCTCGAGTACCAGGCGGAGGTGTTGTTCGTGCTCTTCCTTGGACTTGGAGTAAATGAGTATATTGTCGATGAAGACCACGATGAACTTATCCAGAAATTCCATAAACACCTTGTTCATCAAGTTCATGAAAAAGGCCGGTGCATTGGTAAGTCCAAAAGACATGACCGTGCACTCAAACAACCCATACCGAGTGATGAATGCCGTCTTTGGAATGTCCTCCTCTTTAATCCTCAACTGGTGATATCCTGATCGCAGGTCTATCTTGGAGAACCATGTTGCTCCTTTTAGCTGATCAAACAAATGATCGATCCGAGGTAGCGGATACTTGTTCTTGATGGTCACATTGTTGAGGGCGCGATAGTCGACGCACATCCTCTTGGTCTTATCTTTCTTCTCCACGAAGATCACTGGAGCACCCCAAGGTGACGTACTCGGGCGAATGTATCCTTTCCGCAACTGCTCATCAACTTGCTTCTTGACTTCCGCCAATTCATTGGCTCCCATCCTATAGGGTCTCTTGTGTATCGGGGCAGTTCCCGATACTAAGTCAATCCAAAATTCAATTTCTCTCTTTGGTGGCATTGTGGTTAAGTCATCTGGAAAGACTTCAGGGTACTCTCTAACAATAGGAATATCCTCCAACTTCTTAAGATCTCTCCCTTCTTCTACGGTCTGTTCCATCCCATCGACTTGGTTTAAGCACACTCTCTGCTTCTAGGATGTCGGCGACTGGAACGTCACCGTTTCTCCTTTCTCATTGACCAGAGTGATAGTGCGACTAGTGCGATCGATAACTCCCTTGTGCCTTGTTAACCAATCCATCCCAAGAATGACATCTAGGTCCTTTGATTCAAGAAGGATAAGATTGGCTAGAAATCTAGAACCCTGGATTTCTATTACCACGGAGGGGCAGTAGTGAGCTGTGGTCATATCATTCCTAGGAGTGTGAACCCACATAGGTGTTCAAAGTTCCACTACTGACAACCCATGTGTTCCCGCAAAACGCTTTGATAAAAAGGAATGCGTAGCACCAGAATCAAAAAGTGTGATGGCTGGAATTAAATTGACAAGAAACGTACCCAGTACCGCTTCTGGTGCAGTCTGTGCCTCCTCTGCCGACGCATGGTTGACACGGGCATGAACAAACTTGGGTCCTGTGTGCCTTGGCTATGGGCACTTGTCGGCGAAATGTCCGGGCTCATTGCAGTTGAAGCAGACCAACGATTTTCCACCGGACTCCTCCTTGGCTTGAGTTGATGGAACTGGCTGAGCTGAGGCCATTGGTGGGCGCGGAACCGGATTGCGGTTGAGCTGTCCCCCGTTGTTGTTGCGGCTGCCAGCGTTGTTGTTGTTGAAGTTACCGGGCTGGTAAGGTCGATGCTGGCGAACAATCATGGTGGAAGGTCCACCCTACTGTCCGGCGACGAACCGGGGCTTCTGTTGATTCCCCTGATGCACCCTGAATTGGACTGCCTTCCTCTTTCGATCCATCTTGTTACGTTGATCCTCCTGCCGGATCGCCTTATCAACTAGCCTCTCGAAATCAGCATAATCTCCTGAGATTAGCTGGTTGGCCAACTCGTCATCCATGCCGAAAAGAAACTTTTCCTGCCTTTTCGCATCAGTGCGCACGTCCTCCGGGGCGTAACGTGCAAGATGGTTGAACTCATGGAGGTACTCCGTCACTGTTCGGTTACCTTGGTGAAGTGCTCTAAATTCCCTCTTCTTCTGGGCCACTATGCCATCGGGAATTTGGGCTTTTCTGAAACTGCAACAGAACTCTGCCCAAGTGACTTCTGTCCTGGGTGGACGGGTAACCAAATAGTTATCCCACCAAGCTGAAATGGGACCCTGCAATTGATGGGTGGCAAAAGCGACCTTCTCTTGATCATTGCACTGGAGTAGATTAAGCTTCTTCTCAATGGCATGGAGCCAATCATTCGCCTCCATTGGGTTAGTGGTACTTAAGAAGACTGGCGGCCGGACACAAAAAAACTCTGGCAACTTGGATCGGGGTGGTGGTTGTGATGAGGACACAACTAGCTCAGATATAACCATGACTACCTTGTGTATTAATCAGCCAAAGGTTAACCAGTTCTACATAAGATTTACTTGTTATATTTTTGAACATACGTTGCTACACAAGAAGTTTTGTTTGTTTTCATTTGTAGAGGTACTTGCTTGGATGAAGGAAAAGAAGCCGAGCATAACGAATGCATGGAATATCAAAGAAGTTGATTGGGGACCAAACCAAGACCTTCTCCAAGTCGACTTCGGGTGCAATTCGGAGTCCAGGACCAGTCTGCACTAAAACGGGCGCCCAGGTCGCATACGTGCTCGGATTGGGGCATTCTTTATATGGATGGAAAGCTAAGAAGATAACCTTTCCAATGGTTCTCATCCCATGTCCAAATTCATTACGAGTCATCAGGAATTGACCGAACAAATTGACGTTCAGAATTTGTCCCGGCGCTGCGACACCGTATTTGGGCCTTTGGGCCGTGTATCGTGTTGGAGCCCATTAGGGTTGCGTCAAGGGGTGCTTGCACGACCCTAAACTCCATATATCAGTAGCCGTCGCTATCTTTAGGTTTTGGGTTTTGCTTAGATTAATCTGTCAAGAACAGTTTCGCCGCTAGATCGGTTTGTAAGACCCCAACTTGTGAGCTTAATCATTCATCTGCAATTTTGGTTGTATTCTATCTTGTTCTTGTTTGTGTTCTTCAATTGGCAAACAGGGATTAGCCTTCTCGGCGAGGTCACCCGCGTTTCGACACGGGTGATAACCAGAGGAGACGTGGTGCTGCGATTGCGGGGCTCAAGAGCGTGCGCGTTCAAGAAGCCGGATCGATTTGTGTCGCGACTCCATCTAAATCGTTGTTTATCAGAACCTTTCGGAAGGTCGGGAACTCTAGTGCACATCAAGTGGTATCAGAGCTCTAGGTTCACCGTCAGGTTCGCCCAGTTTCTTTACCCTAGATTAGTTTTTGTTTTCGCAATAATCCTAGAGTCTACAGAAAAGCCAAAAAAAATTTAGTCGTTAGTTACCTTAACCTAGACCGTGTTTAGCCTTTGCACGATTCTTTTTCAGAGTCCGTAGTGTTGAGTTTGAGTCCTAGTTTAAGTTCTTGTTGCTGGTCTAGTGCGTGTTTTAGTCTAGTCGTGTGTTTTTCCTTTGTAACCCTAGCCGCCACCTTTCACCGTGTGTTAGGGTTCATCCTTTGAGAGCCGTTCCGCATCATAAACAACCATCAGATCACCACGCATCACCAGAACACCCTACATACTCCGCTGCCACCATATCCCAATTCCACCGCAAAAAGACTAGGTTATATCCCCTTTGGAAAACCTAGTCGGAAGTCCAAACTTCAAACAGCCATAACTTTTGCATACGGACTCGGAATCAGGCAAATTTTAACTTTTCAGATAAGAGAAAAAAATTTTACATCCGTTTCCCCCCACCTTTGGTGGGTTTGGCGAAATCAGAATTCCAAAATTTGGCTTGCAAAATTGTCTGTTTGAGCTCACAAGTTTCTGCACTCTCTTAATAGTGGTATCAAAAAATTCCATAGGCCACATATCAACTCCGATTGAGCTGTAACTTTGTGGTGTTCCTATTTTTGTGCTCCTGGAAAATAAAAAAATAAAAGAAAAATAAAAGAAAAGTTGATTTCCACTAGTGCCCCGAGCTCACGACGCGCTCCGTTGAGCCTATCAGCCTTGGTTTTGCTATTTTTGCTGAGACTCGCCAAAGCTTGCCTGCCAGCCCTTCCTTGCTATTTACTAGTGTCATATTCATTTGCGTCATCATTGTTACCACTACTGTCTAGGACACGAGTAGACCAGCAACTAAGGGCACGTGACTTGAGATTTTTTATTCAACATTACTATCTGTCATTGGATTGTGTACCACTCACATATATTTGGCCTTCCTAGCTCCACATATTACTTCTGGACAGCACAGGTTCTTGATCCCTGCAATCGCTGACTACGCCTTCCAGGTATCCTTTGCTTTGCTGGTAAGAACTTTATAAGAGCTTGGTTTGGTGCTCCATATTGCTGAGAATTGTTGAGAGGCACCACCACACCTGCGTAGTAGATTATTAGGGATAACCTTCACCGTTTGTTGCTGTTTTGGTGTTTCAATGGCAGGTGACGATGATGAGGTCCATGTAAGAGCTTGGTAAGATGCTTCCATGATCTGTAGTTAATAGGAACAATATTGTTCTGTTGTTCTCTTTTTCTACTGATAATGGCAGATTACGTCTCTTATGGATATGAGATAAAGTTAGATGGGAGACAAACCATAGCTGCTACATCACCTTTCACAGATGCACGTGATGAAAGTACTTTGGTGCAACAAGTGCTAAGTTCTCAAATGGAGAAAGCGGAGCAATGGCAGTACCACGAATTATTTGAAACAAAGTTTGTGGTTAAGGATAGAGCATGTCGTACTCTAATCGATAGTGAGAGTTGCAATAACTTTGTGAGTTCAGATTTGGTTGAGAAACTTGAGTTGCCTACACAACCGCATCCTCATCCATATTACATCAAATGGTTCAACTCTTGTGGTAAGTTCAAGGTAAATAGAATTGTGAGAGTAAACTTTTCAAATGGAAATTACCATGATACTACCAAT
Source organism: Oryza officinalis (assembly GCA_008326285.1). Classification (NCBI taxonomy): domain Eukaryota; kingdom Viridiplantae; phylum Streptophyta; class Magnoliopsida; order Poales; family Poaceae; genus Oryza; species Oryza officinalis. The sequence goes on from BDMV01000005.1 coordinate 23,795,140, forward strand.
TTTGATCTTGTCCCTATGCAAGCATGTTCTTTGTTGTTTGGTCAACCATGGGTATATGATAAAAATGGTTTGCATAATTTTGTTGCTAATACATACACATTTAGACATAATGGTCGAAAAATGAAATTGGAACCAATGAGTTTTTCTGAAATTTTCGAAGATAATCTTGAATGGATGAAGAATGGAGTCGAAGAAATTTTCAAAGATAGTATTGAAAGGACGAAGGATAGAATCGATGAGATTTTCAGAGATACCAGGAATAATAATAATATTGTGATGCCTTCAACTAAGTCTGAGTTATTACAAAACGAACGTAATGTTCTGCCTATTGTTTTGGATACTAATATTTTGCAGGCATCTGAGAACAACCATGGCGAGAAGGAAGAGAAGAAAGACGAAGAACAAAAAGACCTATCCATAGCTCCATGCAAGTTTGAGGAATGTTTAATTGACAAAGCGCCTATAATTTCTAAAGATGAGAAAAAAGGTAATGATAATGTTGCTACAACTACTCAAGGTATGCATAGTTATGATGTGCCGACTATGTCCACTACTTATGCTACATTAGAGCAACCCATAGTGGAAACAATTGTTGAAATACCTTTGTCACAAAACAATTCGCTTGATGTTCCTTGTGATAAAGAAGAGTTGTGCGATGCTTCACTTATATCCATACCACAACTAGTGAATGAACATGTTAGTTCTATAGTAGAGCCACCATGTGTTGAGTTGAAACATGTTATTCACATTGCTAGCGAGAATGAAGAACTTAAATTGCTATCTTCTTTAAATACTTGGGGTTATATTCAATTTGATGATCTTTGTCCACTCTACTATTTAGAGAAGAAATTATTTGCTAGATTTGAATTGCCATGCCCTTCTGATGTAATTTTTCATGTTATTGGCAATTATGATAGTACAGGAGAATATAGTGTGCATCGAGTATATATTTGTTCGGATTTGACTATACCTCTTTTTCATGATGAAATGTATTGTCTAGAGGACCGCATGTGTATACGTAATTCTCTATCAAGTTCCTCTAGTTGTTTAAATGAGTTACAGGTTGGTTTGCAAGAAGGGGAGTGTTGTGGTTTTTCGACTAAAAAGATTTCAGGATCCAACCATATGGCCATCAAGAAATGTTCCTCATCGGATGTTGTGATAGATAAATATAAGTTCAAAATGCTCCATGATAAGATGAAACCGAGGACGGTTTCCAATCAAGAAGGGGAGGATGATGAGGACACAACTAGCTCAGATATAACCATGACTACCTTGTGTATTAATCAGCCAAAGGTTAACCAGTTCTACATAAGATTTACTTGTTATATTTTTGAACATACGTTGCTACACAATGAGTTTTGTTTGTTTTCGTTTGCAGAGGTACTTGCTTGGATGAAGGAAAAGAAGCCGAGCATAACGAATGCATGGAATATCAAAGAAGTTGATTGGGGACCAAACCAAGACCTTCTCCAAGTCGACTTCGGGTGCAATTCGGAGTCCAGGACCAGTCTGCACTAAAACGGGCGCCCAGGTCGCATACGTGCTCGGATTGGGGCATTCTTTATATGGATGGAAAGCTAAGAAGATAACCTTTCCAATGGTTCTGGTCCCATGTCCAAATTCATTACGAGTCATCAGGAATTAACCGAACAAATTGACGTTCAGAATCTGTCCCGGCGCTGCGACGCCGTATTTGGGCCTTTGGGCCGTGTATCGTGTTGGAGCCCATTAGGGTTGCGTCAAGGGGTGCTTGCACGACCCTAAACTCCATATATCAGTAGCCATCGTTATCTTTAGGTTTTGAGTTTTGCTTAGATTAATCTGTCAAGAACAGTTTCGCCGCTAGATCGGTTTGTAAGACCCCAACTTGTGAGCTTAATCATTCATCTGCAATTTTGGTTGTATTCTATCTCGTTCTTGTTTGTGTTCTTCGATTGGCAAACAGGGATTAGCCTTCTCGGCGAGGTCACCCGCGTTTCGACACGGGTGATAACCAGAGGAGACGTGGTGCTGCGATTGCGGGGCTCAAGAGCGTGCGCGTTCAAGAAGCCGGATCGATTTGTGTGGCGACTCCGTCTAAATCGTCCGCGTTTCGACACGGGTGATAACCAGAGGAGACGTGGTGCTGCGATTGCGGTGCTCAAGAGCGTGCGCGTTCAAGAAGCCGTATCGATTTGTGTCGCGACTCCGTCTAAATCGCTGTTTATCAGAACCTTTCGGAAGGTCGGGAACTCTAGTGCACATCAGGTTGGTTCTGTTGGGCCTGTTGGTGCTGTTGAGCCTGTTGTTGCATCTGATGCAACATCTGCTGTTGCATTTGTTGATGCTGCTGCTGCATTTGTTGCAACATGGCCGTCATCATCTAAGTCTGGCTAGCCAATACCTGAGCAAGAGTGGGATTCTCAGGTGGTGGGAGAGGAACGTTGCTACTTGCCCCGTTGGCTTGCGATCCTGCCAATGGATCCGCATGACCGCTGGTGTTACCACTCGTCCTGGTGTTGACCATCTGGGGGAGAAGAACCAGCAGAAAGAAATGGAAAAGAAAGAAAACAGACTGCTTAAAAACTAAGATTTAATATATATATTAATTAAACTGTAATTGTTCTGATCTAATTTAAAACACTTCAAACAGCAAGCAAAATCCTTAATAAGATAGCCATACCATAGGCACATGGTATCGACCATCGGCTAAACCCCAAGCAACAAACCTAGTGCACAGAATCTAGCAAAAAAGTAAACTAAGAAAAACGAAAAAACTAAGGGTAACGAGCCTAATGCTCGGAACGGCTCCTGGAATCTGCCATGGCAGTGTCTCCGTTGGTTGGCTCTGAGCTAGAACCACTGTCGTTGCTACCACTGGGTGTGGCGTGCAACCAACCTTCGCTACCACTGGCTAGACCCTGGTACGTAGACGCTGGGGCGAAGGTGATGGCAAACCCTGGTGACGGTGGCGGAACTGGCGCTGGAGCGGGTGGTGAATTCCTCGGCGCAAGCTGGATACGCACGGGAGCTATGGTCCTTTTCCTAGGCATGGTGCGAACCCGAAGTCCACCTGACGCTGGGCGTCCCTGCAACCTAGCATTATCGGCCTTGAGCCGAGCGACTTCATCCTCCAAGCAGGCAATCTTGATCAACTTCTGGTCATTAAGAGCCTTGGATGCCTTGTGGAGATCGGCGTGCATCCTGTCCAGGCCCTTCATCACGGTGCTCATGTGACCGAAGGTGGTGTCGTTCTCCTCCGCTGCGGACCGGTATGTGCTGCTGTTAGAAGAACTGCCGCGGCGAGGGTGGTAGCGATACGCTGAGCTGTGGAGAGCGTGGTCATGCAGTTCTCGCATCTTGGCCATCATCAGGTAAGCCGCCTCCTGACAAGCGTGCTCGTCGGATCCTCTTGAAGCGGTGACCACCATATTGGGAAGACTGGTGCCCACGAAACCATGTACCTCCAAACGGACTCTGAACGAGAACTCGCCACTGAGGGGCTCGATCGTGGTGTACTTCGGCGCTTCAAGGTACCCTACAACCAAAGTCATGCGGGCAAGCTCTACCACGAAGCCTTCCATACTCTGACCGTGGTGCGTCGGGGGATGGCCTGCCATCTACAAAGGGCAAGGGACGGGAATCAATGCATGCTCAAAACCAACTTTAAAAACAATTTTAAAGGACTCGAGTAACAAAAGAAAATTTTTGGTGCAAGAAACATTTTAAAAAGTCAAATAAACTCTATTGTCCCTATTTTTTTTATAAACCCTAGACAAATTAAACAGCCCTACTTTTTCCCCAAAATCCCAAAAGACAAAGATCCTGATTTTTTTCCCAAAACAATTTCAAGTTAAGGGCAAATGCACATGAAAAAGTTTTATAGGGCTCTTAGGGTTTCCAGTTGGCTTGTCCTACGGTCAAGGTCGGCTCTGATACCAACTTGTCACGCCCAGAAATTCGCTAACCCGAATTCCAAGCAGAATGTGTATTAAAATCCCTGTCCAGGACCAGCCAGGGTACACAAACGACAAAGTTGCCATACAGATCCACGTCTTACAAACACCATAAAAATCTCTTACATAAACGCAGCGGAAAAAAGAAACAAGCTAATATAATAAACTAGACACTCGTAGTAAAGCAACTCCAATCCACAGGCATCCTCGACGGTAGCCACAAGCCTACTCTTCCGAAAAGTCTTCCTTTGATACATACTCCAACTCTGATGTGGGGAAAAATAAAGCAAGACTGAGTACTACCCACTGTACTCAACAAGCCATACCGGAAAGGAAAAAAATGATGCAAGTAATAACAAAGAATGCTGAAAGGTTATTTGCATAAAATACGCATTTAAAGACAATAGTTGAAAACAGTAAAACAGTTGAGTAAATTAATCATAATTGAACCATCATTGTCCAACGCTACACCACGTTGCGACAGGCCCAAATCATCCACCTGAACTAAACCAGTTCTAATATATCCAATTATTAAGAAAGTGGGACTAATCACAGTGAATCTGGTTGATCGCCCATAACCACGGGCACGGCTATTCGAATAGTTTTAATCTGATCAGAGGTGTACAACTGTACCCACAAGACATAGTCCCACAACATGTTAACATGCGCCAACATACCACCATGGTACACCGGAAAAGGAGCTGTGACAGGACCCTTCGCACAACCCTTTCCTAACCAAGCGCACCACACCTCAGGTTTCGCCCCTACCTTTACACCAAGGTAGGCAGCCCCCTCTCGTGCCTAGGTGAATCCGATAGCCGATCAACGGGTACACCCCCACCGACCCAACTCCATCACGCCCAACCTCACCTAGGTACGTCGGCTAGGAAAAAGCTATACTACAAATCCAGCCATTACCCACGCTGGCTTGTGAAAAGTACGATAATTCTTCCAGGGTTTCCCGTGAACCGGTCCTTAATTGTCATGAGCACGACCATCAAAACCATGTGCTCACAACCCACCATTAGCATGTTTTAAATAATTACTATTACCATGGTGACTCCTAAACCTAAGTGTCACCATAGGGTCTACATTAATTAATTATTTAAGGTGATCCCCTTTAGTGAGCTAAGTTAGCTAAGCATGGCTAAGCACTCCTAAATCAGCAAATAAAGAATTAATTACTCAAGCTATCAAAGGTACAAGATGATCAATATAATTGGCTGAGTACAATAGGAAAGAACCCACATAAAATGACATTATGAAATAATGCAGCATTTACAGAAAAATAAGGTATTTGTAAATTTAGGAACAATATGATCAACATGAAGCATGACTTGCCTTGCTCCTGCGCTAGGTCGACTGCGGCAACAACCTCGAAGTAAACCGGAGAGTCGAAATTACCGGAATCTAAACGACAAACAAAGCACACAAGAAAACAAGCTATAAGTCTACTGAAATAGAGAACAAAACTATTTTTAATGGATTCTAGACATTTTTATGAATTTTCTGAAACTTGAACAAACTCAAACGGAGTCCGGATGAATTAGTTATGAATTTTTTAAGTTATCTGTGTTTTTACTATAACAGAAAAACCTTAATTGATTTATTGCGCAATAAACCCAAGGGCTGACGTCAGGGCTGACGGCGGAGGGCTAGGGCTGACGTCATGCTGACATCAGCAGGCGGCGGCGGCTCCAACAGGTGGGCCCCACCTGTCAGTGGCACGGGGCCCCCGGTCCACGGTGGACCGAGTCCACCGGCCGGCGGCGGCGACGCACCACGTGGCGCACGCGTGGCGCCAACGCGGCAGCCACGTGGCGGGCGGCACGGCGACGCGGCGGCCACGCAGCACGGCCGTGCGGCAGCAAGGCCGCGGCCATGGCGCGGCGGCCGGCACGGGCGGCGCGCGGAGCCGGGGCGCGGGGACGGCGGATACGGCAGCGGGTGCGGCGACCGAGCGGCGCGAGCGGCTCGCACAGCGGCGCCGAGGGAGGAGAGAGGAGGAAAAGGCGGCGGCGCTCACTGGAGGCGACGAGGACGACGGCGGCGGCGACGGATCTAGGGTTTGGGGCAGGCGGCGGCACTTGAGGAAACGGGAGAGGGGTCGCAGGCGGAGAAAAATAAATAGAGGGGCCGAGCGGCGCGGGCGGAAACCCCGCCGGAAATCACGGCGGCGCAGGCGCGGTGGCCGGCCGATTCGGAGACGACTCGGGCACGGGCCCTACCCGTCAGCGGCCGAGTGGGCGGGGAAGGCGGCGCGGACTTCCGGCGCTCAGGCCACGGCCTCGGGCCATCCCGGGAAGGGGAAGCGGCGGGGTGGCGCGGCGGCTTGGGTCGGCTGGGCCGGTCCGGGAGAGGGAAGGGAGCGACGGGGCGGCTCGGGCGGCTTGGGTCGGCCCGGGAGGGAAGGGGAATTGGGCCGACGGCCCAAAAGGAAAAAGAAGGAAAGAAAAAGGGAAAGGAAAAAAAAGAAAAGGATTTTCCGGGGATTTATTTATTGCGCTTGAGGTTTTTAATTGATTAAAATTATTTCTAGGGCTCTGAAAATTCTACTAAAAATCCTGTTAATGTATTTTAACATGGGGAACTCAAGAAAAATCCTACCATGCCAATTCCACTTGATTAAATATATTTTTAAATTGGAATTTGCTCTAGGTTAAAAAGGAAAAATTTGTTTTACGCGATTTAATTTATGAATTTTACCTGGAACGCAAACTTCGTGGTGTGACAGGGGTGCCTGCAAAAATGCCACGGCGCGCGCCCTCCTGGGCTGCCACGTCACTTTCCCCACCCTCCCCTAGGGCGATTTATATGCCCCGCCTTCCCTTGGGGTGATCTACTTCCTGTAGTTTTTTTTTCTTTTGTTAAAATCTTTGGATTAATGAGGTATAATGTATTTACAGATTCTTTATTATTTTCATTGGCATTGTTAGTTTCATGTCTTTGTCGCAATTTCTTTGTCCTCGTAAGACAACATCGGTTGACATCGCCCTAGGGGATGGTGGAGAAAGAATATAAGGAGAAGGAAGACATTGCTGTGGTAGTAGGAACCAACTTTATTGATGGAAAAGAAAATTAACCATTAGTTTTTGATTCATGATGCATAGACCAACAGAACCCATTCATGTCGCATACACCGACATAAGATAGTTAAGAAGTTACATAGATGAGTTATAAGAAATTGCTAGTCACGACGAATCGGGCTTGAGCTTGTCTATCGACCCCTTCTACGTCGTTCAGCACATACTGCAACTTCGTGCTCCTTCATTTGCATGTACTCTGTTTGTGTTTCAGCTACAGTTACTATTCCGCCATCATACGTCGGGTTGACCATGTTGATCCACAAAGTGAATCCGCACATTGTTAACGACGAAATTTGGTAAATCATGCAGAGTTAAAGCCGAAGCCGATTGGAGGAGATAAGCGATTACAGAAACAGAGTATGAATCGGCTGCAAGCCAAATCGGCTATGGTGTACATCGGCTGAAACAGAATCGGACAAGGATAGCCGATGTAGCCGATTCCGATAAGGAGATGGCAGGATCATTGTCGGGTTCGGTTGATGTGCTTCATGAGGATTGCCACGTGCGGATTGAGTCCGAAGAAGGCAATTGTATCTATTAATTAGGATATTTGTTAGTTTCCTTTTATCTTTAGGAAAGTGTGTTTAGTGTCCCTTAAGGACTTTATGTTTTTCTTTTATCTTTAGGAAAGTTTCTTTCTTGTCCTACAAGGACTAGTATCTCCCCATGGGTATAAATATGTACACCCGGGGTTATTGTAAGGAATGAACTCTCGATCAATACAATTCGGCGCATCGCCACCTTTTACTCTGTTACGGTTTAGTTATCAACCGGCGGAATTTGGCACCTGACGCGGGGCTGCATCGGCTGTCGATCTCCGGCGAAGGGGTAAGTCCAATGTTCCGTCGGTTCAGGCAATTGTATCATCTACGTCGGCGTCGTTCAAGGCTGCATCAGTACATTCGATCTCTTGGATTGCTCTGGTTTGGATGATATATTTGCCTGGCTATTTATCATATGTCTTCTGTTAATCTAGTATTAGCATCTCGATTTAGCTTTATCGGCTGCTTCTCGTTTTAGGGTTTCTGCTGGTATCGACTAAATCGTCTTGCTAGATTAGATTAGCTTAGGCATCTACCACCCTGAAAATCAGTCAAGGGCTTGATCATCTAGATACCGTGTTTCTTTACATACTTAGTGCTGCATCAGTTGAGTTTGACCTACTAAGTCGTGCTTAGAACCATGGATCTCTAGCCTGCTTTTTGATTGCCGATAAGGGTTTCATCGGGGTTTCAGCCGATGAGTTATCTGGACGTTGCATCGGCTTATAAGGATTGCATATAAGTTGAATTTAGCCGATGACAACAAAGGTTTCACCGTTTAATCTAATCTTGTGGATTTTATTGCATTGGATCTATGTTAGATTTACTTCATCGGCTATGTTATGAATATATATAATCTCTCTCTTGAGGTGTTTTTAGACATAAGTGATTTATACTGTCTCGGCGCCCTGTCCGATCTATCCCAATCACTTGGTTTAAATATATTTTGAGATTTAGATTATGTATCATTGATATCTACAGCCGATCGAGTATGTCTAACTTTCGTTTCACTTTATCAAGTCATTGCCGATCTAATGCATATTATCATCAGCCGATTGTCTCTTTGTCAAGTGTCAGAATCTACATTGAACACATAGCCGATAGCTCAAAACCCTATCGTTATCGGCTGTCATCAGGATCGGCTGGAATTACTACATCGGCTGCGTCGGCCGATCGGTTCTTTGATCTGTCGTTTGTATATCTTGTCAGTTGCAGGATCAAACTGACTGGCACGCCTGCATCTCACCAAGATTTGGACCTGCACTGGAGCTAAGCAGATCTCCCAGGCCAGTGTGTGTTTTTTGTATCAACACACATCCTTGGATTGCCCTGAGAAAAACATCTCATTAGTGAATGGGATAGGTATATTATGGAAATGTGAGCGAAAATGAAAATAGGTAACTAAGAATGTGACATACAATGAAGTTGTTGTCTATGTTGGGACAGACGAAATATTGCCTTCCAAATGTCTCTTGTGCAAAGGATGTAGCCACCTGACAGCGATCTCTACAACCGTATTTTGGACGCTCGGACCATTCAGGTACACCTAATGGATTGTTTCTCCAGTGTAAGTTAGCAGACTGCGCCCGACGCTCGTACTCCATCCACGCTTGAATAAATTGTGTGGTCCTCTCAGGTTGTGTTATCCTTGCATCGATGGAAGTTACTCTCGCCGTATCGATGCACTTTACGAAGATACATTTCCTTACATCATCCTATTTCACAAATTAATTATGACCGATGACATTTGTAAGTATATGAAAGTAGTGATCTGTGAGAGTGAGAACTTAACGGTACTTAGACAAAATCGTTGTCGACAATGTTAAGACACACAAAGCATATTTTTCCTATAGTTCCTTGTCTTACGAACCTTATCACCTGGCAACGGTCTCGAAAACCACACTCTGGACGCTTCTACCATGTGGGGAGTCCCAGGGGATTTACCTATCATTGTAAGGATTCTGCAATAATTCATCGTTGGTGCTCGTCCTTCCTCCTTAGGTAGTCCGATATTGTTTCACCACGTGGATACGGGCGTGTTCCGTCATGTTGTGGATTCGCCGTATCTACCCACTCAATGAAGTCGCACAAACTACGGTAAGTTTGCGAAAGATTGTATGATGGTGCGCAAAAAGTTAGTGGTGTATGTATTCAGTATAGGTAATTGAAGTTGATATAAATGATTTATAAATCTTTGGGCATTGGAAGAACCTCCTACCACGGATTTCTAAAGTAAGGGATGTCATGAGTATACACCGATCACCGCACGTGCACAACGAATAGTCAAACCAACAGTGGAAATAGACTAGCCAAAGGATCCCTTCGCCAGTCAAGATGCTCGCAAAATGGAGCTTCCATTATCTCGAGATCTATGTAAATGGGAAAGGAAAATGTAGAACCGAAAGAACTTGCCGAAGTGTTTTGCCAAGGTCTATCTATATATAGTGGCGCAGCAACTGGAGGAACTATAGGCGTGAAAAGTCAATTGTAACCATGACAAGGTAATCTGTGAATAGACATGACGAGCATGAGGAAGCACTCTTTACTTTACCTATCTATGCTGTACCGAAAGGTGATCGAGACTAGGCGAGCTCGCACAGTTTCGATGTGATTACTCGTCCCACGGTAAAGTTGATCGTAACTAATGATGTTGTATTGTGTGTGTGTGTGTTGCTCTTAAGACAATGAAACGACATAAGCATCGAAAGTAGATTGTAACCACGCTATGATAACACGTGAAAAGACATGACAAGCATGCACGACCACTCTTAACTTTACCTGGCCATTCTGCGACGAAAGTTGATAGCGACTAGTCGATCTCAAATAAATGAGCACTGTATTGTGTCAGATTGCCAGCTGTTTGGACAACAAAATGATAGATACGCACTGAACAGCAAAAGTACTACTAGTGCACATGATAGCAAGCAAAATAGCAGCAACACAAACAATAGCAAACAGGTTCATAGTACAAAAGGGGGAAACACTACTGTCCACCTAATCCTCGACCACGTGCCCTCTTAGGCCTGGGATGCCCTCTCCTACCCTGGGCCCTAAACTAATGTTCTGAGTAAGTAAACCTGTCGGGCGACACACCTCGTTCGGCTCTAGGCTGCTGTGTGGGCGTAGCAGCAGACGGCTCCTGTGTACCGCTCGGTGGAGCACCTCCTAGTTGGGACGCGCCAAGGACGTCCGGCTGTCCGTAGGCATCGTCATCACCGTAGTAGTCAGCGAAGTCAAAGTCTATACCCGCCGGCTCGAATGACAAGTCACCACCTGAGGACGAGGTCCCAGCGTCACCAAACACTGTTACTGAAGTAGTACTGTGCAACCCTGTTGATAGTGTTTGAAATATTAAGATATCGCAACTATGATGTGTAGAGTAGCGGTGATAATGAGTTTGTGAATTGCAAACGTGTGTAGGTTTACCTGTTGGACGAGCAGTGGTAGCACCGAAGGAGGTAGGTCCTGTTTCAGGGCCAACAGTGGGACCACGTGAGGATGAGGCACCTGCCTGTCTGAACACTGGTGCTGTAGTACTAAAGTGCAACCCTACTTAAAATAATTGAAATATTAAGATGGTTGTGCACATAATCTGTTTTTTCTTGATAAACACGAGTTTGTAAGTTTACCTGTTGGACGTGGCTGCCCAGCATGGTGCTGAGAAGAGGGCTGTCCTCGAGGTGGTGGCACGTAAACATCCGACGAAGCTCGACAAGACAACATCCTCAAGGTATCCCGAACCAAGCCCCGGATCCGGCCGAAGGTGGTAGTAAGCTCATCCCTGGTAAGATCGATCCATAACTGCAAGCGTCTGAGACCAGTGCCTGCCTTGATGTCAACCTGATGTATGATGTCGACCTGCAAGTTGTATTATGATAGACATTAGAATTGTGATCTCAAAGAATGGTAATACATTGGAAGTAGAGGGTAACTTGGTCGCGATGCAGTGGGTACATGTCGGTCACGGCGGCAACATGAGGCTGGGGGTTCCCGGCCGCGAAAGTCACATGAGTCTGTGTACGAGAAATGTACCACCTCAAATAGGTAGCAAAAGCAGCATCCGTGTGCTCGTGAAACTCGTCGACAACATCCTCTATAGTGAGCTCCCAGTTGTCGATGTACTGTTGGATGCGAGAAGCCTAGTTGGTTCATGCCGCCTGTCCCTGACGCGTACACCTGACTGCAATGGAGGTTATTTAGATAACGAGTTACCAAGGAGGCAGTTAAACATGAGCATTGAAAACACCCATACCTTTGATCTCACGCATCAACAGGGTTCTCCCACTGATCAAGGGGCCACGACTGGTGAAGACCGAACTGCCTCAACACTCGATATGGGCAGTGCGGCTCGACGAAGATGTCGAACACCAACACACGGTCGTCAACCAGCACACGACATCTCGGGTGCACAGAGAGGACAACCCCCGCGGTGCCCAACTTTGGATAGTCGCATCACTGTACGGCTGCCAGATGACGTCCTCTGGTCGCAAACGATCCAGCTCCCACACTATCTGGTGATATGCCTTGTGTATAGTCACGTGCGCGCACGTACGCTGCAAATGTGAGATTGATAGGAACGTTGCCTAAATGAACATTAAATTTGAATTTGTACAACTAGTGCACATACCTGTCATCGAACCCACAACGTACCCATCGTGGGTCGGTCCTCAGGAGCGGTGTCTCGATACAGGGTCGGCTTGTACTCTGCCTACAACACAACTGGTCTGGCTACGGTGATCCGCTCACACACCCAGAGTTGTACGAAAAGAGGATATCCGCCGATAATCGAACCTGAGTCTATCTAGGAGCAAACGTCCGATAGTGTGTGGTATGTAGCGACTAGGAAGGCGGACCCCAACTGTACTGTGAGATAGAACCCTGCTCGGCGTCGACGATAGAACGCGCGTACGGGATCAACTCCTTGCTCACCGAGTTGACATAGGTGTTGTGGAACATCACCCAGCCGAAGAGCCATGGCAAGTAAGCCTCTAAGAACCTGTTGACACAGTGCCCTCATCTGCATCGGCATGCAGCGTCTCAATTTGTATAACAAAAAATATATTGTCAGAGAACAATGACATAATAGAGATGGTTGTAAATTGAAACTGGACTTACAGTAAACTGGAGAAGCCACTTCTTGGTGGGCCCGTGGGTCTCGTATCCCGGCATAGAAGAAATAGCGCCGAGCGCCAGTACCCTCATCACGCCTGCAAACCGCTGCATGATGTCATCCTTCCACCCCTGCAGCCCATCTATAGGGCCCACTAGAACTCAAGCTAAAGCAGGTAAGAGACGTCCTGCAGCGTTGGTGGCATCTCCCCACAAGGGAGGTGAAAGGTTCGTGTCTTTGGCCTTCACCTGTCCATAAGCGCCGCCAACAGAGATAGATCCGGATCAAATCTCCTAGCTGGGTCCCTGTTGATTGTTGTGTCCTTTATCATCCGGCACAGCGAAATGAGACCGGCCTCCGTCAACCTGCAACATTGATGGAACCGATCACATGTCATCACAACGATGCGTAATGTAATGTACAAGATTGTTAAGAACAATTATTTAGATGTAGTACCTAGAGACCCATCGGGGGTCTAGACGAAGAAGTTGCCGCAAAGTCCGTGGCCTCAACGTTGAAAGAGAAGCTCCCTGTACAGTCGATCGGTACGATCGATGCATGGCATCTATCGTAGGGTCCAGTAGCTCCGGTGTATCTCAGTGCAACATACCTGCAACATGAAAAAAAAAGTAAAGATGAGCATGAAAAATAAATGATACAAATAATTAAAGTAAATATGAACATGAAAAATAAATGAAACCAATAAATATTGTAAACATGAACATAAAAAATAAATTGTAAGAGCAAATATTGTGATAAAAAAATATTGAAGATATTCACTGAATCGGAAACATAGAAACTAATATTTAGTACAAACACCACGATACGTAGATAAAACAACGGTAGTTCACAACGAGGACAACAGAAGCTCATAAGAATTACAACATGATAGTTCATCATCCCTCACATCTAATTAATTATTACAACAAACTTGGACACCACACGGTAGTTCAAGCTCCGTCACATCTAATTAACCATTACAACAACTTTCGACATAGCATGATAACTCAACATCCAACACATCTAATTAATTATTACGATAAGATACGAATGCATCACACTTAAATAGTATAGCCATCTCCTCCGATGCGCCTAACACGATGATGCCTTGTAGTGGTACTTTCACCCGACGGTTGACTACCATCAGCGCCGTTACCGGATGGTCCAGCTTCTGCAGCGCGTGATCCAATAGATGGTTTAGGACACTTGTATGTGTGCCCATATTCATCACACTTGCTACACCTCTTCACCCTTCCTCTCGCTTCGAACTCATCCATGTCATTCTTAATACGCCTTGTCTTGCGTCAACCTGCTTTTACCCTAAGCAAGCCTCGAGCTAGGACATACAAGATCTGTGGGTGCATAGTTGTGAATGTCCCAATAATGTCGAAACCATATATCTCATGGTTCCATGTGTGGTACACAGCTTCCTTCATGAAGTATGGTGAAACATAACACCGTGGATGAATCTCGCACTCACTACATGCTACGAGTACGTGTGTGCATGGCTTGTGAAGTAAAGCGGGTTTTCGGCATGAGCACGAGGATGTTCCATCAGCTTTCAATACACACTCTTGCACCGCTCTCTTACAGTTGATACCACGCCTTGATATGTCCCTGCACTGAACTTCATACCTATACTCCGCTGTACCATGTGTCATTGCTCCATGATTCCGGACCTTCTTTATACCCTCATCAATGTACTTCTTTATCTTGTCGGCATATATCAAACTATTGTCTGCCATTGATGGCATAGCTACTATGAACCGATCCCTGAAGTACTTGCAAGTGCCATGCAAAATGAACTCAACGATGCCAACAAGTAGGAGAGCACGTGCGCCTCGCATGACCCAATTGTATATCTCCACCAAATTTGTGGTCATTATACGGTAGCGCGAACCATCCTTATCAAAAAATAAAGCCCACTTCTCCTTTGGTTCCTTCTCAATCCACTCAGAAAATTTAGAAATTTTCAATGCTTTCCTTCTCTTCATTCGTGGTGGATCACTCGTAAGATGACCAAGTTCTTCTGGAGTGTCATCATCTTCAGGCTGCGGCTTCGATGTGTTCTCATATGTTTGCTTACCAGTCAACTCATCCAACCTGTGCCACAAGACATTGAACTTCTTTTGTTGGTTTGGTGAACATAACCTCTTGAAAAAGTCCATCAGTCTCTTGTTCCTAAATTGTTTGTAGAAGTTAGCACCCATATGCCTCATACACCATCTGCTCCTAAAATCAGGCCACTTGGCGGCACCATACTCCGAGCCGCCATGCTTCAAATCATCAATAGCCCGCATCATGCCCGTGTGCCGATAATATATCAAGCAAACATCTGGTCTTTCCCTGACAACGTGTTTCTTCATTCGTTTTAGGAACCAATACCAGCTGTCAGTGTTCTCACTCTCAACGAAAGCAAAAGCAACTGGTAAAAGTTGGCTGTTCCCATCAACACCTATGGCTGTCAAAATTTGGCCTCTATATTTACCGATTAGGAATGTGCTATCAATGCATAGGATGGGCCTACAGTGTACAAATGTCAGGATGCATGCTGCAAAATAGAAGAATGCTCTCTTTAGAATGCTTGCATTGCGCTCGTCATTCTCAAGTGATAGATAGTGCTGAAGGTCGAAAAAAGTGCCTAAGTTCCTGAATTGGATGGTTGCTAGCAATCTCGGCAAGTTATCATAAGATGCTTCAAACATACCAAACCTCGTCTCTATAGCCTTCTGTTTCACCCTCCATGTCTTTGCATAACTGATTGTGTACTTGTATTTTTTTTCTATGTGCCCAATGATTGACTTTGGCTTAAAATTTAGGTTCTTCATAATTTGGCTATACACCTTACCTACTACAAATGCTGATGTAATATTACAGTGGTACTTCTCCACTCCTTGTAAATAGCACAAATGCTCCGTAACAATTGAGACTTGCTAATAATCCTTCCATTTACCCTTGTATGCATGAACCCGCCATGGGCATTCCTCTCTCTCCTTCACACACCTCACCTCATAAACAGTTTTGCAAGACTTCTCTACCCTGAACTCCCTCTGCAGAGAAATAGCAAAACGTTTCACCGCCTCCTTCAAATCTTCCAATTTAGCATAATGAGCACCTTGCACATCCTCATTCTCCTTATACTCCCACAGCATGTGATGGCCCTCCGAGATAACAAGACGAGAAAAATCATCGTTGCAAAAACCTGATGGCATAGGACTATCCTCATCAGACGATGCATATCCAATATCCTCCTCGTTCTCCTCATCCTGCCTATCCATCAGATCCACAATACTACCAATCCTTTCTCCCTCGTTAGCCTCACTTGGTTCTTCCATCCCGATTTCTTCCGGTTTAGAATTGTCTTGCTCTGCGACTTCCACTTCCTTATTTCCCACATCACTAGGCATACTTGGTCCCTCGTCTTCCCCCATACACACATCCACCGTGTTCTCCTTCTCGTACAGCTGAACGAGAATAGAAATTGGCCAACAACATTCGCATGCCATCTCAATATATCTTCTCCATGTATCGGTTTAATCCATAGGCATAAATTCTCAAATATAATCTACGGGTTGACAGTTAACCACAACATAAAGTGTAAGGTCATGGTTCTGTGGATTGATTTTAAAGCCTCTCATCAACCAGTTGCATACACCCCCAAAACTCCTTTCGACAGCTCTATCAATGCCCTTAGCCATACACTTGAACTCAGACAGATCTACCCCATTATGACCATATTTAAAGTTACCTTCACCGTAATACAAGTCAAATATTAGCTTACTTGACATATCTGTTCACACATTAAATTCTTGTTATAATACTAAAAAATTATCAATTGCTAACTAATGTATACTAACTATCAATTGCTAACTATGTTGCCAAATGTATATTAATTATGTTGCTAAATGTATACTAACTATCAATTGCTAAATATGTTGCTAAAAAATTATACACAATTGCTAACACCTACTAACTAAACATGTCATAGGAGTTATTACAACATACATACGTACTAGATCTACATTCCTATCATCGGATTTTACTACTAACATAGGATTTCTGTACTAATTAATAAGTTGCTCAAATATTGTCCCTACTCATACTTGCAATGCGTTCAAATGGTAATGGAAAAAAATATCTCCAATCAAATCCGCAATCCGGCAGGGCTCCGTCGTTTCCTTCTTAACCCTCCCCTCACCCCTCTTTCTTTTTTCTGGATTTTTGAGGAATAAAATGAGAATTTTCAAGAGGAGGGGAGGGTTTTATAGGCGACGAAAAATCGCCCTTTCCTAGGGTGGGGAATGGCATTTTGCAAGCGTCCCTCCCGCCCGAGAGGGGGCGCGTCGTGGCATTTTTGCAGGCGGCCTCTCCCGGCGATAAATCGCCCTAGGGCAGGACAAGAAGGGGGCTGTCTGCAAAATTGCAACGGTGCGCCTCTCTCTTCGCCTGCCACGTCACTTTCCTTGCCCTCACTTAGGGTGATTTATATGCCTCGTCTTACGGGAGGGTGGGCGGAGTATATTTTTGTAAAATTTTGAATCGAAAATTTATTTTTGTAAATCTCTTAACAAATAAATATAAAAATAAAAAAAATTCGCAGTCCTACTACGAACTGAACTCGGAGACGACGCGTCGTATGGGCCCAGTCAGAGTCACGATCCGGGCCAGATAAAACAGAACCGCAACTCGGGCCATGTAAAATAGGCCTGTTCGTGAACTGCCACGAGGACTGGCCCAAATATAATGGGCCCGGTCGTAAGCCTCAATATCCAGACCTAACAGAAACAGGCCGGCCTAACACCTTTCTGGGCTTCTGGCCCAACGTACGAGCCCTGGAGCGAACGTTGTGAGAACAATATTTATATTGCCTGCAGCTAGATGAAAATGATGCAGATGAAAACTACCCTGTTGTTACAACTATATTTCTACTATTGCCTGAAGCTAGATGAAAAACAAAAATTAAAAGAAAAATCAAAGCTTTGCAGCCTGTTGACAATTTCCCTGGTGTTTGTCTGTCAATTGCCGACACCAAACTGATCCAAGAGCTCTCTCAACAGAGATTCAGAAACTCCTCAGAGATAGCCTGTTCTTGCAAAACTGAAACCCATTCCCTCCATCATAAGCTAAAGTTTGTGCAGCATGGAATTCTTTTTATCAAAATCTTGTTCTAGCCACATTTATTGCCACGGCAGCATGAACCGGGTATGAAGTGGAGTATGAAGCAAGTAAGCATTGTAGAGCATCATTGGAAGCTGCCACAGCGCAGAGACTAATCAGAATCAACTCACCAGACTGTAAATATGCACATCATGACATCATCAAATAAACCAATCACTGAGTATAAATTAATCAGGAAACCATTGCATAACAGTAGAACATTAATTCAAGATTTTGATCTGACAAACAAGACAATACCATCAGGCCTAGCCCTGAACGCGCAAATCATGTAAAGAAATCACAAAGGAATTGATGTGGGCTTGGGTTTAACGACAGATCAATTTGCCCAGCCAATCGACTCGATCAACAAACTGCGGCCGTACTCCTTCGTCTTTACGTTCGCTTTCCTATGTGTAGTTAATGCACTCGGCCATGCCGGCGGAGCTGCAGGAGATGGGGTAGTGGTCGGGGTGGTGGCGAGGCTGCTCTTCCTGGTGCAGGTCGGTCACATGAGCACTTTTATATAGTACACAATGTATAAAATAATAATAAGAAGAAAATCATCAATTGATATTCAGAACTGGACACTTAACTTCAGTCACTTGCCAATTTAAGTTCAGTAAAATCAACTAGGGAAAAATCAAATTATATTCATAACTTGGAAAGTTGAGAAATTGAACTACAGTACTCCATCTGAAACTAAAGTACTCATTCTAAACTATAGTTTCAGCTTAACTTCTGGGCAAAATCAGTAAGCACTGTAGCAATTAGACAAATTTTGGTTGATTCATCTATTTGTAAAACTATCCAACTTTTTTGGGGAAAATATCTATTTGAATGTTCATTCATGTACTCCTTATAAAACTTCTTTTGGGAGAAATATCTGATGATTCATGGACTGTTACTCTGAACCTGCTTACCTGCCTCTGTAAGCCAAGAAAACAAGGTAAACTGACTGCTACTCTGAACTTTGTTGAGGCAGCTGGCATCAAGGACAGTGTATTGGCAACTAACGATGACAACTTGACAACAGTAAAATCACTAGGGCAAGATCAAATTATACTCATGTTATATTCATAATTTCAATAGCTGAGAACTTGAACTACAGTACTCCTTAAAGTAAAGTACTCATTCTAACTAGAGTTTCAGCTTAACTTCTGCACAAAATCTGTAACTACTGTAGCAATCAGACAATAGCTCCAGCCTCTTCCTGATCAGTTGCACCTTCTAAAAAACAAAATGACTAATCGTCAATTTCAGAACAAGTGCTAGTACAATTTCAGAATTTAGAACAAGTACTAAAGTTTCATTTCAGGACAAGTGCTAGTACAGTTTCAGATTTCAGGACAAGCACTAGTACAGTCTCAGATTTTAGATTTCAGAACAAAAGATTCAGATTTCAGAACAAGTGCTAATACAATTTCAGATTTCAGAACAAAGATCAAAACTTGTACCGTGTTTAACAACAACGGAACCGGCAGTATTACCAACTCCTCCCTCTGCTTGTTCATCTCCATGAGTTCCCTCCACTGGTTCATCACCATGAGTTTGCTTACCTTGTTCATCTCCAGCTACGACAGCAAAAAGAAAAAAAAGGGCATGGTGGATTGAAATATAGTGGTGTAGAGAAAAGTAATAGCGTTTTTTGAAGTAATAAGAATATATGGCAATATTCCATCATACTGAAGATTTTTTGAAGCAGACTGATGCTAAAATTGCATTCCTACTAGAACGCAACTTTTCTCTGTCGTAGTGCCGTGCAATGCCTGTAGAAAGAATAAACATTAAGGAAACATAGGCCCTGTTCGAATCTGCTATAGAGAGCATATAAAGTTTCAGATATTCGTGACACGCTTTTCAAACTGCTAAACGGTGCGTTTTGTGCCAAAATTTTCTATATGAAAGTTGTGCTAAAATATCAGATAAATCCATTTTTCAAGTTTGTAATAATTAAAACTTAATTAATCGCACGTTAATGTCACCTCGTTTTACGTGAAACACTTTATCTTATCTTTAGGACTTTCAAACACCACCAACCACCATAGTAGAGAAAAGTGCAGGATTACATCATATCTTGATATATCTAAGTTACATACCTGCTAGGATGACCTAGGGAAGTACTCCATTAACCATCTGAACCAGCAAATTACTGATGCAGTATCTAACTGAAACCATGACGCTTACATGCAAATCAATTAGAACACCAAATGTGATTTCCCAGATAAAATTCTTACATTGTTAATACTAAACAATGGTGCAACACACTTCTGGTACACACATGTGCAAACGTGTGGTTGGAAGTCAAAATAAATGGTAGTCGCTTTTCAACAGTACAAATCAAGTGTGCATATCAGAGATAGTAGAACCTAAGCAGATGGTTTTCCAAAAAATCTATTACTGTATGAGAATAAATTTCAGATCATGAAAGGAAGACCTCCCAGAGTGCCAAGAGAACAGTCAAAATGATCTTTAGCATGTCTGAATATGAGAACTGGAAATCAAGTCTGTCAACCATGCTGTAAAAGTTAAATAAATGGATCTGATGAGAGAAGAATTAAAATGATCTTCATTATTTCTGAGTTTATGTGTGATATGCATACTACTGCTAAGTTTAAATGTAATACTGTTGTAAACTAGTGCACATAGTAACATAAAGACAGCGGCAGCTGGCCTGGGTGCATCTGCACCTAGGTTCAGAAAAGACTTTCCCGATAATAGCATCCCCGTTGACCATCATTACTACCTTCGCTTCTCTGTAGCTCACTGCAATACTGCATAAATAATTTGCACCCATAGGTCCCAAAACAGCGCCAAATGGATGAACAACCACAGAAACTCACTTAGGCAATACAGCAAACACCTCCCGTGCACCCAAACTGAAGCAGATATGTTTCTCCAGAAATCCGGCGTGGGCGTTGGTGGAGCTCGAGTGATGAAGGAGCGAGCGACGGTGGAGGTCAAATGCTGGGTACACACAGGCGAAGATGAAGCTCGAGCCCCCACCATGGGAGGAAGCGAGGAACAAAGTGCTTGATGGAGAGGTGCGGCGACAGAGAATTGGCCGGCGGCGAGAGCAGGAGCTCGATCAAGGGGTTTCGCATGGGCAGAGAGAAGCGATCGATGTAATAAACCAAGAAACAGAGGAAAGGACGACCACCGTGGAATCTTTGCCCGCCGCAGCAAACGCCGAAACGCGCGCTCGCCACAAATTAATCCACCTCCGCCGCCAATCCCCAATCCCAATCACACGCACAAGTCACAACACAACACACACACAAGAAGGAACAGAGCACACATAAAAGTTGCTTCTTTTATTGCAAAAAATCAGTGAAAAAAATAAATACATCAATGTTGTTAATGAATAATGATCAATTTCTACAATGAATAATTAGCTTTACATCTACAACTACACTATAAACGTACAACTACATATCTACAATAATCAGAAAGTGGAAAGTTTTCGAATCTTTGACTCGAATTGGCGCCGTCGCTTCTTCTTCTTCAGTCTTCACGCCTTCACTTCTTCTTGCAGATGCGCTCGTGCACCACCCCGCGGAGATCGTCGTCGACCTTCTCCCAGACGGCGGCCGGCAGCGAGGCGCTCTCCGTCCACAGTCCGGGACACACGTACGCCTGCCGGCAGAGGGTGTGCGCCACCGAGTTCCCCTCCCTGTAGATGTGCCGCACCTCGACCTCCGCGAAGCAGCGCAGCAGGGAGAGGATCTCCTCGTGCATCGCCGCCGGGATCCTCGTCTCCGTCTCCTCGCCGCGTATGAGCTGGACCAGCACCAGGTCATCGCCCTCCACCACAAGCCGCTCGACGAAGCACGCCAGCGCGAGCCTCAGGCCACGGATCATCGCACGGGCCTCCACCACGCCGACCGTCCAGTGCTCCGTGGTCTCGGCGAAGGCCAGCACGACGCCGCCGTCGCAGCCGCGGATGACGCCACCGATGCTCGCTCGCTGGGACCCGTCGTGGAACACGCTCCCGTCGAAGTTGAGCTTGCACCACCCAGGCGGCGGCCGCGCCCACCTGACGATCAGCCGGGCCGGCCGAAATGGCGGGGAGGAAGGGGAAAGCGGCGTCGAGCAGCGGGGAGCCGGTGGTGGCGAGGGAAAGATCGAGGGCAAGAAAGCCAAACCGCCGCCGCCGTCCACGCACATCCTCTTCCCCTGCCAGGGCCCTCCGCCCTCGACGGTGCGCTTCTGCCGCTTGCCATTGTCGTTCTTGGCCCGCGCGTCCGCGAAGAAGAAGGCCTCGTCGCGCTTCCACGGCGGCGCGCTCAGGGGATCCGTCTCGAGGATGACGCCGTCGAGCGGGAGAGGCTGGCCCTGGAGGCGCCGGAGCAGGTAGCGGCCGACGAGGTCGTCGTCGCTGGGATCGAACTTGAGGCCCTGGAGGAGCCCATCCGCGCCAGCCGCCGACACCGCCATTTCGAACTTGAGGTCAAATTGGCCGCGCCTGAGGATTTCTAGGGTTTGGGACGGAAGGAAGCTTGGGCGAGAGGAGATGAGGTGC
Source organism: Oryza officinalis (assembly GCA_008326285.1). Lineage (NCBI taxonomy): Eukaryota > Viridiplantae > Streptophyta > Magnoliopsida > Poales > Poaceae > Oryza > Oryza officinalis. Next base: position 23,817,492 of record BDMV01000005.1, read on the forward strand.
GAGCGGATCCCCTCGGCAAGGCGGGATTTCAATTTATGGTAGTCGTTGACACAAAACCTTGGGCCCACTTCAATCCAACTAGACGGGCGCGCTACGCTATCGTGGCCTACGACTGGGCCCGCCAGAATTCACGGCCAGCCCAACTAGAACGGGCGCGCGCGAGTCACAGGCACGATCCGGCCCAGTTTAAACAGACATGTACCGAGCCGGCCCAACTAAAATAAGCCCGTTCGTGGGCCGCCATTCGTTCTGGCCCAAATGAAGTCCGCGATACCGTTCAGACCTAAAAGAAACGGGCCGACCAAACACACCTTTCTGTGCTTTTAGCCCAAGCTACGAAAGAGAATTTTTTACAACGAAAAATGCTATGATATTATTCTAATTTTATCCATTACGAACATATACAGGATGAGAATTAATGGTTACAACACTGTAGGTTGAAAAAAACATATTTCTACATAAAAATCCGTTGCTCCCCTCCATGGACCCACCTGCCATCCTCACGCTCCGAGTTCCCCCCAAAGAACAGTAAGCACTAGGAGAAGAGATCAAAGGAAACTAACCCGATGCAAATCCAGCGCCACAAATAAGCCGCCGAGACAATTAAAATGCATGGTTAAATTTAGCAACCCAGAGACAGGGCGACCGACAAATTTTGCGCCAAATCCAAAGTGCACGCGCAATGGACTTCTCTCTTGTCCTCCTCGATCCCCTCCTCTTCATCGAGTCACCGTCGATCGCTCGCTACCGACGCGATGTGGTCGCCATGGGTCCGCCCCGGCCAGGCCACCGGCCGGCTCACGTAGTCCCGTCCTTGTCCTTCTCCCACTAGTGCGCGGCATCGCCGCCTGCAATGGTAAGGCCGACCACCAGGGCATCGGCTCTGTCCTCGACAACGATGACGTCCACGCTTGCGCCAGGATAGGGCTTAGACCCATGCTGTTATAGGCTTGTCTCAACGGATCCACCCCTGTGTGGAGATTACGGGTACCATATACCCACACGGCTGATTTATCCGACTGAATATAGGGGATAGATTATATATATGAAATATGTAACGGACCACGACTCGGGTATTACGTTTTCTTGTGTATTAAGGAACGACCCAAAGTCCTGGTTCGATAATATTGTAAAGTAGATTTAGAAAATCGATACCATATCCGGTTAGGTTTTTACTTTTGTAATCCTGCCCTCCCAACCTATATAAGGCAGGCAGGAGGCCCTCCAAGCGGATATTTACAACTTGATCGTTAGATCAATACAACACTCAGCGGATACAATTCCTGAAACATGAGTAGGGTATTCTTTCTCGTCGAGAAAGCTTGAACCTGTCTAAACCTTTGTCTCTTTACCCATTCACTTTAGATCTCGTACGCCACCCCCTTTTCTTATTGCCGAATTCTAGTTTCGACAGTTGATGTGTCAAGTAGGTGTTGCGTTGAGTTTTTCACCGACAAGTGCAATGGGATCAACTTTGGGAGCCATCGACTTCGTCTTTCCTCCAGGGCAGACCTATCGCTTCGGCTGCCTCGACTTCATCACTGACAACTTCGGCAGCATCTCTCTTCTCAACTCGGATTCAAACCAGCCGGGAAGGGACCATACTCGGCCCCGTTTGGGTTACCAAACGCTACTGAAATCTACTCCAAGCTACACCCCTTCGAGTCGGCTTTAAACCACTTGGGGAAATGCCTACATCCGCTCGCCCTCGCGGCTTTTCCAACGATAGGACAATTTATCATCAAATCACCATGCAACTTCCTCCACAGCTTGCCGCATTGTTTGGATCTAGGTCCGTTTTCCCCCGTAGGTTCCGATCGGAGCAAGCCTCGGCTTCATCTAGATTGAGCTTCAAGAAGGTGGGGGTCATACTCCAACCACTCGGATCTTGTACCAACACGGAGATTGCCGACTACTTTAGTTCTTTAGACGACCGCAATGACGACTACATGCCGCTTCTCTTTGGTGTGTTCATGGCAGATGCAGTCGAAGACGAAACACAAGCACAGCTGGACAGAGAAGCAGAGGAGGAAAGTCCAAAACTTGAAGAGGAAGCAAAGCGCAAGGAGGAAGAAGACCAGAGGAGGCGAGACCTCGCCAATGCAGGGCATACCACCCGCCATGCAATTCATCACACCCGTGTCAATAAGACCAACGACTTCATCACACCTCAACAAAACGCGATCACAGTAGTTACTGTCACGCCCGAATTTTCATTCAGGATTAAAAATCATTTAATAATCCAGTTCTAGAAATTAAATTAAGAGTAAAAGCACTTTAACAAGTGAAATTAATGTGGAAAATAAAATTTCCTTTAAAAATCATGGCTGGAAATATTTTTGTAATATTCTCCATGCCCTAAAGTACTCTCTAAAATTTTTCGTGAATTTTCGGAGCTAAAGAAGTAATTTAAATAATAAAAAGTTCATTTAACCAATTAATTAAATTAAAAACAAATTAAAATCTCTCTCCTTGGCCTTGGGCCATTTTTGGCCCAATTCCCTTCTCCTCCAGCCGAAGTCTACTTTCTCTCCCTGTGGCTTGCTCGTTTCCCTTCCTCCCTCGGCCCGCCTTCGCTTAGGCCATGTCTGTCCACTCGGCCCGGCTTGCCTCCTCTCCCTCGTGCAAGTCCACTCTACCTCCTCGATCGGTCTCCTCTCTCTCCCTCTCGCCGACAGGTGGGACCATGGGCCCTACCTGTCATCTCCTCCCCCTACCTCCAGCCACCCTGCCATGGCCGCCATGCTGCCCCACTTCGCCACCGAATCCACGCCGTCCCTGCCCACCTCTTCCACTCTGCGCGCCCCAAATGGAAAGGATGCGGTTGCGGCTCGTCTTCTACTCCCCGCACCTGTTCCCCCCATTCCTCGCAAAAGCCGACGCCAATAAGCCCATGACACTGTCCCACTCCGCCCGGCGAATCCGCCTCGCACCGGCCACCTCGCCGCCTCCCAAGCTTATAAAAACGCATCCCAGGCTCTCCTCGTTTGTTTCTCCCTCTCTCCCGAGCTCGTCAAGCCCTCCATTGCGCTCCCACCGCTGCTTCTCTCTCTGCCCTCGTCGGCGCTCGTCCGGCCGCCGCTCGCCGTCGCTGTGTTGCACCTTTTTCTTCGCCAGCACGATTGCACTGAGGACTACCTCGGCCACCGATTCTTTGCCGCATAGAGCCACCGGAATGACGACTTCACTGTAAACCCGAAATTGCCGCCACGTCCGCCTCCTCCGGCCACCTCAAGCCACCACTCCAAGCTACCCCCCGACCTCACACCTTTCTCCGTCGGCTTCACAACGACGGTACAAAGCCCGACGTCCCCCTTCTCCAAGCTCTCCGTCGTCAAAAACCCGTCCTCCTCGTGAGAGGTGAGCTCGCCCCCTCCGCCGTGTCCGGTCGCCTCTCCTCACTGCTTCGCCGTCTCTCCCCCTCGTAACCCCTCTGTCGCCTTCCCTAGGCCGTGGCCGTCCCCGTCCGTCGCTCCCCGCCGTCAGACCGCCATGGGATCGTCGTCGCTGTTGCCAACCCGAGAGACACCACCGAGCTCCTCCTGTACCACCTCGCCCACCATCGCGCCCGGTAAGCCATCCCACTCCTTCCTCTCCTCGCCTCCTCTGCCAGATTCTCGTCCAGCACTGCTGTGCCGGTGGTTGCCACTGGCGATCGGCAGGTCATGCGCCTTGCACCGTCGTCGTCCGGCTGGGCTGGCTAGGGAGCCAGCTGGCTCCCTTTGCTCGGGGCCACTCGATCCCCTTCGGGGTGATCCGGGCCATTGGTTGCCCGTGGACCACCGTGGTCCCGGTCCACGGCGCACCCGACTGCCTCCATGGATGTGGTCCACGGTAGGCCGCCCCTTGTACCTACTGATGTGTGGGGCCTATGTCGGCCCACCTTTGTTGGACTCGGTCCACGCCGGCGCCCCCTTGCTGACATCAGCGTAGTCCTTTTTCTTTTGTAAAATAATTAATAATTGTGCAATACTTTGGTTTAATTACCAGAAAATGAATTAAATGGCTGAAAACTTCTAAAATTCATAACTAATTCATACGAACTCCAAATTGGCCCATTCAACTTACAGAATTCATCTAAAATTAAGATCTACATGTTTGTTTACTTTTCATGCACTGTTTATTTGGTTTTTATTAGGGTTTTTCCTTGTTTTGCATGCCAGCTTGTAGATTCCGTCATTTTGGAAGATCGCGCTCGTGAGGGAAAGAGTTCAGAAGATTGTGTGAAGAAGCAAGTCAAGTCACACATTCCCCTTGAGCATATTGAACCTACTTTATGAAATGTTTTACCATTTACAACTAAAATGCATGTTTTACTAATTACATGGGATTGGAATTACCTATCTACTTGCTTGTGCCATAGCTACTGGCTATCCATCCTTTGCCAAACTTAGATGATAAATTGATTAGCTTGTGTCAATTCTATTGACCTTGCTAGAATTATGATATGCTTAGCCATGCCTAATTACCACTAGCTCACTAACGGGATAATTACACTATTTACATATAGTACCTTGATGAGCTGCGAGCTCGAGACATCTGGTCATATTCTATTGGTCGTAATTACCCGACTAAAATATGGATTAATGGTGGGCTGCGGTGTATGGTTTTGCTTGTCGCACCCATGGCAATTAACGACCGGTTTGCGGGAAATCCTAGAAGACTTATCTTGCTTACCACAAGCAAGAATAAGCAACTACTAGACTTGTCCTAGGAGGCTACCCGCCTTGGTTTAAAGGTGGGGTGAAACCTGCAGTGTGGTACGCTTGGTTAGGAGGAGTTACGCGAAGAGTCTTGTCACAATCACTCGTCATGGTGACGTGTCCGGCCGGGCATGGTAACATGATGGTGGATTGTGTCTTGTGGGTATAGTTATGCACCTCTGGCCAGAGTAAAAATATTCGAATAGCCGTGCCCACGGTTATGGGCGATCAACCAGCTTCACCGTGATTAGTCTCACCCTATTAATTGACTTTACTTAATGAACTGTTGTAGTTCAGGTGGTTTGGTTGAGCCTGTTCAACATGGTTTAGCTTTGTTCAGTGGATATTTAATCTTGCTTAATTAATCAACCATTTTACTGCTTTCAACTATAAGTGTTTGCAATCGCCTTTATGCAAATAACCACAAACCTCCCATTGTCTCCCATTGCATGTCTACATCGTTGGTGTGACTTGCTGAGTACAATGGTTGTACTCGGTTTTGCTATTTTCCCTTTTTCAGAAGTGCAGTGCTTCTGAGAGAAAGATAAAGTTAGAGGACCGAGACTTATAACCTAGTTGAGTTTTGCCTGTGGAGTGGAGCTGAAGCCCTACTAGGATCGCCTTTTTCCACTGCTGCTGTTTTCTTTGGGTGTGAGGACTAAGGCCTCTTTTGTAAGTATTTGTGTTTTATTTATGTTTGGATCTGTGTATTAATTTGTCATTTTGTGTACTCTGGCTTGATTCCTAGACAAGGATTTATACACAAAACAGTTTGTAAATTTGGCTAAAATTTCTGGGCGTGACAATTACCCTGCTCGATACCGTCATTGACACGGCTCCGCCCAACGTGACACCGATCTTGAAAAAATTCAAGACCATGATCACCATTACCATGCCCCCAGAAGCTAGAGGCAGCCGTCGAGCCGAGGAATCTATTGTAGAAACACCCATTGGCAGCCATCTTCCACCTCTACGTTCTAGAGATTATCCAATCCCCGAGCGTAGCAGAGGACATACTGGATCTAATTTACATCATCGTGACAATAATGAGAGACAAGGTCCAGACTAGTCGACCGACTCCTGTGATCGACGCCACGGACCACCTCCTCATAACAGAAATCCTCGTGGTGACCCCAACTACCATGACGGCTACCGACAGCGTACCTCCAGCGACCTAAGGCACACACTCAATCAACGCTACCATGAAAGGGAGCACCGTGCTTATCATGATGATCAAAGGTATTCTTCTGACAACGATAATGGTGGAGTTCCAGTTTTTACCTGCGAAATGCGTCAAGTGGATTGGCAAATTAGTTTTAAACCAACAGGGATTGAAAAATATGATGGCAAGACTGACCCCAAGTCATGGCTCACCGTCTACATCTTGGTTATCCACGCAGCAGGAGGAGATAGTAAAGCTATGGCGAATTCTTTGCCCTTGTTGACTCCACTGGGAATTGGCTATTCGTGCATTAGCTTTTTCGAGAAACCTCAGGTAAAGCGAGCCGAGAAAGGCCACTAGCCCCATTCGAGCTTTAACCCATGCTTTGAAGTAGCAGAATAATTAATGTGATCAATAACCATTTCCTCCAAATCCTGGCGCCATCCAGAAGCACATGAGACATTGATAAATGAGGAAAACAGAGACCATAATAGGTTAAATTAACAAGCGATAGAACCACAGATATAGCCTACCTCATCAAAATCAACCCGAGACTATGTTGAAATGCCTCGGAATAAGATCAGAGGCTGAGGAATCTGCTGCCAGGATCATATCATGCCAGGATCATATCAGTACCAGCATCAATAAATTCCAGAACTGCATTTTGGTCCACTGATCCTCCAAAACATGCTAGTGAATAGATACTAACATCAAAAAATTGAACAGGACTGGGACTGAACCGAAAACTAAATCGTCGTGAGCATAGAGTATAGCATTTGCAGCTTAACCCCAAGATATAGTTTTAAACATGCAGCCAGATATTATAGCAAACAACTATGATCCTGGCAAAAAAAAATTCATAAATCTATCTTCTGATATAGTTTTAAACATGCCCAAGGACAAGTAGTCGTAGTGGATTTTATACCAAATAACTATGTACAAAAATCTTGTCCAAGTAGCTAAGGATCATTCTCTAACTAACAGAAAAAAAAAGAAAACCTAACTAGCAGAAAACACAACTCCGGAATCACCTCAACCAGAAGAAAACAAAAATCACTGGCAGGTATTTACATGGTTGACAGCCAGGATTATTGGATTAAGCACTGGTGGATCAACCACAACTCCACAATGCAGCATTGGTGGATTTGTCTTCACCAACAACTCCAAATGTATGGCGATACTATCTGTCGAAACTTGGTTTTGGCAATATCAATCTGGGGGTAGCAGTCAAGTGCCAAACACAATGGGTTAGTCGGGACAAAGGTTTAGACAGGTTCAGTCCCTCTCTAACAAGAGGTAATACCCTACTCCTGTTTCGGGGATTCGATCCGCCGAGTGGTTTATTGATCTCTTGATCTCTTTCAATAAGGGCTCTCGTGAGTTTTCCCTCTATAGTCTCGTGTATTTTCCGCGTGTTCCCTTCAAGGGACGCCCTACCCTCCTTATATAGTCTCGGAGGGTAGGTTTACAAGTCGGAGACCTATCCTATTCTAAGTGAGACTCCTTAATCTTACCAACTATAGACTATGAGCCATTACCTTATCTCAATGGTAACGTAACTCCCAAGTCATAACCGGTTTACATAATCATGAGTCATAACCTATCCCTATGGTAAGTCGGATAAGCTAGCCATGAGGATATCCAGTACCCATAATCTCCACAGTAGCCCCCGAGACCTTCACAGTCGATGAGATAACTTTGCCTCAAACCAGAATAACACACAGCCGAGTGACTCCCTAGCCTAGTGCTTCTATCACCGAGTGCCTTCATCACCTCTGCCTGGATTTCCCGAGTGCGTCATCATCCAAAAAGGCTGTGAAGGGCTGAAAAAAGTTCAGAAATACCGAAAATAAAAATTTAGGTGCATCGATTGATGCACCTAATTAGGTGTAGCCCCCGACTATGTGTTTAGTTAAACAAACTAAGCATATAGTCAAGAACTATAGTAATCATACTCTCTTGAGTTAAATAAATGCCTAGCTCAAGCCAGAAATAATCATAAAAAATCATATAACACATAACCTCATAATCAAGGCACAGTGCTTAATACTCGGCTAGCTCACGCTCATCCGAGTCTTTTTGCCTGAGTTATTTCAGAGCAGACTTCGCAGCCGACCCTCATGGGTAAAAAATTGTTTGTCACCTTTCAAATTGCATCGTACCAACCTTTAACAAGTTGTGTAACTGCTGTTATGAAAGGATTTTTAAGTCATTGGGCAACAAGACATACGCATATTGCCAGGGCAAATTTGCTTAAGTCCTCATGGACATATGTCAAGCCGCATCTATGATATGGGCCGCAAGTTTCTCGTGGGCTCGGCCCAAATACGAGAAAACCCAACGAAAACCCTAAAATCTTTCTTAAAGCGCCAGCGTTGTCCCTGCCGCTTCATCTTCCCGAAATTTTTCCCCTTTTCACGCTCCTGTTCACCAACCGCTCCGAGGAATCCAAGAACTTGTGCTCGCGCAAAATCATCCATCGAAGAACTCGAGTTCCACCACAATCCATCATCCGCATCCAGTTGCCAGCATCCCCTAAAAAATCCCCATCTCCTACGCTAGATCCAACTCCACTCAACTCGCATCCATGGCGGAAGAGAGAGAAATCCCTTTCGACCAATGGGCTACCTCGGATGTGAAAGAGTCGACCTTGCGGGAAATGGTGAAGAACAGAGTTCTTCCACCCAAAGAAATCATCGGCTGGCGTCCGGTGGCCGGCGAGGAGTTCCCCACTCCAAACACCGGTGAGATTGTGGTCTTCACCTCTTTCTTCTATTGCGGATTTGGTCTTCCCACTTCCGATTTCTTTCGTGGTATTCTCGAATACTATGGCCTTCAAATATATCATTTGAACCCCAATTCCATCCTCCACATTGCAATTTTTATCCATGTGTGCGAAGCATTTCTAGGCATCCTTCCCCATTTCAATCTATTTCGCCGCATGTTTTATGTCAAGCCACACCCGACTAAGGATGACCCCTGCGTCGTCGGTGGAGCTGGCTTTCAACTCCGCGGGACTCTCCGCAGAGATTACTTCTCTCTCCCCTTGAAATCCTCCAATAAAGGCTGGCATGCAAACTGGTTCTATATCTTGAACCCCCATCCCAGTTTGCCCGACTTCATCGGCCTTCCACCGATCCAAAGAGCCAACTGGAGCACAATGCCAGAGAACCAAGACTAGGTAGAAGCGAATAACCTCCTGGCTAACATTCTTGAAATGAAGAAAAAAGGCCTCCAAGGAGAACAGATTACCCGACACTTTATCAAGAACCGACTGGCGCCTATCAAAGAAAGATCCAAGCCAGCATTTGAGTACGAAGGCGAGAATGACCCCAATCGGGAGGACCGTGACGCCCTGAGTTACCAGGTCTTGTGCACTCGTATGTACAAGATCTTCTCCTCTGGGATTACTGTAGATCGTAGCCACAAGATGTCGGTTCCTCCCTTCAACTTGTTCCGACCTCCTCCTTCGGTAAGCCGACTCGGCTCTTCGAAACTCTTTCAATCTTGTACACGTCCATTGATGTATCTCAAAAACTCCACTTGCAGGCAAACGCTCTCATTATTTCTCGGCCACACAAGGTGTTTCATGATGATATGCTAACTCGGCCTGTTGCCAAAAAACCAACCGGCGGCCCCAAAATCAAAGTCGAGCCTCAAGAGAAGAGGGCAGCCGCTGACGAGGATATCAGCAAGCGGGCGAGTAAAAGGAGATTGGTCGTCGATAACTCGGATGACGAAGAAATCCAGATTCCGCGAGCTAACATAAGTCCTCCGAAACCATCGGCCAGATCCATTCCCAAGATCAGGAGGTCTAACAGGTACCTCACATAACCCAAACCAACTTCTCGTTAAAAACTCTTTTCTTTCCATCTCAATCAACTTCATCTTCTTCCTTGCAGAAAACCTCAAGACATTGATCCCACCGGGCGGGCTGAAGCCATCAATCCATCTGCAGCGTCAGAAAAACCAAGACCTACTGAACAAAAGCCCCAAGACCCTGTCCCGAGTGAAGATGCTATTGGGGCGAAATCCTTAGGCAGAGACATTCCTGCAGTTGAGCCCCCGACTGCCAACCAGGACATCCCAGCCAGAAACCAGTCGGTCGAAGAAGAACAGCCCCCGACTGCCAATCAGGATGCCCCGACTGGAAACCAGCCAGACGAAGATCCACAGGGCTCGCGCGGTCAAGAAACACCAATCGAGGATCCAACTCCTAAATCAGGTAAATCTTTCAATAATCTCCAGACTCTTGTCTTCATCATGTTCTATACTTTTATCTTCATTTAGTTTCTCTAGATCAATCAGCCGAAGAGGAGGAAATCTCCCGACTGAAGTCTTTAACTGACTCGATCCCTCCTATCAAAATCGAGTGGCGCGATGCCGAAGGCATAAAGCAAGGCATCGTGCTAAATAAACAAAAAGAAGATGAGGAACGCGATATGCTCGTGGCCAGCCTCAATGAAGCAACCCGGCTGATGAATATCAGTACATCTCCTCTATGTCTTATCATCATTGCCTGATGTGGTTGACTATCTTCATCCCCTTGCACAGAGAATATATTGCCGCTCAATGGCCAAATCAGACACACTCGAGAAACTGGTGCCCCTTGTAAACTCTCTAGAAAACGTCCACCAAGACCTCAAGGTCGCCAGAGAAGAGGCTGCAGCTCGAGAAGTCATCTTGTGAGCAGAAATTACAAATCTCCGAGATGCGAACTTGGAACTCCGTGGCTCAATTGGAGGTAAGTCAAACCAGCCCATCCTTATTTCAACGTCATGTATGTGTCTGATCCTGTCATGATGCAATTGCTGTAGCCAATTTATTCGAGGTCAACTCTCTCAAGGCCCAGCTAGAGAAAGCAGAAACTGACAAAACTAAGCTGGAGTCCGAGAAGGAGAAAGCTCTGGAAGAGATTGAAGGTAACTCGTGAAATTCATGTCCCTGAGTTTTCTTGGTCTTGATCGTTGACTGCCAATGTAACCCGCGCCTCTTTAATCTTGTAGCTAATAAGGTGAAGTCCCAAGCACAATTCAATGTCTTCGCCGAGAGAGTCCGAAAGGCTGAAAGCGTGCGGGATGATATCGCCAATGCTGCTGCACCAATCCTGTCGGCACTGTACAAACAAGGACTCGGGACGAGCTCATTGGATGCCGTAGAAGTCTTCGATAAACTCAGGACGGCCCCGGCTAAATATATGGAGAATATCTCTGACGCGACCGTCATGGGTGCAAGCTTCGCTCTTGCGCAGACGAAATCACTCTATCCCCGGATAGACGTGGACTCTGTCGGAGATGGCTTTGCGGCTGGCACCTCAGATGAGCGAGCCCTGGAGCTCATAAGTGAAGCACAGGAGTCGGCGAAAAAGGTAGCTGGTGACGTAGCCGCAAACTTCCAGGAGTAGCTGACTTGCCTTGATGTATATGACTCGCTGTATTTTTGATTTGTAAATATTTAGCTCATTTATGTTAATGCCTTGATCCGAGTCTTCATATATAATTTCTTAAGAATTTTCGTCCGACTAGAACCAAGCCTAGGCTTGACTAAGTCATCAAAAAATCTCAGTCCTTATCTATTGAACTCGAACCAAAACACTAAGCAATGATAAGCTAAATAAAAACAAATTGTTGATGATTCGAAGAAAAATCATGCTTTATTGATATATATATATATATAGCCCTCGACTGACAACTCAAGAAGTCGTCTTGCTTGAAATTGACAGTCAAGAAGAACTTAAAATCGGAAAAGATTAAGCATAATATCGACGAAGGTGCTCGATATTCCAAGAGTTCTCCACCATGGTCCCGTCTTTGCGCTTCAAGCGATATGCCCCTGGCCGAGTCACCTCAGCAATTATGTAGGGCCCTTCCCATAGTGGAGATAGCTTGTGACGATCTTTTGTAGTTTGAATTTTGCGTAAAATCATGTCTCCGACGATGAAAGCCCGTGATCGAACATTGCGATTGTGGTAACGGCGAAGACCTTGAAGATATCTTGCCGACTGAACCAATGCGGCTTCGCGGGCTTCCTCCAGTCGGGTCAGGTCATCTACTCTGTCTTGGTCATAGCGCTCATTGTTAAAGCTGCGGACTCGAAGAGATTCATTCTCCATTTCACTCGGCAACATTGCTTCTGCTCCATATTTATTTTCTTCGAGAACTTCTTCGCCTCCTGGAATCGCTGCTCGTGGGCCGATACTCGTTGTGCTAGCTGAGCTAGGCTGTCAAATTCCTGAGAGGAGAATCTTTCTCGTATCGGCCTTAATAATCCCTGGAACGCCAAATCGGCGAGTTGGGAATCGGTCAAGCTGAGGCTGTAACACCTGTTCCTTATGTCCCTAAATCTCTGGATGTATTCTGGGACTGATTCATCAACCCGTTGCCTGATGGCGGTGAGATCAGACAGTTTCATTTCTTGCACGCCGTTGTAGAAGTATCTGTGAAACTGCTTCTCTAGATCTATCCATCCTCTGATGGAATTGCAAGGTAACGAGGAAAACCATGTAAATGCTGACCCTGACAAAGATAGAGGGAAGAACCTCACCCTCAACGCCTCTACGGCCGATGCCTCCCCGCACTGTGCTAGGAATCGGCTCACGTGCTCGTACGTCGAGACGTTGTCCTGCCCTGAAAACTTGGAGAAGTCCGAGATTTTGTATCGGCTTGGCAGTGGCACTCTGTCGAACTCCTCGGGGTACGGGTGCCGATACACTGTAGAGTTCTCCTTGGGCTTCAAGCCGAACTAATCTCGCATCACCTCGGCTATCATGTCGACCCAGTATCCTGCGGGCTGGTGTGGGAAGTCCTGGTGGTAGGACTGCTGCAGGCCCTCTGCCCGATATTGCCTGGGGGGGTACTGTTGGTAATGGTGATTCAAGTTCTGCGTATCGCACTGCCCAGCAGTATACTGCTGGTAGCCTTGTGGCGCGTTGTAAGCAGTCTGTGGCGGAGGGTTACTGAACATGGGGGCTTGAGGCTGTCCGGCCGATGGTGGGTTTACTGGAATTTGCTGCATCGGCTCGATCACCGGTTGTTTTCCCTTTGTCCACTGTGCAAACTGCTCCTCCGTGATGTGCTGGGGACTTCCTCCTGTTTGCTTGGCCAGGACCAGTGGCATGGTTGGCACCGGCCGAGCCGATGGAGGCGGGATCGGCGCCGTCGACTGAGGGGTTGAACTCAAATCGGTCCTCAAGGTCCGATAAGCTGGGAATTTGTTTTCGAGCAAGAAAATTGGCCCTTGAGGTTTATACTGGTGAATTGAACCATCCAGAATTGATTTGACCGTATTGGTCAATGTATTCACCAGAATCCCCGACTGGTTGACTAGCGCAGAGTGGACTGCGGAGTCAATGCGGTCTTGCAACGTCGGCGTGGCGTTCTCTTCAGTTTTGACAGCGTGGGTTGCCGCCGACGTGCTTGCTCCGTCTCTAGGATTCGGCATCACCATCTTGGTCTGCTAAATGAGAGTGCCTTGCCGAGTCCTGGAGTACGTCTGTAAGTACATATTCCGAAACTGCTCGACCAGCTTGTCCATCTCAGCTGTTTGCTCCTCGTTGAGCTGGTCGGCAGTCACAGCGACGACATTCTCCTTAGAGATCTCACCCTGCTTAGACATGGTGCAGTGATCTTGTTGTCGTTGAAAAGCTTGTGTTCTTGAGGTCCCACCGAGCGTGCCAAAAGCATGTTGGCGTAGAATTTCGACCCGCCCTGCAACCAAACGGGTTCCACGTTTCCACGGCGGCCTGGGAGGTTTGCTTTACTCCAGTGCAGGTCCAAAGGCTTGTCTAGGTGCGTGTAAGGCGTGCCAGTTGATTTGATCTGCAATCAACAAGATAAACAAGTAAACCATGTTAGAAAACAATGGCCGATCGGCCGATAGGCCGATGTCGCATTGTCGTGGCCCAGCCGATAGGGCAAAGCTGTATCGGCTCACTTGTGATAAAGTAAGATTAAAGCATGAATCTAATCTTATCGGCCTTCATCAACATATTAATATCAATTAATGGCATCGGCCGATAAGGGATATCAAAGATAACTACACTAGCTAATACTCTAGTGCAAATCTATATGAACTAATCAACCTATATAAATATAGCAATCACAGATAAACCCTAGAGAGTAACCTATAACGAATATATCTATATCCATCGACCCGTTCATGTAGATGGCAGATACACATAAAAACCTTACGATAATCATGCATATCAGGCAAGACTGGCTGAAACCCCAGTGCTATCCTTAATTACAACCAAAAACAGGCTTCGTGTTAGATCTCAAAACAGGACTAAGATCGATAGCAACTCAAAGTGTGAATTGAGACTTAACACAAAGAAAATCAAGTCGTCGATTGCTTTTGGGGATGGTAAATGCATTGAATGATCTAGCCAAGCATAATAATTAAACCGCCGTTGGCAACAAACCCTAAAACAAGCAAATCGCTGGTGAGGCGTAATTAAAATACTCGTCAAAACCATCCAAAACATGATAAACGACGATCACATCATTGAGGCTTAACGTGTCTAAAACGACACGCTAGCCCCGACAATGTAGATCGTCGGGCACGAGTTCTTACCTTTGCTCTGGGGAAGCAAGAACTCATCGAAGTTAACCTCTTGTGAGGGTTGGCGATGCGCCGAAAGTAGATTGAAACAAACTGTTTTTTGTATTAGGTTGTGAGAGAGAGTTTCTATGTACAAACTACCGGGATATTTATACCCGAGATTACAACAGGGTCCTTGTAGGACGCGATCTTATCTCTAACTAACAAACAAGACTTTGCGGCAGACTCTTGCCACAGATTAGATCTAAACCTACTTGATTTACAAGATATAATTGCCTAAAACCGAGCTTCATCTCTATTTGGCAACCTCCTTGAAGCTTATCTTGAGCCCAAACCAAGCCTACGCTGACTCTGTCAACTTCCAGCCTCTATCGGCCAATGACCGTATTGAATCCGTATCGGCCGATACACTCTTCCTGCTAGCGCTTCTCCTAGTCCGATACGTTCACCGAGTCCGATACAATGCTTGGTCCGACTCCAACTTAATCATTCCTCTCTGCTTCGGTTTCCTCTTTCCTCTCCGGGTCGATTACAAAAATCTGCTGTTAACAGAAGTAAAGAAAGGAATTCAGAAGGATGAACCAAGAAACCGCACTGAACAAATGATGCAAGCGTGATTATTTGTCCGAGATTGGTCAAGGGATCTGTACCTCCTTCCAAACGGCCCACCACCTTTGCGCTGGGTAGTGCGCCGTCCTGCTATAGTTCCCGCATTTCGCTCTTGCTGATGATCGACTCCAGGAGATCCATGGAGGTTGAAGAAAAGGATTGATGGAGGTTGCGGTTTAGGGTTTTGTGAGAGTTGAGGCGAAGGGGATTGGAGGCACAAGAGGAAAACCTAGGGCTTTGTTTGGGCGAAAGGAAGCCAAATGAATCTCACAAATGGAATTTATAAGTCACGTCTGGCATTTTGAATTTCAAGGAAGACGGAGAAATCACCGTCAGGATTTTTTTAGATTTGTTTATAACCGTTAAAGTTTTTGACTTCAATCCAAATCAAAACCCATGTCAAGTTCTCAGATCCAGAGACTGGGAGAACCTTATCGCCTGCTCTGTATCTTCTCGGACGTCTGAGAACGGTTTGGTGAGATCGACAATGGTTGTTCTCGGAATTTCTACTCAGGAACATTGGTTAAATCATTTGCAATGAAGTCAGGGGCTACTGTCAGTATCAAGGATAAGACATACCTCCTATACATAGGTTAATGGAATACGGCAATATCATATACCCGATAATATACGAGAAGATATCCTTTAATTAAAAAAATACGGTAGATAAAGAAGGAAATTATCTTCCCAGGATAGAAGGTATCAGAGTCCTAGTCGGGGAAGATAAGATTTCCTTAGGCCCGTATCTTGTTTTATCTCTTCAAGTTCTACTTGGAGGAGAAGATAATCTACGCTATATATACAAGGCTCTCTCATTCAGGGAAGGGCATCGAATTACAAGCCATATCAAAAGCCACGCCCAGAAGCAATCCGGACGAAGCCAGCGTCATATTAGCCGAATAGATCTCGTCGGGCCATTCTCGACAGCTTCTAGTTGGCGGATTAGTCTAGTCCTCCTATTCCCCATTGTACTCTAAGTGGTATTTTCATCCATAATACATATCAACTGGAGTAGGGTTGTTACTCATCTCGAGGGCCCGAACCAATATAAATCCTTGTCTTTTGTCTGTTTGATCTAATCTTGCATACACCCTGATTCTAACAATCCACATACTTTACAAATACCGTCTTTGGGTGTATAGCCCGTTGACAGATTTGTTGTCGTACAATATTGTTTATTACATATCAAAATAAATCTATAATAACTTCATTTTCTAATACATTCAAATATATATGAGCTAAAAAATACGAGTACTTTCCCAATATTTATGATGGATGTGCTAGCATCTACGTTACTGGTTGACCTTCTATTCTGTATTTACTTTATATTGTAAAATTAATCTTATAATCAAATCAGCTTGAAGCCTAGAACAATATTAATCCTCATGGGCTATACCAAGCAGTTAATAATAATTGTAAATGAAACATCAAGTCTTCAACTCATTCAATAAAAACTATTTTATAAATACATTATACCTTATATTATTTGCAAAAAATACAAACAAACCCTCAACTTATATATATAAACCACAAATCCCCCTTCGCTGGGGAGCGTAGCTATAAACTAGGTATATAGTTTATTAGTATAAAAATCACGTAAACACGCACAGTTTAAAGTTATATAAGCTAGTATAGTTGAAAAAATATTTGTACTTACGTACTTAGTACGCCAGGCCCCACGTCCCTCCTTTTCTTTTTTTTTACTCACATGAGATAGAAATCAAATTAATAATTTCAGCCCATATAGTTGTAAAAATATGTTATTTCGAGTTATATTCTACTAGAAGCATGTCATCGAAACATCCATAAAAATTTAAATAAATGAATAATATACATTTATATCACTTAATGACATGCATAGTTAAATTAGACTTGTATTTTTAAAATAAAAACAACTCCAGTTGTGAGTACCATTCCCAAAAATTACTCACTTTCTACTGTACAAAAATACTGATATATCAAAATGACATTATTAAATTTATCATGAATTTTTATGTATTATGTATTTTCTTTATTTATATATTATTAGAAATTAAAGATCAAATATATTGTTTTGCATCATGTCGATGTTTTTTATCTCCTACCTAGGCTTCGTTCGATCTAGCTCATAGGGTGAGCTTATCTAGGGCACACGAAATGATCTAGGTCATTAGCACAGCATAAATTGAGTACTAAATATTAAAAAATAGAAATAATATAGTTGGTTTTTCCAAAAATAACTTTTATATAGAAAATATTTGCAAAACACGCATCGTATAATGCAATGTTTAGCAGTTCATGAAACGTGCTCACTATAAGAGTAGTCAATCTAATAAGCACTTTAGAAATCAGCCCTAAATTTGTTACTTAGGTATAAAACTCTTATTATGTAGTATACAGTATACTTTAATCATAGCCTTGAAATATCAACCATATGTCGTCACAAGTCCCATGTATGTAAGTTTTATATACAAGCTACTATCCACTCATTGTCAAGTCATATTGCTTATGAGGTAACCATGCATAGCACCTAACGACGATTAGTTGATATCCAAGGAGTACGTGTGTTATAAGCACCAAAGATAAAGGGCAATACAAAGTGTGCAACCATTAACAAATGATAGGTAAATAGAGGATATAACCAATCCACCACAAACAATAGTTGACTATAAGTAGATTGCGACTATAAGTAGTAGCATTCCTATACTCTTACGAACTCTCATAAGATGTCACGTGACGCTTTAATAAATTAAAAATTAGAGAGAATCTAAGAAAAATATAAAAAAACATCTATCCATCGATTTACACTTAAATCGGGATCCATTATTTTCAACCAATAAATTAGATCTCTCTCTGTCTAAAAACCATCTAACCCCTCCGTAAGTACATACACAACTCCTACTTACTCAATAAATAATATATATATACATATATATATATATATATATATTGTGGAGATTATGGGTACCGGATACCCTCACGGCTAGCTTATCCGACTTACCATAGGGGATAGGTTATGCTCCATGATTATGTAAACCGGTTATGACTTAGGTATTACGTTACCATTGAGATAAGGTAACGGCCCATAGTCTATAGTTGCTAAGATTGAGGAGTCCGCTTTAGAGTAGAATAGGTCTCCGACTTGTAAACCCACCCTCCGGGACTATATAAGGAGGGTATGGCGTCCCTTGAGGGGCAGACGAAAAATACACGGACAGACAGAAAACTTGCGAGAGCCCCTATTGAAAGAGATCAAGAGATCAATAAACACTCGGCGGATCGAATCCCCAAAATAGGAGTAGGGTATTACCTCTCGTTAGAGAGGGCCTGAACCTGTCTAAACCTTTGTCCCGACTAACCCATTGTGCTTGGCACTTGACTGCTACCCCTAGATTGATATTGCCGAAACCAAGTTTCGACAGTTGACGCGCCAGGTAGGGGCTCTGCGTCAAGTTCTTCTTCAACATCTCGCCGACAAGCGCAATGGGATCTCCATCAAGCTTCGCCGACTTCGTCTTCGTCCCTAGGCAGGCGCTTCGCTTCGGCGGGCTCGATTTCATCACTGACAAATTCGGTAAGCTCTCTCTTCTCGACTCGGATTCGAACCAGTCGGGAAGGGAAAATTCCTTGGCGCCGCTCGGGTTACCGGGCGACACTAAAATCTACCATAATCTCTCATCTTCTGAGTTGGATCCGATCCACTCGGGAGAATCTTCTTCATCACCTTCGTACTGTCACCCGGCCCCGAGGGAGGTCGCGGTCATACTCGAATGACTCGGGTCGTACTCATCTACGGATCTTGACGAACATCTAAGCTCCACCGACTTCGACGACCTCTACGACATCTCCACGGACGAGATCAACAGCTACGACGCAGACAAAGACTACTACGATCCGGACCTTCTCAACGTTCTCATGGCCGAAGTAGCCGGGACCGACTCGGCCATGGCCCGGAGGATCGCGGAGGAGGAACAAGCAAAGCTTGAGCAAGAGCGCAAGCGCGTGGAGGAGGAGAATAAGCGCAAGGAGGAGGAGCTCAGGAAGAAACAAGAAGTCGACAAAAAGAAACGAGACCTGAGAGCGACTGGGCGCTCGGCCCGTGAGGCCATATTGCAGACACGAGTCGACAATGCCAACATCTTCCAAACGCCTCAACAGAACGCCGTCGCTGCCCTCACCCTCATCGACACCGTCATCGAAGCGGCGCCGGCTACGGTGACGCCACTCTTGGACAAGATCAAGACCATCGTCGCGGCTATAGCCAACGGCCACCCCTCCAGCTCCGCACGAAGGCCGACCGAGTCCGTTGCTGAAACACCCGACAGAAGCCGACTGCCGCCGCTGCGATCCAAGGACTACAAGAGACCCAAGCAAAGCAAGACACCAGTCAGATCTAAAGACCCTCGCCACGAGGCAGTATGGAGGCCACGAGTTCATACGGCTAACTCTCACGAGAGAGAACACAGCCGACAACCCGTCCACAACTAGAATCGTCGCAACAACAACTCCAACTACCAAAGCAGCCCGCGAAGGCCCCCGCCGAGTGATCTGCGGGAAGTACTCGACCGACGCTACCGGGAACATGAACGGCGCTCTTCTGAAGATAGAAGGAAATCACCCGACGACTACGACGATGGAGTACCCGCGTTCACTAGGAACCTACGTCGAGTGGACTGGCCGAGTGGTTTTAAGCCTACCGGGATTGACAAGTATGACGGTAAGACCGACCCCGAGTCATGGCTAACCGTGTACACCCTCGCCATCCGGGCAGCAGGAGGAGACAGCAAGGCTATGGCCAATTACCTGCCCGTCGCTCTCGCCGACTCAGCCAGGAACTGGCTCACGAGTTTGCCAAGAGGCTCGATTGACTCGTGGAGTGAGCTTCGGGACCACTTCATCGTCAACTTCCAGGGCACTTTCGAAAGACCCGGGACCCATTTTGACCTCTACAACGTCATCCAGAAGCCAAACGAATCGCTGAAGGACTACATCCAGCGCTTTTCAAAAAAGCGGAACAAGATCCCCAACATCACTGACGACGTCATTATTGCCGCGTTCCAGAAAGGCGTCCGTGACGAGTTGCTTATCGGCAAGTTTGGGCGCAAGCCACCGAAGACGGTCAAGCAAATGTTCGAGACGGCAAACTCCTACGCTAAGTCTGATGACGCAATCAAGGCCTCGCGACAAGACCGGCACGACAAGAGGGACGACAAGCCATCCAGAAGCAGCTGGCGTCCTAAGAAGGACAACGGCAACAACAACAGCGGCCAAAAGGATCTCAAGCGCAAGCCCGAGGATCTGGTCGCCATGACATCGAACTACCAGCAACAGCGTCCCTGAGTCACCGCCTACGACAAGATCATGAACGCTCAGTGCACGCACCATCCAAACCACAAGCATGCGGCAAAGGATTGCTTCATCTACAAACAGTTCGCTGAGCAGTACGCGGCACAACTACGACAAAAGCCGGCTGATGAGGCCAACCCATCGGGAACCAAGAGGAACGACCCGGCTAGCAGCATGGAGCCCTTCCAAGACCCCGTGGGCGAGCTAAACCACATCTTTGGGGGACCGCAGGCGTACGAATCCAAGAGGAAGCAAAAGCTGACTGATAGGGAAGTCAACACCGCGCAACCCGAAGTCCCACATTATCTACGATGGTCGGAGGTGGCTATCACGTTTAACCGCTCGGATCACCCTGACCGAGTGGTTCACCCGGGGCGGTATCCCCTGGTACTAGACCCGGTGGTCCGTAATATCAAACTCAAGCGCATCCTCATCGATGGTGGCAGCGCTCTCAACATCCTATTTGCCAAGACGCTGGACGATATGCAGATTCCAAGATCCGAGTTGAAGCCGAGTTCAACCCCCTTTCATGGAGTCATCCCGGGGCTGTCATCCACGCCACTCGGGCGCATTACTCTTCTAGTCACCTTCAGGGTTCGGGAGAACTTCCAGACGGAGAACATCACTTTTGAGGTTGCCGACTTCGAAGCGGCCTACCACGCGATCATCGGAAGACCGGCGCTCGCTAAGTTCATGGCGGTACCACACTATACCTACCTCATCATGAAGATGCCCGGGCCCAATGGAGTCATCACCCTGCGCAGCGACGTCAAACAAGCCTTCACTTGCGACAGAGAAAGCTGCGACATGGCCCAAACTCACGAGAGATTACGCGGCCAACAAGAGGTCCGACTGGCTGCATCAACATCTGGAGAAGGTGAAGTCCCCGCCAAGAAGATAGCCAAGTCGGGAGAAGGCGACGCCAAGACAAAGAAAATCCCCCTTGACCCATCTGATCCCTCTAAAACTGCTGTAATAGGCGCAGAGCTAGATCCTAAATAGGAAAGCGCGCTCGTCACCTTCCTCTAGAATAATAAAGATATTTTTGCTTGGAAACCGTCTGACATGCCAGGTATTCCTAGGGAGGTGATCGAGCACTCTTTAAACGTCAAAGATGACGCCAAACCTATAAAACAACGATTGCGTCGTTTCGCTCAAGATCAAAAAGATGCCATCAAGGAGGAACTCGCCAAGCTCTTGGCTGCCGGATTCATCAAAGAGGTTTACCATCCCGACTGGCTAGCCAATCCAGTTCTTGTTCGGAAGAAGACAGGGCAATGGCGCATGTGCGTGGACTACACCGATCTCAACAAAGCTTGTCCTAAAGATCCTTTCGGACTACCCCGAATAGACCAAGTCGTCGACTCAACAGCCGGCTGCGAGCTTCTAAGCTTTTTGGATTGTTACTCGGGTTACCACCAGATCAGCTTGAAGGAATCCGACTACCTGAAGACATCATTCATCACCCCGTTTGGAGCCTATTGCTACATCACGATGCCCTTCGGCCTGAAGAACACCGGAGCCACCTATCAGCGCATGATCCAGAGATGCCTTCAGAGTCAAATCGGCAGAAACGTGGAAGCCTACGTCGACGATGTCGTCATCAAGACCAAGCAAAAGGAAGACCTGATCGCCGACTTAGAAGAGACCTTCGCGAACATTCGGGCCTTCAGAATGAAGTTGAACCCGGAGAAGTGTACCTTCGATGTGCCATCAGGTAAGCTGCTCGGTTTCATGGTGTCACATCGCGGCATTGAAGCAAACCCAGAGAAGATCAACGCTATCTGGAACATGAAGCCCCCAAGTACCCAGAAGGACGTCCAGAAGCTCACCGGTTGCATGGCGGCATTAAGCTGTTTTGTCTCTAGACTTAGCGAACGAGGTATGCCTTTTTTCAGGTTACTGAAGAAGACCAACGATTTCCAATGGACCACCGAGGCCCAGAAAGCTTTCGAAGACTTTAAGAAGTTCCTCACGACACCACCCGTGTTGGAGTCACCACACCCTCAAGAACCCCTATTGCTCTACGCCTCCGCAACTCACCAGGTGGTCAGCACGGTCTTGGTCGTCGAGCGCGAGGAAGAAGGACGAGCCCAGAAGATTCAAAGGCCAATCTACTTTGTTAGCGAGGTGCTGGCAAGAGCCAAAACCCGCTACCCTCAGGTACAAAAATTATTATATGGAGTTCTAATCACCGCTAGGAAGCTAGCCCATTATTTTCAGGGTCACTCGATCACCGTCGTCACATCCTTTCCACTCGGCGATGTCATCCACAACCGGGAGGTCACTGGGTGCATCGCGAAGTGGGCTTTGGAGTTGATGCCACTGGACATAGCTTTCAAGGTGAGGACGTCTATAAAGTCTCAAGTCCTGGCGGATTTCGTAGCCGAGTGGACCGAACAACAAGAAGATGTACCTAGAGAAGATTTGCAGTACTGGACCATGCACTTCGACGGATCCAAAAGAGTCACCGGCTTGGGAGCGGGAGTCGTGCTGATTTCCCCGACTGGGGAGAGGCTATGGTATGTCCTTCATATCCACTTTCCCGCCTCACACAATGTCGCCGAGTATGAAGCTCTCCTTCACGGCCTACGACTTGCTGTTTCACTCGGAATACGACGGATGATTGTGCGAGGAGATTCCCAGTTGGTGGTTAACCAGGTGATGAAGGACTGGTCCTGTTTGAATGAGACCATGGAGGCCTATCGACAGGAAGTTCACAAGCTTGAAGACAAGTTTGACGGATTGGAGTTATCCCATGTCTTGAGACATAATAACGAAGCGGCAGATCAGTTGGCACAGTTTGGGTCCAAGCGCGAAGCAGCCTCGACTGACGTTTTCGTGGAACACCTCTATGAGCCAACTGTTGCCAAGAAATTAACCCCTGACGAGGAAGACACAAACCAGGTTGCCATACTCGACGCCGACTGGAGGACACCGTTCATCAAGTTTTTAACTCAGCAGGAGCTGCCGGGCGACCGGGATGATGCGGAACGAGTCCGACGTCGCAGTCAAGGCTACGTCATGCTTGATTCAGAGCTATACAAGAGAAGCCCCTCTGGAGTTTTGATGAGATGCGTCACACCGGAGGAAGGACGACAATTATTGCAAGATATTCACTCGGGCATCTGCGGCAGTCACGCCGCGGCGCGCACTCTGGTAGGCAAGGCTTACAGACAAGGATTCTTCTGGCTCACGGCGGTCTCCGATGCAGACAAGGTAGTTCGCACATGTGAAGGTTGTCAATTCTTCGCTCGGCAGAGCCACGTTCCGGCCCAAGATCTTCAAACAATTCCCTTATCATGGCCTTTCGCCGTATGGGGCTTGGACATGGTCGGTCCGTTCAAGAAGGCACTAGGAGGATTCACGCATCTGTTCGTCGCAATTGACAAGTTTTCAAAGTGGATTGAGGCTAAGCCGGTTGCTACGATAACTGCGGACAAGGCACGAGATTTTATTCTAAACATCGTGCATCGGTTTGGCGTCCCGAACAGAATTATAACCGACAATGGGACTCAATTCACTGGAGGAGTTTTTAAGGAGTTCTGCGAAGACTTCGGTATTAAGATTTGTTATGCATCGGTGGCGCACCCTAAGAGCAACGAACAGGTTGAACGTGCTAATGGTATGGTTCTTCAAGGTATCAAAGCCCGAGTGTTTGATAGACTATGACCGTACGCCGGAAGATGGGTTCAAGAGTTGCCTTCGGTGTTATGGTCATTGCGGACCACACCCAGTCGGGCTACCGGCCAATCTCCTTTCTTCTTGGTTTACGGAGCAGAAGCAATGTTGCCAAGTGAGATGGAGTACGAGTCTCTTCGTATTCGTAGCTTCGACGACGAGCGTTACGACCAAGACAGAGTTGATGACCTCACCCGACTGGAGGAAGCCCATGAAGCCGCATTGATTCAGTCGGCGCGGTATCTTCAAGGACTTTGGCGCTACCACAATCGCAATGTTCGGTCACGAGCCTTCATTATTGGAGACATGGTTCTACGCAAGATTCAAACTACAAAAGATCGCCACAAGCTATCTCCACTATGGGAAGGGCCCTACATAATCGCTGAGGTGACTCGACCAGGAGCATATCGTTTAAAGTGTGAAGATGGGACCATGGTGGAGAACTCCTGGAATATTGAGCATCTTCGTCGATATTATACTTAGGCATCTTTTTTCTCTATGTTCTTCTCGACTGCCAACTTCAAGCAGGATGACCTCTTGGGTTGTCAGTCGGGGGCTATACATATATCAATAAAGCATGATTTTCTTTGATAACTTGTTCATATGTAGTTTATCATTGTTTAGTGTTTTGGTTCGAGTCCAATAGATAAGGACTGAGAATTTTTTGATGGCCTAATCAAGCTTAGGCTTGGTGACAGTCGGACGAGAATTCTTAAGAAATTATATATGAAGACTCGGATTAGGGCATTAACATAAATAAGCTATATATTTACAAGTCAACATTACAACAAGTTATATACAACAAGACGATTATCTCTGGAAGTTTTTGGCTACATCTGCGGCTACCTTTTTCACCGATTCCTGCGCTTCATTTACAAGCTCCAGGGCTCGCTCATCTGTGGTGCCGTCTGCGAAGCCATCTCCTACAGAGTTCACATCAATCCGAGGATAGAGTGATTTCGTTTGCGCAAGAGCAAAGCCTGCACTCATGACGGCCACGTCGGTGATATTCTCCATGTATTTTGCTGGTGCCGTCCTGAGCTTGTCGAAGACTTCAACAGCATCCAAAGAGCTCGTCCCGAGTCCATGCCTATATAGTGCTGACAAGATCGGTGCGGCAGCGTTGGCGATGTCATCCCTTACACTTTCAGCCCTTCGGACTCTCTCGGCGAAGACATCAAATTGTCCTTGGGATTTGACCTTATAAGCTACAAGAGGGATATGATTACATAAATATTCAAGACCGAGTGAGTTGCAGAGTGCCATCTTAAAAGGCTTACCTTCAAATTCTTCCAAGATTTTCTCATTGTCAGACTCCAGCTTGGCTTTATTGGTGCTTGTTTTCTTCAGCTGGCCTTGAGGGAGTCAATTTCGGATAAATTTGCTACAACATGAAGGTTTGCAAGCATCAGGATCAAAACAGATTATATGCAAAGACAGAGCAAGTACAAAGGTGGTTTGGCTTACCCCCGATTGAGCCACGGAGTTCCAAGCTTTCATCTCAAAGCTTCGCGATCTCTGCCCGCAAGACGACCTCTCGAGCTGCAGCTTCTTCTCTGGCGGCCTTGAGGTCTTGATGAACGTTTTCCAGAGAATTTACATGGGGGACCAGCTTCTCGAAGGTGTTTGATTTGGCTATTGAGCGACAATATATTCTCTGCATAAGAGGATGAAGATAGTCAATCACAGCAGATGACGATGACAAGACATAGAAGAATTATATTTACATTCATTAGCCGGGTCGCTTCGTTGAGGCTGGCCACGAGCATGTCGCGTTCTTCATTTTCCTTTTGCTTATTTAATACGATACCTTGCTTCACGCCTTCGGCATCGCGCCACTCGATCTTGATAGGAGGGACCGAGTCAGCTGGAGACTTCAGTCGGGCGATTTCCTCCTCTTCGGCTGATTGATCTAGAGAAGATGACTGAAGAAAGAAGTGAGAAATATATTGAAGACAAGAGTCTGGAGACTATATTAAAGCTTACCTGTTCTAGGAGCCGGGTCCTCAATTGGTGCCTCCTGACTGTGTGAGCCCTGTAGATCTTCGTCTGGATAGTTTCCAGTCGGGGCATTTTGGTTAGCAGTCGAGGGTCTTTCTTCAGCCGACTGGTTTCCAGCCGGGATGTTTTGGCTGGCAGTCGGGGGCTCTACTTCAGGAGCATCCTTACTCGGGGGCTCTGCCTCAGAGATATCCTCACTCGGGGGAGGGTCTCGAGTCCCTTGTTCTGCGGATCTTGGTGTTTCAGATGCTGCAGGTGGATTTGTGGTTTCAGCCTGCCCGGTGGGATCTATATCTTTAGGTTTCCTGCAAGAAAGAAGATAAAGACAATTGAGTTGGAAGTGAAAAAGATTTTTAACAAAAAGCTGGTTCTGGTTATGAGAGATACCTATTAGATCTCCTGATCTTGGGAGTAGATCTGGGGGACGGCTTCGGAGGGTTTATGTTGACTTGTGGAAATTGGATTTCTTCGTCATCCGAGTCGTCGACGACCAGTCTCCTTTTGCTTGCCCGCTTACTGATGTCTTCATTACTAGCAGCCCTTTTGCTTTGAGGCTCGACCTTGATTTTGGGGCCACCGGTTGGTTTTTTGGCAGTAGGCCGAGTTGGCATATCGTCATGATATACCTTGTATGGCTTGGAAATAATGAGAGCATTTGAGATATATTGAAGGATGTGTGCAAGATTGAAAGAGTTTTGAAGAGCCGAGTCGACTTACCAGAGGAGGAGGTCGGAACAAGTTGAACGGACGAACCGGCATCTTGTGGCTGCGATCTACTGTGATTCCAGAGGAGAAAATCTTGTACATACAAGTGCACAAGGCCTGGTAACTCAGAGCATCGCGGTCCTCCTGATTGGGGTCGCTTTCACCCTCATATTCGAACGCTGGCTTGGATCTCTCCTTGATGGGAGCCAGTCGGTTCTTGATAAAGTGTCGGGTAATTTGTTCTCCTTGGAGGCCTTTCTTCTTCATTTCAAGAATGTTAGCCAGGAGATTATTCGCTTCTACCCAATCTTGGTTCTCCGGCATTGTGCTCCAGTTGGCTCTTTGGATCGGTGGAAGGCCGATGAAGTCGGGCAAACTGGGATGAGGGTTTGAGATGTAGAACCAGTTTGCATGCCAACCCTTATTGGAGGATTTCAAGGGGAGAGAGAAGTAATCTCTGCGGAGAGTCCCGCGGAGTTGAAAGCCAACCCCGCCGACGACGCAGGGGTCATCCTTGGTCGGGTGTGGCTTGACATAGAACATACGGCGAAATAGATTGAAATTGGGAAGGATGCCTAAGAAAGCTTCGCATACATGGATAAATATTGCAATGTGGAGGACAGAATTGGGATTCAAGTGATAGATTTGAAGGCCGTAGTATTCGAGGATACCACAGAAGAAATCGGAAGTGGGAAGACCAAATCCGCAATAGAAGAAAGAGGTGAAGACCACGATCTCACCGGTGTTTGGAGTAGGGAACTCCTTGCCGGCCGCCGGACGCCAGCCGATGATTTCTTTGGGCGGAAGAACTCCGTTCTTCACCATTTCCTGCAAGGTCGACTCCTTCACATCCGAGGTCGCCCATTGGTCAAAAGGGATTTCTCTCTCTAACGCCATGGATACGAGTTGGGTGAAGGTGGATCTAGCGTAGGAGATGGGGATTTTTTGAGGGGATGCTAGCAGCTGGATGCGGATGATGGATTGTGGTGGAACTTGAGTTCTTTGATGGATGATTTTGCGTGAGCACGAGTTCTCGAATTCCTCAGCGCGGCTGGTGAACAGGAGCGCGAAAAGGGGAAAGATTTCGGGAAGATGAAGCGGCAGGGACGACGCTGGCGCTTTGAGAAAGATTTTAGGGTTTTTTGCTGGGTTTTCTCGTATCTAGGCCGAGCCCATGAGAAGCTTGCAGCCCATCTTATGAGTACGGCTTGACATATGTCCATGAGGACTTAAGCAAATTTGCTCTGGCAATATGCATGTCTCATTGCCCGATGACTTAAAAATCCTTTCATAACAGCAGTTACACAACTTGTTGAAGGTTGGTACGATGCAATTTGGAAGGTAACAAACAATTTTTTACCCATGAGGGTCGGCTGCGAAGTCTGCTCTGAGATAACTCAGGCAAAAAGACTCGGATGAGCATGAGCTAGCCGAGTACTAAGCACTATGCCTTAATTATGAGGTTATGTGTTATATGATTTTTTATGATTATTTCTAGCTTGAGCTAGGCATTTGTTTAACTCAAGAGAGTCTGATTATTATAAGTTCTTGACTATATGCTTAGTTTGTTTAACTAAACACATAGTCGGGGGCTACACCTAATTAGGTGCATCAGTCGATGCACCTAAATTTTTATGTTTGAAATTTTTTGAATTGATTTCAGCCCTTCACAGTCTTTTTTGGATAATGAAGTACTCGGGAGACTCAGGCAGAGGTGATGGAGGCACTCGGCAGTAGATGCACTCGGCTAAGAAGTCACTCGGCCGCGTGTTATTCAAGTTCGAGGCCAAGTTATCTCATCGACTGCGAAGGTCTCGGGGGCTACTATGAAGATTATGGGTACCGGATACCCTCACGGCTAGCTTATCCGACTTACCATAGGGGATAGGTTATGCTCCATGATTATGTAAATCGGCTATGACTTGGGTATTACGTTACCATTGAGATAAGGTAACGGCCTATAGTCTATAGTTGGTAAGATTGAGGAGTCCGACTTAGAGTAGAATAGGTCTCCGACTTGTAAACCCACCCTCCGGGACTATATAAGGAGGGTAGGGCGTCCCTTGAAGGGCAGACGAAAAATACACGGACAGACAGAAAACTTGCGAGAGCCCCTATTGAAAGAGATCAAGAGATCAATAAACACTCGGCGAATCGAATCCCCGAAACAGGAGTAGGGTATTACCTCTCGTTAGAGAGGGCCTGAACCTGTCTAAACCTTTGTCCCGACTAACCCATTGTGCTTGGCACTTGACTGCTACCCCCAGATTGATATTGCCGAAACCAAGTTTCGACATATATATATATATATATATATGTGTGTGTGTGTAAGAAGATTGTGTATATGATCTGTCCCATCTGGTTATTTTCTCATTCTTTTCAGCTCTAAGATTTTTTTCCCAAATTAAACATATATGTAGCGATCACTCCTAACAACGTGGTAAAAGAGGCCACACCGTGACACCACCTCATGCCATCCATTGCTCCACCTTCTTCCCGTCAATTTTTTTAAAGTATTTTTTTACTAACGATGTAAAAGGCAATCATAGGAGCTCATATAAATGCATGCATACACACACACTCATACATACACCCTATCTCTATTATAGAAAAATATTCGTCAAAAAATAGAAAAAACAAACGTCTGTACGAGATACTACTTTTCGCTAGAAAAAAAACATGCATGTAACTACATTATATCTTTTTTATGCTGTTCTCATTCAAATAGTGTTAACAATTAGCACAAATAGTTTTGATAAATTCCATCGCATATTATCCCCCACAAACATGCATACGTGAATTAGATGTATAATATAAGAAAAAGATCAAAACTCATATTAACTCTTATATTAGCAAAGGCTCATTGCTTGAGCAAATATTTTTTAGGTGGTCCTCACCACTTAAGCTATTAAAATTTTTAAAGTAGAGTTGAATGATCAACCCTGCTAATTTTAAAAGAGAATATTATATTTGAATATTATATTTTTACACCAAAATTTAGTAGTATCGATTAACACCATAAACAAATTATGTCTACTTTATACAATAAATCGACTCAAGACATAAAAAAAATATTTTCATCACCTCCATTTTCTTTCACTCATTTCCTAAAGGGCGCCAAACATGGATCTCAACTAGCTATGATGTAGTAACTATGGCAGGAGTATGCATTGTTGAGTTGAGGTGGTCCTGAGTAAGAGGTTACCGTTAGCAATAGAGCTTAACTGTCCTACTTATCGATACAATTCTTTTATAAATTTGTGCTCCACAGTCACATCCTGATAAATTCATCCCAAGTTAAAAATCACTTTCTAAAAGGAATAATAGAAATAATTAAAAATCTAAAAGAAATCTCGAACACTAAAATATGGGCAACAAAAATTTGAAAGTGGCTTGGAGTTTTTTTCCTAGATTCTCTATGCTCTAAATTGGTCCCTCAATTTTTACATGAATTTTCAGAGCACAAGAAATAATTTTAATGCAACAACAACCAATTTCAGAGTTAATTAAAATGAAAAACCTAAAAATAATCCTCTCCCTCTCTTTGGGCCAAAGTGTCCCTTCCCTCCCTTTCAACCTGCTGCCGGAGTCTTCTTCTCCTCCCTCCATCTCCCTCTCCCTCCTAGGCCTCTCTCCCCCTCTTGGGCTACAGCTGCCTCGACCCAACTCCCCTCCATCTCCCTCGGACCGAAGTCCGCTTGCCTTCCCCAGCTGGCCCAACCGTCAGGTTGTCTTCCTCCTCCAGCCGAGCTGCCGCCTGTCCATCACATCCAGCCAAACCCTACTACCGTCGGCACGCCAATCTCCCTCCTCGGTTGATTCCCCTCCAAATTGATTGCAAAAATCAGTTCCTCTCCTCCTCCTCTTGATTTCCCCATGTTTTTCCCTTCCAATTCGTCCTTAATTCGCTAGATTTAATCCCCGGTGAACTCCAACCGTTTCTCCTCCTCCATGACCGGCAAGCTCTTTGTCCCCTCCTCTCCCTAGGTTGTTCCCCTTCCTCTCCGGCTTATAAAGGGCCGGCAACCTCCTCCCCTTCCTCCCCTTTGTATTTCCCGAGCTCTATTGCTCTCTCTTCGTCTCCCTGCACGGCCTCCTCTCTCCACCGTGCCAGCGAGCTCTAGCCGCCCCTCCCCATCGAGCCGAGCTGTGCCAAACCAGGCCGTCACCACCCTCGACCTCACAGCCGCCCCCTCTTCCCCAGCCACCCCTCCGTTTCGTCGAAAGTCCGCCAGAAGTCCTCCTTCACCGGTGAACAGTGAGAATGTTTTCATCCTCTTGTCGATCCCGGTCGTCGTCCTTGTCGTTGGGTCTCCCTTCGCCAAGCCGAAGCCGTTCCCAGTCATCATCATCATCGTCTCCCTCCGTCTGTCGTTCTCATCAAGTCGAAGCGCCACCCGTCATCATCGTCAAGTCTGCAGCGCCAAGCTTGTCCTCGTCTTCGCGCAAGGGTCTCCGCTGAAGCCATCCTCGTCGTCACCCCATTTGTCACCGCCCGTCTCCTCCGTTCGTCGTTGGTAGTCACTATCGTTCCCTCACCTCATTGTGTTGTGGTAAGGATCCCTCCCTCGCTGCCTCTTTCTCGTCCTCTCGGTGTCACCACCATGCCCGTCATGCCATTGCCGGCCCTAGTCTCGTCCGTGGTGTCGACGGCCGTTCGTGCGGTCTTCGCGTGCACGTGTGGTGGTCATGTTCGTCTGGCCGTTTGGCCGCCTCGTGCTTGCCCACGTGTGCAACCCGTGTGGCATTCGTGTGAGTCTCTGTCTGTCGGCCACTTGTTTCGGTTGACACGTAGGGTCTCACTCCCTTCTTCCCGTAGATCATCTCTGTGAACCCGGTCCACGGTGAACTAGCCGTCTGACCCATGGGTCCTGGCTACTAGTCACTCGATTCTTTCCCTCCTCGAGCAATACTACATTACACATAATTTAATGGTATAGTAATAATCAAACAACTCGGAAATATCCACTTTAATTGCACCTAAATTTCGGATGGTCGTTTCTCGGCCATACGAACTCCAAATTGACCCATTCAAATTGTTTAGTTTTTGTTACAACTTAAAGAACATGTGCTTGTTGTTTTTATGTACTGTTGTCATTTCTTTCTTAGTGTTGTAGTTTTGTTTTGTTTGTTCGTGTAGTCATTGCCGTTCTGGAGTTCCCGTGGTGCAGTTCTAATTCGCCGCTGAAGCTTCAGAAGCCCCTTTTTCTCTGAGCAAGGCAAGTCACGCTCTCCTTGAGCATATTGAATCCCAGTTTGCGAAAAGTATTTTAATTTAAATTATTGCATTCGCTTTACTAAATTTACCACGTTATAACTATTTTACTTAACCTTTCCTATATTTCCTTGTTATGGCCTTATTTATTGAATATTGCATAATTACCTTTGACAACTGTAGGTAACAAAAACCAGCTAGTAAGAACACTATATATGATGCTTACTAGAAATTTTAGGATTATGTTTAGCAATGCTCTATTAAAAACAAATAGATGTTTTACAATATCTAGATTTTGGGAATCACATTATGATCTTATTTAATGTTGGATTAGAGGCTTGTTTGCCTGGACATGTTGGATTCTCTTTCAAAATTCCCAAACTCTGTTTTTGGTTGGGCTCGAGGTACGTGGTTTGGCTTTGATAGCTGTACCTCGGGTACTATAAGGACCGGTCTTCGGGGCATGATTGCAAAGCATATTTTGTACAACAACATGTCTAATGGGTAAGGCTTAACGCACCGGTTAGTACGATCATGAACAAGGAAGACACGGATTGGGATGGATGAGGCCCAAGCATCGAGCGGACGTTCCTAGCAGTCATGCCTGGGGGCATAGACTGTCCGCTCGACCCAGGCACCTGGCGGGGAAAGTTTATGCTGGTCTTCTTTGTTTAGGACAGTACTAAACAGTGGGTTATGTTGCGATCTTGACTTCTCGGGTACCTTTCCGGTATCGCGATGCACGGTTGACGTGTAGTCAAGAATACGTCTTGTGGGTAAAAATGTACACCTCTAGCTAGAGTATAAACTATTCAAATAGCCGCGCCCTCGGTTATGGGCAAGCCTAGTAATGACCCAAAGTTAGAGGTTTTATTCTAATGAATTAGAATAACTGGATTATTACCTGTGAGCCTGGTATAAGGCAAGATCGCGTGGGCACACGGCTTGATAATAATTTGACTAGAGATAGGCCGTGGTCTGATTAAAATGTCTTTAAATGATTAAATGTTTTGAAATGCTTGTTTGCCGCAAAATAACCCTTATAAACGAATCCTTGTACTCCCTTGCATTAAGTGCATTTTTTCGGTGTGGCTTGCTGAGTATGTGGTTGTACTCATCCTTACTCAATCTTTCCCCCTCCACCAGTCAGAGAAGCTCTTGAAGAAGAAGTCCTAGGTAGAGTCCTGGCTTTTACCTCAGTTGAGTGCCTGTGAGGATGGAGCCGTAGGCCCGCTAGTCCGCTGCTGATTTTCTTTTGTTGCCAGGCCTTATGTGTCTTTGTAATAATATAAATATTATCATGATAATTAATAAAGATGTGTCTTTTATATCAAGTTTGTGTGGTGTACCCCGACTTTTCCTAGGATGGGGATTAATGCACTAGCGTTTGGGAAAAGTATTTTTCGGGTGTGACATCCATGCTTGTCTTGAGAAGCACGACTATATCAATACGGGACTCATGAATCAAGGTATTGGAGAAAAAAGCCTTAGTTGCTACAATCGGCTTCACGTGACAGTCAAAGGGGGCATTCATATATAAGTTGAATGGTTTTATCCTATTAATTAGTAGAAACGGTATTTTTAAATGATTTAGACACATGTAAGACATGGGCACTTGACTATAGATTAGGTTTATTTTGGGTCTAGATGCAATTCCAGCCATTAATACGACACTCGTATTTCAAGACAATGATAATAAGTAGTGATGATAGGCATGTTTATATATAACTGGGACAAAAAATTTTGTTTGGATATGATAGACAATCTTATCATTTAGTGTATCAAAATCTATTATTTATTTCTTACCGTGAATATAATGAGATAGGGTTTTTTTAGTATTTTTTTATAAATAATAAATAAATTGCCCTTCCTAGTTCAATACACTCCATTCCTAACTCACCTTTCTCTTTTTTCGCGCGCACGCTTTTCAAACTGCTAGTGTTTTTTGCAAAAAGTTTTTATACGAAAGTTGTTTTAAAAAATCATATTAATCCATTTTCAAAAAAAATTAGCAAATACTTAATTAATCATAAGAAAATACGTCGTTTCGTTTTGCGTACGTGGGAGGTGAGTTCTCAACCTCACCTCCCAAACACAGCCTAAATAGAGAAATCGTCATACTCTAATTGATTCTTCCATGTCATTGTCCACAAGCCAGCGGTCCAACATTTGATTGTTTACTTTGATAAAAAAACATTTGACGTACTCTATGTAGGTTGTAGCACGGACCCGCACATAGCCACGCCGAACTGCAGGTGCGAATATTCACTGTTACGAAAACTATTTTTGTGAATACCCTTTTCCCATAGGTGGGCCCTATACATAAATAATTTGGGAGCTGTTCAGTAAAGGCCCACCTACGAAATTGAATTCTTTTTGACGGATCTCTTAACTTATTTTCACAGCCAGACATGTTAAGAGATAGCTTGCTAATTTTTACACCTAACCACGATTTCCTCTACTTTCCCTTTCTCTCTTCATCTCTACCACTCTCCTTCCTCACTCTTTTTCCAGCTCTCCCTCTCCACTCTCCAGCTCTCAATCTCCTCTCATTTCCTCTGATATCCCTCATCTTGTCTCATTTCCTCTCCTATCCCTCAACTCACCCTCCATCTCTCAAAGCTTTCCTCGTAGGCAATGTGAGAAGCAAGCCGACAGCAACATAGGCCTTGGGAGGGCGATGACTACAACAACGGCAACAACATCCGGCGTCGTGACAGGAGAGGCCGACGGTGGCAACAAAGGCCTTAGGAGGGCGACGACGGCAGTGGCAGAGATAGGATCCGGCGCTGTGACGGGTGGATCCGTCGCCGACAGCCCCACGACGGGTGGATCTGGCGCCTAGCGGCTCCCCGACGGGCAAATCCGGCGGCGGCGTCAGAGTGGTAGGGAGGGCCACCTTCTCTTATGGGAGGGTGAGAAGGGGCTGTCTGCAAAATTGCCACGGTGTGCCCCTCTCGTTTTGTGCCACGTCACATAGCACCCTACCGTAGAACGATTTATATGCGCTGCCTTATGGTAGGACGGAAGGAGTATAATTTTTAAAAACTTTGAAATGATAATTTATTTTTATAAATCTTTTAAAAAATAAATATAAAAAATTCAAGGCCAGCCGCCAGCATATCCTAATTTGCCTTTCTTGTCATGTGGGTTGGGGCACATAGGCTTAGCATGACCTGCTTAAGGATCGTTTAGAATAGGAAAAAGTATACCAAAGGTATCTCATGTTGTCAACGAGTTACAAAGGCTGTGTTTGGGAGGAGGCGTTGGGAACCCCTTCACTCCGGCATGCAAAATGAAACACGTATTAGTGCATGATTAATTAAGTATTAGCTTTTTTGAAAAATGAATTAATATGATTTTTTTAAGAAATTTTTTAAAAAAAACACACTGTTTAGCAGTTTGGGAAGCGTACGACGGGAAACGAGGAAGGTGAAGTTGAGAAAGTTGAGAAACGAACTCAGCCAAAATCGTTTCTGAACCAAAAAACCAGATATATGACATCCTCCAAGTTACAGAACTGGGTCACTCTAGGTCCCTAGTCAGTATTGACTCTGGTTGACCCCATTTTTGTCCGACGTGGAGGATGAGTCAGCGTGGGCCCTATATATCATTAGCAAACCCTTATTACTCCCTTCTCGGTCCCGTCTATCTATAGGCTAGGAGGCCGGACGAGGGTGGGAGAGAGAAGGACGACGGTGGGTGGCTTCTCTGTCGTTGTTGCCGTGCACACGTCCATCTGCACACGTCCATCTACTCCCAGCCGGTTCCTCCGTCGCCCCCATCCCCTACTCCGCTAACGCGCTGCTTCTTCTCTGGTGTCCCCGTCTCCAGCTTCACCATCGGTCGTCATCCAGTGGCGGGACGAGGCGAAGCTTGTCCTTCGGGCAAGGCTGACACGAGGCCCTTGCCACGTGCTGCCGCCCGTGATGAACTCATTGGGATGACGCTCGTGAAGAAGAAGGCATGTGCAGATCCAGCGGCCCACGGAGGCCGGGACAGTGAGTTCTGGCGACGATGGCGGAGAAGGGCTTGTGACAACAGCCACGACGACTCAGGCACAGTGCAACGAGGCGGGGACGATGGCCACCGATCTCTACGTCGCATCGTCGAATCCGGCGTTGTCGAGCGAGCTATCTCGGGTGATCTCGGTAGGCAGACTCAACGCGCACTCCTCCAGCGGGTGGGGCCAGCGGTGAGCTGCTAACTATAGCGTGGAACTAGTTCTTGATGATGTTGTAGACTTGCAATGGCGGCTGCATCGGGTGCATGGGCGGCTACGGCTGCGAAGGCGGTGGCATGGCCTTGCGAATGTTGCGGCCAAGCTTGTTGACATCAAGATGCGGGTTGGTGTTGCTGCTGCTGTTACTACCGATGTGATCCATAGCGGACGGGGACGGAATCGACGGTCGGGAGCAACAAGCCAAGGCGATTGGGCGTGGTGGCGAAGCTAATTGTAGCCCTAGGAGGAAGAGGTGGGCATGGATGCGGTGGATTGGTGGTTGGCGTCGTGGACGAAAGAGAGAAAAGGAGAGGAGGAAGCCTGGATGCACATGGAAAGGAAGGAGAAGCCATCCTCGGCCTCCGCTTCCCTGTGCCTCATTGCTGAAGCTCAAGATGGATAGAGAGGTGCATCGTCACCGGCATGCGCTAGGGGGATAGGTAGGGAGAAAAGGGTTTTCCTTGGATATTTTTTTTGCGACTTACATGTGGGGCTCACAATGACTTAGCTAGGTTGACCCTAGTCAAGTTGCCACGTCTATCAAAACAGGAGACAATACCATTGAGGGACCTCGTTTGTACTGGTTTTGTAAGTTGGGATGCCATATATCTGGTTTTTGGTACAGGGGCGATTTTGTAACTCGGCGACAAGATGGGGTACCTCGGTATACTTTTTCCCTTTAGCATATGGGCCAACTCCCAGCCTTTCCCAGGGGTGGGCCAGACCAAGGCCTCGTTAGGAAATCCTAATGCCGGCCTATTCCCACAGATGGGCCAGAAAATGGTAGGATGGTATGTGTGTGGGCCTTCCCGAACAACGGTTGCTTGCAGCTTGGCCCAATCTCGCCGCCGCCGTGCCATGCCATTGCCATTCTCGCCGCGCCGCCTCCTCCGCCGCCTCCGCAGCATGCTCCCCTCCGCCCCCGCCGCCGCCGCCGCCGCCGCCGAAGAAGAAGGCGAGCGGCGGCCGTGGGAACCGCCCTTCGACGCGTCCCATCCGGCGCCGCCCATCTCCTACCCCATCACCACGCTCGCGGCGCTCGCCTCCCGCGCCTACCTCTCCGAGGCCGGCAATTTCCACCTCCCCTTCAACCGCGCCTCCTCCTCGCCCTGGGCCGCGGCGCTCCCGTCCCGGCGCCGCATCCTCGCGTGCCACGACTTCCGGGGCGGGTACCGCAACGACGCGGCGCCGCAAGGGGGCGACGACCCGGGCGCCTACGCGCTCTGGCACTGGCACCTCATCGACG
Organism: Oryza officinalis; assembly: GCA_008326285.1. Lineage (NCBI taxonomy): Eukaryota > Viridiplantae > Streptophyta > Magnoliopsida > Poales > Poaceae > Oryza > Oryza officinalis. Next base: position 23,854,920 of record BDMV01000005.1, read on the forward strand.
TCTTCGTCTACTTCTCACACTACCTCGTCACGCTCCCACCGCCGTGCTGGGTCAACGCCGCCCACCTCCACGGCGTCAAGGTGCGCCTCACATCCTCCAGCTTCTTGGGAGTTCTTGTTGCTTCGATTGAGTGGATCGGTTCTTGCATCCGCTCGATTGACGTTGTTTCTGCTTGGCGTCTGTGAGCGAAGGTTTTGGGGACGTTCATCACCGAGTGGGAGAAAGGTGCAGAAATCTGCGAGGAGATGCTTGCGACGGAGGCTTCTGCGCAAATGTATGCTGAAAGGCTAACAGAGCTGGCTGCTTACTTGGGCTTTGATGGCTGGCTGGTAATCACTTTCATGATATCTTGAGTTTGATCTTTCTTGGAAAATATGCAATCAACCAAACTGAAAAGATGATTCACGTTCATCAAATGGGATATGTGGAATGTGGGGGTATCTAGAGAGAGAGGGAGAGCAAAATATTTTAATTTTCTGGTCGAATTGTACCTTAGATGTGGAGAAATTTGTTCGATGGCATTTAGTTAACCATCCATGTTGTTCTTGGATATGTGTCTGTCACTGATACTAAATCATCTTTCAGATCAATATTGAGGTTAAACTTGACATACGATTCATTGATAACCTGAAAGAATTTGTCAATCATCTAACCAAGACAATGCATGCTGAGGTCCCTGGATCATTAGTCATATGGTAGGGTTGATATTTCCTACTGTGCTACAAAAAAGCTGTTTTTAGATATAAAACTCCGTTTGATAAGTCGCTGTGCCTTTGACTTGGCTCTGTAGGTATGACGCAATTACTGTAAACGGTGACCTTGACTGGCAGAATAAGCTTAACAAGTATAACAAGCCATTCTTTGACTTGTGTGATGGACTGTTTAGCAATTATACTTGGAAGGTAATCCTCTCTTTTCTTGTGCACCTTCTGCAAACTGAAACTATGGCCAGTTGAAACTCACATGACTTCTCCAGGAAAAATATCCACAAGAATCAGCAGCAGTTGCTGGTGAAAGGAAGTACGATGTGTACATGGGTATTGATGTTTACGGACGAAATACTTTCGGTGGTGGTCAATGGAATGTATGTGAAAGGATCTCCAATTTTTTGTCTCGTAATGGTCTATTATCACCAAGACAATTACATGCATTGTTAACAGAAAAAATGCCATATTCCTTTTTGTCTCTGCTTTAGACTGGCAACTGAATCAGTGAAGCTTTTCAGGGCAACTGTAACAGTTTCTTGCAAAATTGGCTGTTAAATAAATGCCTATAACAAAATTGCTCCTCTTTTGTTTTTACCAGATCGCATTACTTTATTGGCTTTACTTGAAAATTCGATGATTGCATGTACAGCAGTTAAATGACTTCTACACCAGAGCAGTAGATCATCCTTCTCTCCTTTACTTTTATTTCCATGTATTGTGAATGAATTCTATTCAACTTCTCACCTTCTATTTTCTACTTAACTACCTACTTTTCTAGACAGACGTTGCCCTTGATCTACTCAAGAAAGATGATGTCTCAGCTGCCATATTTGCACCTGGATGGGTATATGAAACTAAGCAACCACCAAACTTTCGGACTGCACAAAATCGGTATTGAAGTGCTGGCTTCCTTCCATTGCATATTCACATGCATATGCTCTTTCTGCTAAGTATTCACCTAAAAATTGTGCAGTTGGTGGGGTCTCGTTCAAGAATCATGGGGTGTTCTTCAGAGTTATCCAAAACTGTTGCCTTTTTACTCTGATTTTGATCAGGTAGATTCTCATCATCAACTCATTGTTATTCTGGTACCAATCATCTGAACATCATTCCTTTGTATAGCAGATGAGTCAATTCTTGAACAGTATATCTTTATTCCATAAAAAGAAGACTTGGTGATGGTGTTGGTATGCTGTATGCTCATCTTCTGTGGTAGGATTCATCTAGATGTGTGTTGTTTGTAGATTTTTTTTAATTACTTCATGTCCACATGTATATGGATGGGCTGGATGGCTGGTTGATATAAATATTTAGTTTAGATTTTAAGACCATTAATTTGGTATTTAAAATTAGAATATATGATATAAATGCTTATTTGGAAACAGTTGCAGCCAGGGCACTGTGTTATTATACTGAGAATCGTTCATGATAATTTACGTAGTAGCTGTTTGCAAAACCTTTACACTCATAAATGTATTGTTTAATGCTAACTTATAGAAAACAAGTAACTATTTGAAGATATGTTCTTCTAATAACACTTAGGTGCTCATCATGGATTGTCCATTTTCAGCAGCATGTACATGACAAGTACTTTTTTCACGCATTAAAGTGCCATTATGCTTTTTTTTTTGTTAAGTATTCTCCTCCACGGGGTTCTCAAACATCCAAATTTTCTATGTCTCTTTTCCTTCTTGTAATGTTTTGGCTTCTGAACCTCAGCTTTCTTTCAGGGCCATGGTTACCAGGTGTCAATTGAAGGGGTCAAAGTCTATGGTGCTCCATGGGACAATATTTCTTGCCAAAGTTTTCAGGTAGAGTGCTGTCAACAGATGCTGTAGAATCATCCCTTCTGTGTAATATTGTTTATAAGTTATGCTCTATACATCCTAACATTTGCTCGATCTAAACAATTCCATATATGCATGCCTATACTGTGTGATTAGCAGTTACTTATTTGACTGGTATGTTAATGATGACTTCTGTAAATATGGTGTGTTCTCCAATAAAGAAAGGTTACATTCTGATGCTAAAACTTTTATTTTAGTAGCGTGTGTAGCGTCACTGTCGTTTTTGTCTCAAGTATGACGCTCTTCCATAAAATTTCACTTCTCTCAACTCATTCATGTTATTGTGATCCATTTTTCAGCCTGTGCTTAAATATGCTGGAGATCGAGGTCTGCAAACTGTTATCAAGTAAGCTCATTTTTAGTTTAACATGCATTAGGGCACGCACACAATAGCCTATCTAGCTTGTTACTGACTGCTAGGCTACTGGCCTATCTTTCACCGTATTTCTTATGAGGTGGTATGGGAGAAGAAATAGAGCTTGTTGCTTGCATGAGTAACAATCTAGCTGTTTGATTAAGACACGAATAAGAACATAAGCATTATTGAAGGATGAACTTGTCACTGAACAACATTCTTTGTTGGATCGTTTCCTAGAGAATGTGCAACAATTTATTAACTATATGCAGCCCTTTAGTAATTATATTCTCTTTCCTCTAGTAATTATCAGGAATACCCTTTCGTGAATTATGTTGTTTTGATTTCCTCTAGTAATTATATTCTCCATTCTATTTTCTAATATTTGTTCTTGAAAAGAGAATTGGTTTAAAATTTATTTGATGACCAATATTTGACTCCATCACCTGCCTGCATTTTGATATTTTTTTCTCTTCTATAGCTTTATTATTTAATTAAACCTCTCCAGGTTCAAAATAAACAAAAATTAAACCTGGTATAACATTTTTTTGTGCCATGCCATATGATAAGGATATCACAAAATATGAACGAATTCAATATCATTTTATCTAAACATAAATATTTCACACCAAAATGGAAGGATGTCAAGTTCATGTATCTCTCTCTTGAGGCTGCAGGTGCTGGTGTCCTGCAGTTTCCCTCTTTAGGAGCTGATTAGTTCTCTTCTTGAAATGAATGGCAAAGCTCCTGTGCCCTTAGTCCCTCACTATGAAAACAAAAGGAGATGAAATAAATCCATTTTACACCCTGCACTTGAAAGTCTAGAAATCAGCCTGGGACTACAGAACTTGACTTTATAGTTTTTACCGCTCCAAACTCATGAAACCATTTGGTTTTTACTGTTAGGCGGGTATTCCAAATTACATGTTTTCAGTTGACATAGTAGCTCACCCAGAAATAAGTCTTCACTAGCTCTGTGCCAACAAGAACTCACTGTCAGAAGGCTTAGGGATATATGGTGATGGCGAAATACGGTGATATGTAAATGCATGTCTGGACCGGTCGAGGGTTCCGTGAGAATTTAAGGTTGTGTAATGGAACATAAATGTCAGAAGGCTTAGGCATATAGGGAGGTAGGGATGGATTTGAGCACTGAGAGGTATTGGAAACCTTCCCATGGTCAAAGCTTTCATATTTTGTCCTAAACCATGCCATGAACAAATATAGCAGCAAATATGAACTAATTTTCATGTTATTCTCTGTGTAAGCATAAAGTATAAAAAAATGGATGGGCAACAGTTCACCAGCCTACTCTTGCTCTCTCTCTCTCTCTTTATTGCTTTGCTTGAGATGTATATAATAGTGAGAATACTCCTGAGTTTAATCAATTTATAGTAGGGAAGGATATTGTACTAGACGGATACTATAAGAGTTACTATGTATCTTACTACTACATTTAGGAAAGGGTCCATGTAAATGAGATTCCTTGGGAAGGAATTATTCCACAACACTCTTCCTTGTACACTTTTCCAATGTCATGCTCATGACTCATTACAAACTCCTAGTAAAACCCAGTGGTTGAAAAATGTTCAGTACATAGCTCAACGTAGAGTTGTATCACACATGTTGGCTAAATCAAATGAAAGGACCACAAATTACGAACCTGAATTCTATTCATATTGGCCAACTGAAATTGATACTGATGATAACTATTGGACAAAATAGTTCAGTTTCAGAATTACTTTTGGAGATCTTATGAGATCAAGACTTTAATAGACTTGAAAGTTGACAAGCAGTTTTGTGGAGATCATCGTAAAAAGGAAGAGAACAAACCATAGTAACTGTATTATCCCTATGCTCTGATGATAATGCTTGGATAGTAATATCTCCTTTTCTGGACAAGTGGCTGTTACTGATTTTGTAGTACTACTTGAAGTCTTCCTTTGTCAAGTTGATAAGGGAGCAAGCGAATTTTATGTCCTACATTCCTTCCATCTAATTGTTACTGCTCTTTTCTGATTTATAACAAAATAGTTGCCACTTGATTCATAGTTTCGAGGATGAACCATACAGTGGAGGGAATTGTGTTACAGTGAAGGGAAGTCTCCAGCAGAACGAAATTTTCTCAGAACAGCTTTTTAATGGGGGGCTTACCATGGAGGGTGGATCTGTATATGTGTTTTATTCAGTAAGCAATCTGTCTTTCCATTTATACCATGCTATTTTAACTTTAGCCAAAAGATTATCCACCATTGCCATGTGTTCGCATCATATTTTGGAAACACAGAAGCAAGCGAAGGCATATTTCTGTTTAGATATTGCATCTTCTCTGAAAGAACCATACATGTACACCTGTACCTTGGCATGCTATTTGTTTTAAGTTAGGCCTTATTTCTCTTCTGTTAAATGACCCTCCCTGTTGACTGTAGGTAAAAGCCGATGCACGCTCTGGTTTAGGGTTGTCACTGGATTTGTCATCCGGAAAAAAGGAGAGCAGTTCCATTCTTATTGCGGATGACACAGCAGCATTCACAAGAAAGGAACAACACCAAAAATATGGCTCATATGTTAAAGCTGATAAGGCAGAACCGCACAGTCCAGTTCACCAAAATTGGGTTGTCTACAAAGCAACTATCCAGCCCGGTGCTGGCTTTACATTAACTGGGATCAACATAGTATGCACAATGAAAACCACTGGCGGAACTGATCCAGAAACAGATGGAGATGGAAGCTCAGAAGCAGGTGCAAACAGATCATCACGTTACCATGCATCGCTTGGCCATGTTAGCATCCAAAACACTGAAAAAACAGAGTTCCCTCCAGCAAGATCATGGGTGACGGAAGGCAAGTACATCTCCTGGTCGAATAGTTCAGATGAATCTAAACTTGTAAGCCTGAAAATCAGTTGGGAACTGGAAAGTAAACAGCAGGCACCATTCATGAAGTACAATGTCTATGTTGAGAAGTTAACTGCAGACTCAAATGCAAAGGCTCCCAGAATTTTCCTTGGAGTTGCCAGCGTCCAAGCCTTCTATGTATCCGACCTAGAGGTCTTCAGCGAAGTCACTGCTCTGAAATTTTTCATTCAACCGTGTGGGCGTGATGGGAGTTGCCAAGGACTGGACGAATGCCCAAAGTTCCATTTGGTTCCTGTTGATTCTGCCATGTAACATTTATCTGCCTATCTTGTTGTTTTCAGTACTCTATGTTTTGAAATCATTTGTCACGTTATATGGATAAACAGAATCGTTCAATGTGATGTTTCAATAAAGAGTAAATCATGTTATTAGGCATGAACGTGTAAGATTGGTATAATCCGTAGTCTAGTGCAGGTTATGCAACACAATGCAAAATCTCCAACCATTGCAACAAGGTTAGTGGATGAAGACAAGGGCCAAACAGATGGTGGATCTACAATGGATGGATTGTTCTTAACAAACCTAGATGCAAATCACTATTCAAACAACAAATTGCTCTTACAAATAGACAACTAAACGTTATGCTTAAGAGTAGTAGCTTTGTGAAACAGAAATCGTATCTATCAGCGTTTCTGCTCTGCTACCCCAGGTCACAATAAGTTGATGCACAACTAATTCAAACAGCAGGAGAATAATTTCTCATGAAAACCTGGAGGAAAATAACTTTGTAGCATACTGTATCATTTTTCTGTACTACGAGAGCTTCATTTTCCAGCCTCCATGCAGGTACCGGACCACAAGTCAGCCATTGAACTATTTACCCAAATGTATGCTGCCATCGACAAATGACCAGTTCTATAATTCATCGACAAACACGAATTCTACAGAATGTCATTGTATAAATGTTTTTATCCCATTTTGCCGCCACCATCAGGTTATTGCCACTGAACCTCCATTCAGCCCCTCTAAAAAGACAAATTTTCCTCTAGAATTGATAAGCACTGTGTGAGTACTTCCATTCTTTTGTACTGGCAATATTTACACTGATTATCTGCCAAATTTGTACTTCCATTCTTTTGTAATGGCAATAACGATATATTTACACTCATTATCTGCCAAATTTGCAAATGCAAAATTATTTGTAGAATTTGCATATAAAAATTTGTAAACATTTTTGCTATTCAATTATTTGCAGAATTCGCATATGCAAAGAGTACTAGTACAATCTGCACACAATATTGAGAGATCGTCCAATGTAAAAAACCAAATATATCATAGGAAAATGGGCAGACTGTTTTCCATATAAGCACCAATTTTCGCATTTTTCCAAAATGAAGGGTTTGAGTTTCACACTACAAGCCCAAACTGTAGTAAATAGTACTAGTCATTACCAATCTATAAACAGTATTTAGCAAGCACAATACATGTTTGAGGCAGTAGTTTCCATAAACCTTAGCAACAGTACATGTGAAACATCATTAAAGAGTAAACCGCAGTGTATTCACATTATTAAAGAGTAAATTGTATTGTCAATACACCGAACCTAGCATATCATTTTTCCATTTCTTATAGTACATTTTTAATTCTCTATGGACGTACGGAACCCCAACTCAGCCACTCTAGTTAAACTTAGGCCCTATTTGACACAACTCTGGATCCAAGATTTATTGAGGTTAGATATTTCTAGCTCCACAAATCAATGGATTTGGATCAACGATTACACTAATAACATTTAGATGAATCATTTTGTTTCCATTTTAGATTAAAAAAAAGCTTGAAACCACTATAATTTCACATATAAACTTCATATCCATCATATCCAGCATGGATCTGAGACTTGAAGCTTGCCAAACATGGCCTTAAAATAAGTAAAACTAAAACCGTCTACAAGATTCACAATCACAAGCAAATAAGCACCAAATTTTTAAGGTGCTGAGAAACACTCTTGGGCCATGACAATCAATATTATGGCAATACAGTTCAGTTAAATAGGTCATAACACGAGATATGACAATTGATATTTGTTGTAGAAGGCGTCAACTAATTAATTACATCACATTTTCATGGCAGGTACAAGCTCAGAACTTGTCTATGGGGATACCATCTCTGACTACCTCATATGCGTCACGGCTGCGGGTCTTCTTCACACCAGCAGTGAAATGGACCTTCGATCCCTCAGTCTTGATGGCAGTCACCTTGGTCCAAACAAGCACTTTCGTCTTCAAGCCTTCGATATCAGAGAGCTTTCCCTTCTCCAGGTAGCCGGTCACACAGGTAAAGAATCGCAGAACAGACGAATCCTTGTACCCAACATCACAAGCTGAAGGAATGTACACGGTAAGCTTCTTTGTCTCCTCATTGAACTCATAGTTAGTAGCATCCCTCGGGAAGAGGCCTGCGGGCATGTCATATTCCTTGAGAAGGTCTGGCAATGCTTTCTGCATCTTCCCTGAGACCAAAACATGTTCTATTACTCACATAAGCAGATGTAAGTGTACTTGGGAAAAATGTCATAAACATAAGAAAAAATGGCCTACATGCCTTCAACATGGAATGTGTAGGTAATATGCATGGATGCCATCTTTAACTTTTGTATATATCGCTGCCCATAGCAATATTATTTGAGTTGCCTCATAATTGATAAAATTTGTTGACTCCAGTTGAAGGGATGCAACGGCCATTTGAGTAGAGAAATAATGCAAAACAACTAAGTATGGAGAAGTGTAAGTTGTGTTTGTTTCTTTCTGTTGCTCTACAAACTAGATATCGGCGTATAATTGATCCTGTTCATATGTTATTTCTAGGGAATATGCACATTGGGTGGTCCAGCTAATTGCTATATCTTATTTTTGTTGAGCTAGATAATGGATGGCATATATTGATTGATGTCTATCTGTTTACGTGTGCCATACAGCATATTGGATGGTGCAGCTATTTGCTACATCACATTTTGGATGGTGCAGCTATTTGCTACATCACATTTTTGTTAGAAATTCAATAATACAGAATGCACATAGATACCTTTGATCTTGTTCACCATCCATTTAGCTCCTGTTCCAATGCTTGTAGAGATTGACTGTATTCAACATGTAAATAGTAATGTTAGAACTTACACTGCATAATGAAGATTTGGATTATCCCTAGCAGAATCAGGAACTCAGATAGCAAAATGCCATAACTTATCAAAAATGTTTTATACACTACATTTATAATCATGGTAATGAATATCAGAAGGAAGCCAGTAAAATATAGTATTCTAAAAATAGAATACTGACATGCTTCATATAACTAATAAGTGCCATATAGAAATTACAGTGAGCATGATTACAATGCTTTAGCTTAGTTCACTTTGCATCCTCTGGTAAGATTCAAGAATCATGATGTGCTATGTCTAATCAATAGAAGCGAAAAGACTCGGTACTCCAGTTATGCATCAACTCTCAAGCCAGCTGCACAATTCATCCTATAACGAACAAGCAGAAACAGACTAGCAAAATAATTTGCAGCTTAATTGACCAAGGACCTACATATTATCCCCACCATCTCTACCAGCTCATATGGAGCAATGACCCTTGTATTTTCACAAGTCAATGACTCAGGAGTCCAGACCAACCAACTTCCTCCAGTCACTGACTTCCTCCCATGTAGGTATAACTGCAATTACCTACTTCACAAACACCTACAACACAGTGCCAACCATAATCAGATCATCATATCCACCTGCACACCTTCATTCAACACGGACTTGGACATGATCCTTTCATTGCTGCATATTGAACTTTTTCATTTGATACCATGTAGTTATTCAATGGTCTAGCCCCTGACAGGTTGTCATAGTGTTAATCTATACTCAATATACCAGGAACTATGCAATTATAGCTTCTGGCTACCAAGCATTGGAAGGGCAATTGGAGAAATGATTGATCCTTTTCAAGTATAAACAATGTTTTACTTTTAGATTGCCCATGGTAATGGCATAAGTAGATTTCTAGTTAAATATGCTTTCATAATGAGAAACTTCTGTAACTTTCAATTATAGATTATTAGACCATGCAGAAGTGCAGCCTAAAGGGACAAAAGAATCTATATTTGGAGGGGAGGTAATATCAAAAATCAAAATAGAATCACTTAACATGTTCAAATGTAATGCCTTTACTGGATTAGTTCATTTATTTATTGATGATTCATGAGTAATTAGTTTATCTTCTGACAAACGAAGTTTCAAGATGGTCCCTGTATTCTGAGTCAAAGTCAGTATCATGTCAAAGTTCTAGACATGTGAGTACCTTTTAATGTAAGAAAGTATTAAATGTGCCAGCGAGGGCTAGGGAAGACTGTGGCGTCGAGCTTGGGCGACAAACTAGCTAGGGGATTTGATGCAGGGATTTGCGCTGTGATGGCTGGTAAAATAGAAGGGGATCTTTGCAAAATTACCCCCGCAGCAGGGTCGGCACCTCCACGTCGGCATGCCACGTCAGCGGTCAAAGCGTGTCGTGGCTGTTTCGGACCACTGATGGACACCGAATCGAGTTTAGGGGGCTAATAATGCATTTTGAGGAATTTGGGGACCTAGATGACACATCTGCACAAGTTTAGGGACCACCCATGCACTTCACTCTTTAATGTTTTCTAGTTGTGATGTAAGAAAGTATTTAGTGCTTTCTGTTTGTTATGTTGATCGTAGCAAGGTCAGTTCATATAGATCTATAAGATGATATATTGGGGATCATTTATACATTATTAGCCAGTTGAATAATAATGTCATGAAGAAGGATCAGGTAGTGAATCTTGTGTTTCTTGCTTCTACCCTATTTCCCTTGATACTGACAGGAACGATGTTTAGATACTGTAGTCAACTGGTGAAGCCAGTACTAGGCACTTCATGATGCGGTACAGTTTTCCTTTTTATTTTCTTGTACAACTCTTAATTTCATGTACAGTTGTCTGCAAATCTTTACGCACATATTACTGCTTTTTATCGGAAAACACATATAATACTGCACTTTGACTATGAACCTTTCAATTAACAACTACTCAAGACCCCCAAAAGGCTAGAATCTTATGTCGTCAGATATAGTGATTACTCCCCAAAATTGAATTAGGGATATTTTGTTCAAGAAATGACCAACCAACTAAGACCTAATCCAACACAGGAAGATGCTGCTGATCAGGCATTTCAGGACCACAGGGCGGCGCACGGCATTCATTATCATCAGTCGTCCAAATACTAACAGCACAACCTGGACGGTGACAATTTCCACTCGATGCCCTTCCCTACATGAGCAGCATACGCTTCAACTAAAAGCTCCAACACAATCAACGAAACACATTCGGCAATCTTGCCACTGGATCCATCAATCTTCTCCACACATTGACATTGGAGACCAACCCCTACAGGTGACTCCATCCGAACCACTCCATACGCTACATCCGCAGCAATTGGGCAATCTAGACTCTTCCGAGGAAACCATCTACTGCGGAAGATTAACCAACCAGTCGACGACCAATGCAGGCCGATAACTTAACAAGAAAATAAGAAAATATTTGGAGGGAAAGGAAAAGATCTGAGTAGGAGGGGGGTGGTTTACGCTGATGTCGTCGCCGATGGAGTCGATCTCCTTGCTCGCCCTCTTGCTGAACCAGTAGCTCCCCACCTTGTTCAGCACCTGGTCCATCTCCCTCTCTCTCCAATCCAAATCCAAATCCAAATCCCCAATCCGCCTCGACCTAGCTCGAATCCAACCGAATTGGGGGAGATTGGGATGAGGAGGAACAAGCCGCTGCTACCCACCCGCCGGGTTCTCCTCTCTTGGAGTGAGCCGTGCGGCAGGGGGCGCGTGCACCGGCCGCGTGCGCCCGGTGTATGGACTCGAGTGAATCTCCTTCGTTCGTCCACGCCTCGAGATCCGTGACGCGGGCGGTGGTTCGTGGACCGGGCCTACCTGCCCACGAGTTCGAGGCTTCGAGGCCCACCTGATGATTGCGGAGAAGGGGGGACGAGAGTGACGTGGCATCTATTTTACCCCGGATTTATTTAAGAGGGAAAGTGACGGGGCATCTGCTCGGAGCGCTAGATGGGCTTGGGCTTTCGTTGTCACGGCCCATCAAGGCCCATCGGTGGCAAGACCGTATATAAGCAGCTGGAACGCAAACCCTAGCCCTCGAGGTGAAGGAGTGCAGTGTGAAGCGAACCCTCTCCGCCGCCGCCGCCGCCGTCCGTCTCGCGCGAAGGACTTCTCAAGGTAAACAACTCTCCTTTTCAGTCTAGCGAATGAGTATGTATTGCCATCTCGGCTTATTCGCTTGAAAATGAAATTTGCATCCGCTTCTTGGCGTGCTGTGTGGGATGCATCATGGATGTGCCTGTGTTGAGATGGTGTAGTTTATTTGATTTATTCTTCCTCAGGGAGCACTAGCGTGGGTAGATTGTATCCTGCACTCATGGCTGTGGATTGCCTAGGCTATGCGAGAGTTCTTTGTTTGGCTGTGGAATATTTCCTTTCAAGAGCTTGGCGAAAGTATTAGTTGAGATTGTGGTGCGTTTTTGTGAAGTTTTGTGAAGTGCGTCCTAGAATTGGCCAATCTGGACCTCCTAAGGCTGGCACAATCTGCTTGCTTCTGTGGAGAAACGTCATGAACTTGTACGATTTGTTGCTGCTGTTAAATTAGTAGTTTTAGATGGGACGAATTATCTCTTCGTTACTGCATAATGGCATGCTTCAAAACCATCAACCGCTGGTGCTAGGTGAAAACAAAAGATGCGCCTTGTTTTCACCTCACATTCCGGGAAGCTTGTCAAATTGGCCTTCTTTTTAAATTTGCATGGTGCTATCCTGCGGATCTCACTTGTCTATTTTATGGTTTTCTTCGTCCAATCGATTAAAGTCACAATTTAGTACCATTTGCAGTCAGATTGATTTTGAGTTCACTACAGGGTTATCAGAAGATGTATACAGCAAGGAGGAAGATCCAGAAGGACAAGGGTCTGGAGCCAACTGAGTTTGAGGACACTGTTGCTCAGGTTATTTTATTACCTTTGAATTCCTTGATTGGCCTATTTAGCATTAGAAACTCTGGATCTTAACTATCTGTGGGGGACAGGCATTTTTTGACCTTGAGAATGGGAATCAGGAGCTGAAGAGTGACTTGAAGGACCTTTACATCAATGGAGCAGTGTATGTGCTTTGCCACAAATTTATTTGAAAAATTGTGAGGTTTGTCTAACTTTAGTTTTCTCTGAACTTGTTTGTTCTGGTTGCAGTCAGATGGATTTACCTGGCAACAGGAAGGCTGTTATTATTCATGTTCCGTACAGGCTGCGGAAGGCGTATAAGAAGATCCATGTGAGGCTTGTTAGGGAACTTGAGAAGAAGTTCAGTGGGAAGGTAAATTTCTAAATGCATAAGCAATGATTTGCAGCACTTATTTTGTAGAATTATTTTTACTTCTGACAAATTACGCACTGAGCATTTCTCTTGGATATGTAAAGTCTGAACATTTGTCATAACGTATTGATGTAGTTTCCTGGACAAATCTCACTAAAGATCAAAACAATAGACACCTTAAATCCTGGTAAAAAGTGCATAGTAAATACAAAAGGAAAAAGTCTATACCATTTGCGTGGTTGTCTATGCTTAGTAGTTGGAGAACTTATCTATCCAGTGTCGGAGTTGAGGGATGAAAACTAAACTATATAAATTGTTGACGAACAAAAACTATATATATTCTTCAGTACAACATCATTAGAATCAGGTAAGAAAACTGTACACAGGTAAAGGAAACTTTATACGAACTGCTGATGGGTGTATATGGATTAATAAGTTGGGTAGTCTGTTGTGTTTAATACAAAATTTGTGCAAAGAACCTGAATTCCAACTTTTGTTTCTTAGGGAAAGTATGTGCGAGACTTAAACAAGCATAACTGCTCAATACAACTTTTTACTTCCCAGATGCTAACTGTAATGATTTTGTGCTAATAAAGATATGTCTATCAAGAATACCCAGCTGTAATTCTGAGTTTCTTCCAATTATATTCTGAGCTTTAGACTTGTGTTTGTCTTCCTTGAAGTTAATCGTTGTGCAATTTACTCTAGCTTTCTTATTTATTTCTGCTAACACTCTTGCTGGATGTCATGACAATATTTTTTTATTGCTAATTTGATATAGGATGTGGTTCTGGTTGCAACTAGAAGAATAGTGAGGCCCCCAAAGAAAGGCTCAGCTGTTGTTCGCCCTCGTACCCGCACACTTACTGCTGTTCATGATGGAATCTTGGAGGATGTTGTGTATCCAGCAGAGATTGTTGGGAAGCGTGTCAGATACCACTTGGATGGTAGAAAAATCATGAAGGTTTGTGCTTATATCATGAACATATAGCTGTGAGCTGTTGGACACTAGTTTTTCTTGAGTTGGAATTTGTGACAGTTTCTTGTTCGCCCCTTTTTGTGTGACTGCATGTTATCTCTTGAACATTTCTAGTACCTATGATTTTACTGACTCTGTAGAAGAAATTCATCTTCCCTTCAAGTAGTAGGTAAAAGAAACATTTTTTCCTCAAGAAATGCAGAGGTGTGTTTCTCAAAGCATGTTCCCTTTGCACCTGATATTTTAGATGTGAGAGTTTTCTAACTATGATGGTTAACTGATTTGTGCTTTTTATGTTTGAAATCGAGATGTTATTTTTGCAAATGCCTTACTGATCCAATTGTTCCTATATTGATTTGGTCATTTTAGTGTTTGTTTTTGTGATTCTCAATACTAGTCCTAATGAAATTTTCAATATCTGCACACTTTATGCATTTATTTTACCTTTGCTGCATTTCAAACGTAATCATGACTGCTAATGATTTTTTTATTGCTGTCTCGCCGAATTCAAACAATGCTGACCTTGTATGAGCTTGTGCTGCAGATCTTCCTGGACCCAAAGGAGCGCAACAACACCGAGTACAAGCTTGACACTTTCAGTTCAGTCTACAGGAGGCTCTGTGGGAAGGACGTCGTGTTCGACTACCCCATGACTGAGAATGCGTAAACCATGTCACAGTTAGTCGACGGCTGTCTTAGGTCGCAAATGCTGCTACTCTTCCTAAAATAGATTATAACTGTGGTTTCCTACATGCGAAAAGTTTTGACAGTCCTGTGATCTGCATATCTGATTGCTAGAACTGGTTTAAATTGTTCAGGTGTTTTCCAACTGCAGTTGTAGAACTTGTTGCTATGTTCAATGGTAGTAGTATTTTCGACGTGCAAAACAATCACTCCCAATGCTTCAGATTTGTTATATTTTCCCTGGTTGATTGGTAGGTTCACATTGCAGCTGAGCTTTGATAAGAGAAGTGGCACGTTGGTCTAGTAAAAAAGAAGAAAACAGAGTTGGATTCGCTACTTTTTGCCACCTGCTGTGGATTCTTTTTTGCTTTTGTAGAATTTTCATTTAATATTTACAATAGTAATGTTCTCTGGATTGGATGAAACTGTTTGGTTCGGCCGTATTTGGCCCGTATTCAGTTACCGGAGTGAATCAAAAACGTTACAAACGTTTGTTTTAATTGGGCTGCAATCGGGTTCCGTGTAATCAGATTCCGGCCCAGTTCAAAGTTGATACCGCTCCCAGCCGAGCGGTCATGGTTACCGATACGGCGCGTTTTCTCTCGATGCCACCGCGGCGGCGCCGCCTCCGCCCGCGACTCCAATGCCGTTCAGCGACTTTGCAGTGCCGATGTTGCCGTCTCCAACGCCGCCGTCGCCGCCGCGTCCGCCCACCTCCGACCGTCAATTTTGCCGTCCACCACTTATGCCCGTTCCCTTCACCGGTGGTCCACCGCCAAGCCTACAGATTTGTGGGTTCGTAAAGGCGCCGCCGGTGACGAGAGCATAACGATGCCGGGTATGCTTCACTTGAACCCCATCCTTATCGTTTTCAGATCTGATGCGCACCACGGCTGGCAATGCTGAGCCCAATGATTCTGCATGTGCTTTCCTCTTCCTCCTTCCACATCTCACCAGCGGTTCATCTTCTTGTGCGAGAATTTGATTTGATCTTGTGCCACAAATTTTCGTGTGCATATGAAACAGACAAGGAGAGGATGAGAAAAAAAAATCCGAATGTGATTTTTGTTGATGTTTTTGGATCTATTTTGTTCACATGCAACTAGTTGTTTCTGAATTTGTGCGTGCACATCGTCCAAAATTTCATATTCTGTTCATTAGAAATTTGAAACAGTGCATGCACTTCTTCATCTTCTACCTTCAAGTTCATTCCATTACGAGGTCCATCCAAACAAATCAAGTAAATGGTTACAATGTAATCACTTATCGCTGCAACCATTCTCATTACCGTTTACGTTAACTTATCCCAACCAAACAGCACCTTATTAGTGGTATATTCATCCGTGACCATACCGAGCTGAGATTGAATCAAGACGGCTAGCTTAGGTATCTAGACGGCAAACGTAACAGGATTCCTTCAATGAAATTGACGGACAGCTGCTTCTTTTTTTTTTGTGTGTGTCTTTACATTTACTGAGAGTGAAGACAAACGTAGTTGGATTCCTTAAATGAAATTGACGGACAGCTACAAGTAGATCAGTCAACCAAGTAAAAGCTGTCGATTAATTGAAATTTCCGAAGAATCGGGGTTGCCATGGCCAGGTCTGGCTGTAAAGAAGAAGGCTGGTTTGATTTAAAGTAATTTTTTTTTTACCATAGCGCAAGTTTTTCACTACTCAATTTGCTAGAGTAGAATTTATACCAGTGTAGGCAAAAATTATAGCATCAAAACAATCGTCGCATTGAAGTTGTAAAAAAAATTAACTTAAATCCAAACAAGCTTACTACTACTCTCCTAATTAGCAACCTAATTAATTAATTAACCATATTAGGTGACTTCAGTCGCACTGGAGGAATAAGGTAGTGTTCTAATCTCATTAGGATTGAAGATGAAGATTAAGTGTTTCACGTAAAATGAGGTGACATTAACGTATGATTACTTGAGTTTTAATTATTACAAACTTAAAAAATAAATTTATTTGATATTTTAGAGCAAAACTTTCGCACAAAATGCATCGACAAAGTTTATCAGTTTAAAAAGCATGTCACATGAATGAATTTTATCCTAACTTTTTATTAGAAACGATCGGGACCTAACATGAAAAAGCCGTTTCGAAAATTATTAGCCATCGTCAACTTGTAACTCTTTTTTTAGTCAAAAAATGTGGACCTTCTCGAAAACTTACGGGACAAGTTTATTCCGGTTTGTATTCCCACGGAAGCAAATTTCCATAAGAAAAAAACAAATTAATTAAAGTAGTCCACCAAAAAGCGAAGAGGGTTGGTCGAGTTTGCTTAAGCGCCAAGTCTCGCGAAGCTTCTCCCCACCGCACGGCTTACGACACGCGCCACCCCCCTTCCCAGATCCACGCCCACCGTGAGCCGTGCCACTGACATCCGGGCCCCACGCGGAGATATTTTCCGCCCCGGTCGGATCACGAAGAGTCCGGAACTCGCCGATAAATACCCACCCCCACCACTAGGTCTCGCCTTCCTCTTTTTTCTACCCCTCTCTCCTCTCTCTCAGGCCTTCTCACCCCGACGACCCACGCGAAGCGAAGTCGAGACGAGATAGCAAACCCTAGAAACGTAGAGTAGATCCCCACCACCACCACCACCATCACTATCACCATGACGGTGGATCAGAAGACGACGGCGACGGCGATCATGCCGCCGGTGGAGATGCCGCCCGTCCAGCCCGGAAGGTGAGATCTAGTTCTCCGACATCCTTCACTTTCCCCTCTCTCTTGTGGTTACTTTTAGGACTGGGGGGCGGGAGTTAGGGGTTGGGGTTCACTCGATTCTTTGGGGGATCGAGCGATTTCGGGTTTATGGTTTGTGGATTTTAGGTCGGATTGGTTGTATTTGGGCGGGGTTGGGTGCTAGGGTTGGTGGAATTTGGGGGCTAGGTTTCAGGATCTGGTTATTTTTGCCTGAATAAATTTGGGGGGGGGGGGGGGGGGAANGATTGGATGGTGGGGGGTGACCGTGAGGTGTAGGGATCATGGAAGATGTTGGGGATTTTGTTGGGTTCAAAATTGGGACAGGTGGGAGACTGGGGGTGGGATCTCTGGATCCCCTTTTAATTGGGCGTCATTGCTTTCCTGGAGTCAAAATCAATTGTTGTGAATTCCATAGCTAATGTTTGTAGTTGTATATATATAGGCAAATTAAGTGTTTTGGGTTCGAGCCCCTTTGGAAGTTTCGATTTTTTTTCCGGAGTGTGGGTTATTTTGTAGCAGTTTTGTTTTCAATGTCGTGATTACCTGTTGATTTTGTGAGAGAAGGTTCCAATTACTTGCTGTTTAGTGTCTGAGTAGCAATGTTATACTACTATAGTTCTAGTCAGTACCATCTCCACAGAAACGTGTCATATACCCCGAGTCGTCTAACTTACTGTCATTCTTTGTTGCTGTACACTGTTAATACTTTTTGTAATTTTTGTCAGTTTAACTTGGTAATCCATTCTCTGATACATGTATGTCTATTTGTCTTGTCTTTTGGTAACTAGAACATGTGGAGGCGAGGAAAGTACTGGAAACCTTGATTTCGTCCAACCGATAGGTATGACTGCTTTGATTTGAACACCTTTCGTAAACAGGAAGTACTGATTGAGATGGGTCCCTTGTGTCCAGCAGTGAAGTGCGAGCACAAAATAACTGCTTGTGTTTCAGCAGGAGCTCTTGCCTGTAATGAGCATGCACTCTTGGCCCAGCAGACCCCCAAGGGAGATGCGCCATCAGTGGGCTCTAAGATTTGGTGTGTTTAACCGTTCTGATATGTCTGGCTTGCTCTATTTGTTGGAGCATGCGGGCTATGACTACCAGTCTTAACTGGTTTTTTAGTATAGAGCTGCACTAAAGTGGTTTTGCCTCGTCTTTTCACCATCTGGTTTCTGATCAGCTGGTGTAAGCATATTGGATTTCTCTCTTGATTTTGATCCTGTTTAGTTGTTACATTGTGTGTAATGGAAGAAACAATAAATGAGTAGGTCCAGTGAATAAAATAAGTATCAGTGCTTTTGAGATGTTAAAGATATTTTTCTAAAAAATTAACACAAGCTCAATTAATTTGAGTGAAATAATGCATCTTTGTGCGTGTTGCTTGTATGAACTTAGGAATTGTTCGCAGAATCATTGAAATGAATAACTGGCAAATAGTAGTTAAGTTATCGAGCGCTTTTATCATCATAATAGTACCTGTTTCTGTGGAGATGGTCTGTTCGTAGGAACATAGGAAAGCATATATGTGTTTGTGAACAGTTGATGGCACTGGGGTTATTGAACGCGATTAGTTCATGTTTCTGTGGAGATGGTCTACCTTGTAGGAAACATTGATTGAACTGCTATGTCCTTTTCCCCTTGGTTATGTGGATATTTTCCCTGAATCTGTAGAACAATTACTAACTTAAGCTCCTTGTATAGCAGGAAAAAGCGACCACGGAGATCACGCGATGGACCTACTTCAGTTGCAGAGACCATCAAGCGGTGGGCTGAGCTCAACAATCAGCAGGAGCATGACCTACAGGGTCCAAAGAAGGCAAGGAAGGCACCTGCAAAGGGTTCAAAGAAGGGCTGCATGAAGGGGAAAGGAGGACCGGAGAATACACATTGTGACTTCCGTGGTGTGAGGCAACGTACCTGGGGCAAGTGGGTTGCTGAAATTCGGGAGCCGAATCGGCAAAGTAGACTCTGGTTGGGGACCTTCCCAACTGCCGAAGCTGCAGCTTGTGCTTATGATGAGGCAGCCAGAGCAATGTATGGTCCAATGGCTCGCACTAATTTTGGCCAGCAGCAAGCCCCTGCTGCTTCTGTTCAGGTTGCACAAGCAGCTGTTAAAGGTGTTTTACTACCTGGTGGTGGCTTAACAGCATGCGAGTCTAGAACATCCACTCAGGTTGCACCAGCAGCTGTTCAAGATGTTTTAACTGGTGGCTTGTCAGCATGCGAGTCCACTACAACAACAATTAATAATCAATCTGACATCGTCTCTACCTTACATAAGCCAGAAGAGGTTTCTGAGATCTCTAGTCCACTGAGAGCTCCACCAGCTGTCCTGGAGGATGGTTCTTATGAAGACAAGGCTGAATCTGTTACCTATGATGAGAACATCGTAAGCCAGCCGTGTGTCCCTCCTGAAGCCGAGACTAGTAATGGAAGAGGCGAGGTCTTTGAGCCTCTGGAACCTATTGCCAGCCTACCAGAGGACCAAGGAGATTGTTGTTTTGATATCGATGAGATGCTGATAATGATGGAAGCTGACCCTACGAATGAGGGCTCGTGGAAAGGCGACAGAGATGGATCTGACGCCATGCTGGAGCTTGGCCAGGATGAACCTTTCTACTTCGAAGGGGTTGATCCTGGCATGCTGGACAACTTGCTCAGGTCTGATGAGCCAGCATGGTTATCGGCGGATCCTGCCATGTTCATCTCCGGTGGCTTTGAAGATGACTCTCAGTTCTTTGAGGGCTTGTGATTTCCCCTTGGCGGGCAGCCAGCCATACTATAAATTTTCTGGTGCTTTGGTCGGCGCGTTCTTGCACATCGCCCTGAGGATTAGCAAAGAGAAACATTGGACCGGATTGAGTTCGTTGGCGGAACTAGATGAGCTTCTGAGAACTCCTTGAGAACTCCGTTTCAATGTTCGTTGATTTGAGAACGTTTGCTTGTTTGTGTGTATATATCGTTCTCTTTTGAAGTCAAGCAGTTCTCTTTTGAAGTCAAGCAACGAGAAAAAGAAAGGATTAAAGAAAAGATGTGTTGTATATATTCTAGTGTTCTCCATCTTTAGCTTTGAGCCTTCCTTTTTTTATCTATGCATGAGTTATTAATAATATTTACAGCTTTTGAGCCTGCCTTCCTTTATCTATGCATGTGAGATGTGTCGAATGCTATCCACACGCGCAAGGAAACCAGTAGCATATTCCCGTCATTTAAGTTAAGCATGTGTAATATTTGTGGATCTCAGGATTAAAACGTTTTTACTATTTGTAGATATCAGGATTTACAACTCTTGTGGATGGATGAAGTCATGATTCTTGAACACTAAACTTTGTACACGTTTAATGTTTGTGAACACCAGGAGATGAACGAAGTAAATCCATAAACAACGTGAGTAGAGAGAGTAGTCATACATCCAGGTTCTTTTTTTTTACTTTCGTTGGCTGTTAGGGTATGCTTTGTAATTTATACCCCTCATGCTGATACTTGTAGAGCGAAAGCTCTGGGAAAGCCTCCGTAGAAAGCGCCTAACATTTGATCCGTTCCCATATTTACAAATCGACCTCCTAAGGTACTTATTCAGCGAGAACGAATAAACCGATCTCACTGGGAAAACTTAACCAAGCAGGCAAATCATATGGGCGGCAGTGTGACTATATGCGTCCGTACTTCAAAAAAAAAAAGAAGAAAAAGAAGCATGCGCGATAGTTGAACTACACCAATATCCTTTAAATAAATGAAAAACAAATTGAATTAGGTCTGTCTTTCTATTTTTGGCCTTCACCATCCTAGATTACACATTGTACATATACATGTGGCAACCAAGAAAAGACGGGGAAAAGTTGAAAGCTACCACGCCATGTTGTTATCAGATCTTCGGGCGTATCCACTCGTCTCCTCTGCAACTGTCTCCCAACCCTCCACGATCTTCTCAGCGTACGCAGCCTGTCAGACAGACACAACAGAGGATTTTCAGTTCCTAGGCTCCTCACAGAAAACCAAGGCTTTCAACACCTGTCCTACACCCTCCGTCCCATAAAAGAACAACTTCCATAGAGGTTGATTCTTTTTGGGACACAGGTTGTATGCACCTACATCAAAATGTGCAAGCTGTTCGGAGCAGCACAGATACTGAAGTTCTCCCTCCGTCTCAAAATTTAAAATTTAAAAATCTAGAACCAGATTATTTGTCTTATCCGGTCATATATTCTTATATTTTGAGACAGGTGGTACTAAATAACCTATTTTAGTCACTTCAAGTGATGATCCAATAATGTAGTCACTGGGGAAGTTATGGTGCTTTTTTGGCAAAAAAGAAATAAAAAAAGCATAGGCTTGAGAATATACTTGGCTTGTAACATATCCTTTTATCATCACAAGCATATCTTCTTTCCTCTCTCGGTCTAGTCTGTTGAGTTCACTTCTGTTATTTTCCTGCATATTGCATAACCACATTGTAAGGCACTCGCTAAGAAAATTAGATAATAGACTGCAATTAGCTGACAGTAGTAAGTTTTTGTTGGTGGAAGAAAGGGTGTAAAACATAAAGAACACCATAACGCTTACAGCGAGCGAACTAAACAATTTAGTGAAGCAATACTGCTGCTACACCTAAAATCAAATTTAGTGTAGCAATACTGCTGCTACACCTAAAATCAGCGCAATTGTCCTGAACTTATGAAATTTTGATCCATACAAGCAAGTCAATGGAAATAACTTTATAATTTGCTCATGGGTGATAAGGAAGTATATGCTCCAGAGTGTGAATAAAGCCTCATATGAGCGCCATCAGTATTTCCCATGCATATTCTATTTTAATGTGTTTGTGATTAACTATTAATAAATTTGGCACACAGCTCAGAGCTACATGTGTTAAACAATTTGAAGATAAAAGAACATAAAACAACATTTAGGAATAATGGTTTCATGTTAGAAGATAGAAAAGTAATTCTGAATCAGTATGAAAATTTGTACAACATTGGATTCTTGAAGCAATTTAACAAGCTACTTAAGAGAGAAAGTGGTAAAATACACAAAGGTAGTTAATCTAATTTTGCATAAAAGCATAGATTAAAGATCGTCACAGTTGTATGGGCCTAAAAGATAACTAGGACTGAAAACATAATAGTAGTGATGCTTGTCTGCTATTGGTTTTATCATTGGCACTGAATTATACTGTTCAGTTCCCAGGACAAGATCAGATGGGGTGTGTCAGTTCTAGGACGAAGGGTTGCCCATGTAGTTGGACAATTAAACACATGAAACATAGCAATTACCTTGATTCTCTCATATTCCCTTAGTGCGCAGCATTTAGCATCATCAGTAGCCCTTATTGTTTCCCTTAACTCTTCAACTTTGCGAAGCCTAGATTTATCACCACCAAATATTTTCGATGCTGCTGCTTCGAGTTTTTCAATCCTCAATTGCAATGATGCCAGGTCTGACATGAGCGTTTGTACAGTCAATAATGCACTTGCCCGGTCAGAAAATGCAGTGTGGACAGACAGCATTATCCCTAGATGTTCATGGAGAGTGTCCTGCAATAAGGAAAATGTTTTGGAATAAGACTACTTCAAAACCAGGAGAGATAACAAGAATAATCAAATGATTTCAGGTGTTACCAGATATTTAACAGTTTGCGTATTCAAATCTCGACATGCCCGGCTAGCTTTGACAGCTGCAGTGGCTATACGTTTGCTGTCAGCAGCTCTTATCCTCTGAGAGTCATACATTGCTTCCTCCGTCTCAAATTTTGTGAGTTTGATGAATGCCAATCCAAGTGCTCCCATTGTTTCACCCATATCTTGCTGAGCCTTGACAAGTGCTTCAGCCTATTGAAAAAAAAAGAAAGAAGGGAACATTAAACTACCCTCTAAACAAAAACAGAAGGTTAAATAACGTAGAGGTACAGTTCCAATACTACTAGCTTCATCAAAATGGCTTTTTGCACTTTACAGCAACACTCAAATTTTGGTATATGTTAGATGCTTCGTTCTCATGTCAACTATTTGATTCATCATATCAGGATAACTAGAATTTTGTAATTTCTCTTGGTGTGGTTTAATGGTTATGAACCCAACTAACAATATCATTCACCTTCAAGACTACAAAAATGTTGTGCAATAGCAAGATAGATAAGTTCCTCAAATGCAGTTAGGCCATAAGCTAGCTCATCAGGCAATAATATGTGATGTTATCTGATCGCTGATCGATCCTGATTGCCAAGGGACCGATCAGGACGATTAATCGTTGATCAGCCTCGATTAATCGACCTGATCAGTACTGTGTACACCATAACCTATATTCTATATAGTGCATAGTATGCAATCGCAGTACTATCTTATAATTGATGGCAAGATGGTCACTTGCCCTAGTACAAAGCAATCACAGTTTATAGAAACCAGCAGTAGTAGCACATGTGAATATGTGCTACTACTGCTGGTTTCTATAAACTGTGATTGCTTTGTAGTATGTGCTAAATCCTAAGACTTTGTTCTAAAAGTGACAGACGATTAATCGGACAATCAGATTTCTGATCAAGCTGATCGAATGAATGTCCCTGATCGGAGTCAGGGGACTGATCAGAACGATTGATCACGATTAATCGCATGATCAGATAACACTGATAACACATGCATTTCATGGTTAGAAATAAAACTGGCAACCAAATTGAATAACCATGGCCAAGCTAGTTAATGATTAAACATAGGTTCTGGTCTTGTGAGTTGTGAGAAAAAAAAAGAGGCCCCCAAAAGAAAACATCACTTAATACATATCAACACAGGGAACAATACATATCAGATAGACAGAGATTGACACCACAACTGGACTTAATAGACAAAATAAGAAACAATTCTACAAGGTCTGATAAAAGCATCGCTTAGTAAAAAATGAGTGCAGTGAACTTGAGCCTAAAACCAGGAGTCCAGGACTTCACTGCTATAGTACCCAATTTTTTCGATATGTCCACTAAAACTATCATGAAACAAATAGTATCAGCCTTCAAAATCCTTGTATGTTGTCCTATTAATCTAGTCCACAATACCATTACCATGAAACATAACCTTGGTTCCACATGTGGGTCATGGTGTATTGATGTAATTAGAATATGTAGAGCCTAGTCTTAAATTTAATGTTGCAAAGCCACATGTGGGATACATTTTATGTTAAAGGGCAAAATAAGGACGCAAGGGAAGCACAAAAACATGGGTACCAACTACAAGGACTTAGTACATAGACCAGCTTTGTGATACGTAAATTATTAGCCCATATCACTCTTAAAAGCATTTTGCATTTGGTTTAGTACGATCACTTTTGTGTGTGCTC
This sequence comes from Oryza officinalis, assembly GCA_008326285.1. NCBI lineage: Eukaryota > Viridiplantae > Streptophyta > Magnoliopsida > Poales > Poaceae > Oryza > Oryza officinalis. The sequence continues at coordinate 23,879,841 of BDMV01000005.1, forward strand.
TTATGATACTGCTACTAGTCCCTCAACTCATTTTCACTCCATCCTTGTTCACAAGAAAAGCAGATGTATTCATTTGAACAATAACAATTGCCTGCTCACTATTAATGAGAACTACTTTAAGCTTCTTGGAATAAGATATTTTCATTAATAGGATTACTGGAGCAAGTATTGCAGTGTTGATTAATAGTACTACTGAACTAGTATTGCTTTTTAAACAGCTCAAAAAGGTACATCAAAGATTGTTATACAGTGGTCGAATGTTTGATGCCTGGATTTGCAACTATTACTGCTATTAGATTAGATTGGGAGAAATACTAACTTTTAATTACAAAAAAAGGAGATAATTCCAATGAAGAGGAGTTAATAGGGGGCAGCCTAGTCAACAGTACTAATTGATCACAGATTGATTTGTGGCTTATCCAAGACAACAATTCATTAAGATTGGAGGGATTACTATCAGCGGAATAACATACACAGCAATTAGCTAGGCGAGTGAACAGTGTAGACACCTATCACATAATGAATAATATTACTAAATCAAGCATCATAGTAACTTCTACTTTATCTCTGTTCACTAACAAAACAGAGCTGACTACTTAAACATCACTTTAAAACAAGTATTACTGGAGTCTAATCACCAATTTATTACATGCTAACATTTTCATGTCGAAACCCCTCCTTGTTTATATACCAAATCATCAAAACTGGCATTTAGACAGCATTGAATAAAACAATGTTTGACCAATCAAACGGGTTTGTGATTACTACCCCTACTAAATCCTCTTATTGTTTTTTTATGGTTGCAAATAAATGCAAAGATTCCTCTGATCCTCTCAATGTCACCTTCCTACATGCTGCAAATGTGAGCAGCAAACAATTCATCATACTACATGCTGGTGGCCTTTGACATTCACTTATGCGACATTATGCTGGTGTAGCTCATGAGCTTTGCAGGTAGGGCTATGAAATATGCCATTCATAAAGTATGTTGGGGCATGGCAAAATGTGACCGAAACTTGCAGGAAATTGCTTTCGTGTACTGTAACACAGAGGCCAAAGCAATGGTTTTTTGTGACTGGAGTAAGACAAAGAGAATCACCCTTCATTTTCCAAAATAAATTTATCAAAGCATTCATTCAATTTCAACCCCTAGCAGCTTTCAATGTGTGCCAACAATACTCATGTTGTATTTAGACCAATTTCGATTTAAGATGTGATTTTTCTTTCCTTTCTATATATTTTCCATATCCCTAAAACCCATACTTTAAGTGTTAATCTGCACAGAACCTTACTATCACATTAGCACACAACACAATAGACACTGTATAGTGTATCCTATGTTTCAATTTTTGTACTAGCCATTCAGGTTCGGTAGTTCTTGACACAAGATTAAAAAGGGATATTTACTCCTTTAAAAGGCACTAGTGTTGATGGCAATGAATCTGCCACTGCCACCCCATCACTCCTTTTGTAGTTTTTACAAATCAGCCCCTGATATTTTTCTGATATTATGGAATAGTCCAGTATTTGTTTCAGACAAGTGAATACCATATATTTAAATAAGCAAACAAGTGATACTAACATATTTGATAAAAAATGTATTTTGTCTATGACATATTATAATATATTTCCTTTTACCCACAGTAAAGCATGGGCATTTTGCTGGTGGATGGTAATATAACTTGGGTTATCGCTACAATAGAAATATTAATTGCAGTCCAATGCTTGCAGTTAATTCAACACTGGGTTGAAACGCCACAATTTTGCCATGAAAAGATAAGAGCGGACAAGAATGCGTTAACATAGATGAATAGTCTACTATCCTGAATTGCATATTGATTTGATTATAAATAGTTATCAGGGGAAAAAAGGTAAGGATATATCCATTCAAAGTTTTCAGGTGGTAAGGTTTATAATTTATCATCTAGGACTGAAATAAAGCTTAGACTAGCTTTTAATGGGATAACTACTAGGATTTTGCTTTAGATCGTATCCATAGTTGGCAAACCTAATAAGAATTCACATTGCATTACATCCGTAATCACTCCATCAGATAAATCAGATCCAACTAACCCATATCTCCAGTAACATTAGATGAGAGATTACCTGTTGTGATGCGCTAGTCAGCTGCTGCTCCCAATCCTGCAGCTTCTGCTTTTTCTCTAGGAACTCCTTATCCTCCTCTACCAAAGGCGGCTTCACGCCGCCCCAGTCAGACACGACTGATTGCTTCAGCTCCTTAAATATCCGCAGAAGGTCCCTCCCGCCCTTGGCTGGCTGCACTACCTCCTGCGGCGCAGCCACAGCCTCCTCGCCGAGCAGCTGCCGTGGCAGCCGCGCCGCGCCGTCGAGCATCCGTGAAGCGACATCGGTGCTGCTCGGCAGCGGCATCTTGCCCTCGGCCTGCAGGAAGACGCGCAGTTCGTCGCTGGGGCCGATCGCGGGGTGCTCGGCGAGGCGCCACAGGTACCTCTCGAGGGCCGCGCGGCGCTGTGCGACGAACTCGTCGCGCTGCATGACCTGGCTCTCGACGGTGTTTTTGTCCGGGCGCGGGGGCACGAAGTGGCCCCGGAAGGCCTCGGCGAGGCGGTCGGCGAGGGTGACGAAGTCGCGGAAGCGGCGGCGGACGGCGTGGCGGCGGTGGTCCCCGCGGCGGGCGCTGGTGACGAGGTAGGAGATGTAGGTCGGGGCGGATCCGGGGACGAGGGAGGTCGCGGCGGGCTCGGCCTCAGGCGTCGGGTCGGAGACGGCGATGAGGGCGTACTCGGACGCCGCGGATCTCGGGGAGGCGGAGGCGGAGGCGGAGGCGGAGCGCGGGGAGGAGGAGGAGGAGGCGGCGACGTCGGCGTAGGAGGGCGGGTCGACGAAGGAGGAGGAGGATGACGGGGAGAGCGGGAAGGCGGCGAGGGTGGGTGTGTGGGTGGGAGGGGAGGGCGGCGAGGCGGCGGAGAGGAGGGGATCGAAGGTGGAGGCCACGGAGGCGTACTCGGAGGCGGTGGCGGCGATGGGGAGCGTCTCCATGTAGCCGTCCCCGTTGCCGGCGGGCAGGTCCGGCGGCGCCGTGGAGGACATCATGGAGGCGAGGGTTGCGGCGCGGCGCGGCGCGGCGAGCGTGGGAGGAGAGGGGCGACGGCGAAGGTGTGCCTGTGTGCTGCGGTTAGTTGCGGGGGTGCGGTCACCGCGTGGTAGGGATAGACGCGCGCACGCCCACGTGGCCTGTCGTGCGCCTATCGGACAGCGTTGGAGTACGCGAGAAGTAGACTTCCACGATCGGGTTTACTACCGCCAGTGGAGAGTGGAGACTGCCGTGAAGTCGCGTCCAAGTAATCGAACTGTTATTTATTTACCCGATTTTGCACAATTACTACTACTTCTTTTGATTCTGAAAATTGCAGCATTATTGTTCTGGTAAGTAAGAGCAAATTCGGTTTTTAAATTGTTAATACGACTTGCAATTTTCAGAATTAAAATGAGATAAAAAGTTTCGAAAAAAATCTAAGAAATACCATTAACAATCATCTGGTTTATGTTTTACCATTGACAAACATGAGTTCCAAAATATACCATCATGCAAACTAATTTGTTCAAGAAATACCAATACTATATTGCACTCCATTAGCTCGTGTTGAAAAACTATTTTTTTCGGTAACTATGAGCACAAGCGGACAACAGATCAATCAACAAAAGGTATCAACCTAAATTTTGGAACGAACTATCGATGAGAAAATATCAATCTGCACAACAGAAGAAATCGTTTGAAAAATGCCATGAGTTGTTGTTAACTTGCTATCATATTCAATCCAAGCACCATGACCGTTATATCACACCAAACCGCCCATGCTCTGATCCAACCATCACGTTCTCACCGGATATCCTATGTGCAGTAGTGCTCGACAGATGCGCAAGCTACCCAAGCACCCATCGTCCACACATGTGGGTGAGCCTCGATGTGCCACTCGAGGTCGTCTGGGCCACGCTCGAGCACTAAATCCACCATCGTCATGTGTCCTTGCCGTCTTATCTGCTAGATTCGTGTCTTGTTGCCTCTGATGCCCCTGGAGAGAACCACCCGGTCGTCCTCCTCCCGAAACTCCACCCCTTCCCCCTCCCCTTCGATGAGAACCAGCTCTGCATCGCCCATTTGCCAGTGAAGCCACCGAGCCATCACTCCTCCTAGGCTCCAAACCTCCACCACCGCTTCTCTCCCAAGATGGACGATGTCGTTGCTTCTATCACCGAAAGCCACTGCCTCCTCTCTCGAAGCAGCTCCTATAGGGCTTCATTGCCGAACACTTTTGGTTTGTAATGATAGTGAATGCAGTTTTGACATTAAGAAAAAAGAAGTGTAATTGATGAAAAAATAATGTCAGTGGCATTTCTTGAACAAATTAGCATGTATGATGGTATTTAATACAACTCATTTTCGTCAATGATAAAATATAGAATATGATGTTTGTCGATGGTATTTTTTGGATTTTCTCAAAGTTTTACCATCATTTTCACATCCGTCCTATCATATGTGTGTCAATCTCACGTGCTCCGATGTCAAACTTTTATATAGTCTGGCACATATTGATACACGTGTTTGTCCAGAAGCTTAAAACCGGCAGGAACATTATCACTTAGTCTCTCCCCAAATAAATTCACCAATCTATTCCTTATTTCTTTTTTATATGACACCTCCATGGCTAGCACCCATCATCCTCATGTCAACGAGAACAATCACTAGCTGGTGTTGTCTCCTCACCCCCCTGCACTTGAGATTTTGACGAGGTCATCTCTCTCCTCCTCGTGTCCATGAGCCATCAAACATCGTTGCTTCTAGACCTTTGCACCTATGAGGCAAGCTGCCTTTCAGATTGAGATGACGATGGCCATGGTTTTTCATATCGACAGCTTTCTCTACATGTCCTACTCCCTCATTTTCGTTGGCCAACTTATTGTTGGTATTTAATGCGATTACAAATAAATTCGCAAGTACACAGATATCACTGTAGCATTTCACCTTAAAGAATTCCAAAGGTATTAAATCACAAGAACATACATGTAAAAATCTAAGAACATGATTCAACCAAGGACAACAACTAATGGAAGGCCTAGGATAGAGAGGATTCTTATGGGTTAATAATCTTGAATTAAGTTAAAGTAAAACTTTATCAACTGCTTCGGATATTGGCTCTTTCCTGGTCTGCCAAGCAAGTCCGGCCTCCAGCTCTATGATGTACTTGAACGTGGAGGATTACAAAGGATGAATAGAATTGTCACCATCTATTGCCTACCTCTATAACCTGTGAAGTACATAACAAACGAAGGTAACCTCTAACTTAGACATCACGTCTATGTTATTGATTACTACTCTAGCCCCGCGTAGGAACTTTCTTCTTTATCCAGAGTCATAGTACTAGAGCACTCTATGCAAGTATCAAGTGACAAACCCACAATGATGAGAATATATCTTATTTAAACAAGAAAATTTAATACCAAAAAGAATCTCGAATACTCACTTTTATAAAAGAAGCATCCACTGAGGTACAAGAGAGGAGAGAGTGCCAACAACTCTGGCACTCCTCCAGAACTTTCCCTCACTCTCTCTCTCTATTTTCTAATACTCTACTAGAGGGTAACCTAAGTATGAAAGTGAGTTGTACTCTAATTGTGTGTTGTGAAGTGAAGAAGTATCTCCTATATATAGCCTTGTAATGACAGTTTGGAGGTTGGTTAAGCCCGGGATCCACGCATAACCGTCATTAGGAGCTCACAATCTTGCTCCACATGGAAGGCTAGGATGAGAGGAGACAATGACGGTTCGGCCGACCCCTGGGTCCCACCTCTCAGCTAGAGCTTTGGCTGAGAGGCTGACTGGTGGGTCCTTGTACAATTGCACGGTGGATTGGCTCAAATGTGGGCCTTTCAATCCTTATGCTCTCTCCTGATTGGTCGGGAGTGTGCTTTTTTGTATGGCGGGTGCATTTTCATCAAAAATCTCCTATGTACAAATATTTCACAATACTCATAGAAATGGTTAATAATAAACCCTACCACTACATTTGGAGGTTCATTTTATTTAGTTTTATGCAAGAGTTGACGGATAGATTTGACATTTAAGGACCGTCAACACTTATCTATCTTCCATGTAGGTGTGATAAAATGAAAGGGAGTCTGTTTGGTTGCCTGCATCGGAACTGGCTCGCATCAGACCATGCATTCGGGGTCTGTTTGGTTGTCTGGATAGGGATCTCAGCCAGGCCCAGCTAATGCAAAACAGGCCACAGAGCCAGGCTGAGGGGAAACGGCCGATTCCTCCTTTGCTCCGCGGCCTAGCCCGTGGCGCGCAGCCGCGCTGCACCCACACGTGCGCGTGTTGCACCCGCGCGTGCAGGGAGTTACTCGAACCGTTCTCCTTTGTGCATTTTTCCCCCACAGATGAAAAGCTAGGGTTTTCGTCGCGCCTCCTCCCGCGTCGCCCCCCTCCTTCCACCACCGGGTAGGGGCGCGAGCGCCGCCTCCCACCGTCGCCCCCCTCAGATCCGTCGTCGGGCAGGGCGTGTGCCCGGCTCCCACCATCGCGCCTCCTTCCGTCACCAGGCAGGGAGTGAGCGTGGGCCCCCTCCGTCGACCGTCCTCCTTCTCTTCCAACGGTCTTCGTCACGCTCTCCGTCGACCCCTCATTTTCGCCGGGTTTCTTCCTCACGCTCTCTCCTCTTTGGTTCTCCCCGTCCAGATCTGCAGTAAGTGCAATGATGGTATTTCGCTCAGAAGTAAGTAGCAAAACAAAATTTTCGCAAATTAAGGTGGAAGTGAATACCATGTTGCATGGCCTTTTGTAGTCTGTTGATGATACAACTGATTGTTAATGTTTACGGTGAAATGACAAATGACAACTCCTGCTATTGGTAGTTGATCTGTCATTGTGTTTTTTCTATTGGTGAAATGGCAGATGACAATTGGTGACTGATTAGTCCAGTGGTTGTCCACACTTGATTATATTGTGCAAATGTGTTAATAATTCTGTGTTTGCCACACTCTTCAAAGTTGTGTCAATTTTGCATCAATTCTTTACTACAGTGATTAAAGGAAAAAAACCCACCATAAAACATATGTAACACCATGACCAGGCAAAGAGTCAGACTTACAAAAAAATTCGTTAGCATATATGCTTCATGAGGGTAACTTTACCATATGTAAGAAGAGATCACTCAACCCAAGGTCCAACCAACCAACCAAACACTATCTCTAGCATACAGTATCCTGTCATACAACCAACCAAACAGTATCTCATATCACTCAGGATAAACCCATGCAAGCAACCAAACAAAGCCAATTGCATCACCCTAGCCAGGCTGAGAGCAACCTGAATGAGGGATACGAGCCAGGCTAGGGACATACGAGCAACCAAACACACCCATATAGATATACCATGCCAATATTTTCGTACTGGGCTATCTAATCATAATTAACCACTTAGTCCTATACTTTCTTTAGGGTGAGTACAACCTCCATCAATTTCTTCAATGAACTTTGTTTCCGAATCCGAGTTTCATTAATGAAGCATATATAGCAATCACATAGGCAACATTTCAATAACTATTATTTATTTCACCACACACACACAGATAGATAGATATATATATATATATATATATATATATATATATATATATATATATATATATATATATATATATATATATATATATATATATATATATATATATATATATATATATANTATATATCCTTGTACTTTGAGGTTTCTTTGAGTCGACCCTGCCATCTTCAAAGTCCTAAGGCCACCATGCACAGTATAGGGGTAGTGAAAGGCAAGGTTCAAAACTACCAAAAATACACGTAAGCAAACTAGACGGGAAAAAAGGGCAATCCAACGTAGCAAATTAGAGCACTTAGGCAAGTTTAATAATAGAGTCAATTATTAGCTTCAAAAATTAAAACATCATCTATAACCAATTTAATAGTCTACTCATACAATAGTTAGTTATAGATATATGCTGCATCATTAATACATAATCCACTCATCTCTCTCACATAATTTATTAAAGCTTGTATTATAGTTAGCTACAAATCCGTAGCCAGTTTTTCTTCTATTTTCTTTTCTCTTTTCTCCACATAATCACAAATTTGACGTGGCAACTTATACATCCCAATTACACCATTTTATTGTACCCGCTCTTAGACGAAAGAAACAACTCCACTTGGTTCGGTTGTTGGGATTCCACAGCAAACCTACACACAATTAGATTATATTATATGGTGGCTAAAAGCCTAAACCACTCATCGATTTTAATCTATATTTCTATAAAGTTGGTACGCACTAACTATCATTTATTGCTATCAAGTTGCCTTCACATTTAGCCACGTCAGCAGCATATTTGAGCCGTTGGATCACCATTCCATGTTCATATGAATCGTTATATCTATCTTCGTTCCAAAGTAGTTGTAGTTCAAATTTTGTGCCAAAATAATTGTCACATATAGTGCTATTTGTCTCATCAATTATCTTCCATTTAATTTTTTTCTCATTTTATCCCCACCACCCACTCACTTTCAAACAAGAGGCATTATAGTCTTTTCTTTTCAAATCTAAACAATCTAAAATGAAAGTATTATTATGGGATGCAGAGAGTATACAATACCCGGGCCACCCTATCGAATTGACACAATGGCCCAATTACTGCACCACCGGCCCATGTCAGGGAACCCTGGAATTTTTTGCATTTTTAATTTTATTTATTTAAAGATTTGCAAAAATAATTTTCCATTTCGAAATATTGCAGAAATAATCTCCTCTCGCCCTCTGAGAGGGCGAGTTATAAAAATCGCACTCTTAGAGGGCGATTTTTCCGACGTGGCAGACGGCCGTTGGACGTCGTCTGCCGCGTCGTTGCAATTTTGCAAAAAAGTCCCTTGCCGCCCTCGGCAAGGGCGTTTTTTAACTGTTCCGCAGGGGGCCGCCTGCAAAAGGGCGATCGGCCTGGCAATTTTGCAGGCGGCCCCCTTGTCGCCCTTACAGAGGGCGATTTTTGCCTGTACGGCAGGGGGCCACCTGTAAAAAGGATGATTTTTGAATTTGTATAAAGTTAAACTATTTTTACTTTATTTAAGTAAGGTTATACAAATATAACAATATTTGTAACATAAAAAACTATCAAAATATATGTAACGTTAAATATAATAAAACTAAGTTGATAATATAAATGTTGCCATTTTTTTATAAACTTGATTAAACTTTTAAAAAGATTGATTTGAAAAAATAGAAACGACTTGTAATATGAAACATGCAACAGATAAATTGTAGTATTTTTTTTGTAAGAAAACAAATTTCCTTGTAATTTGCTACTGAAACACATCAAAGCTGATAAGTTTTGTGTTCAGGATGAAAATATGGAAAAACTGCAACTACAACTATAGAGGGGTGCGGCAAATTTCAGGCAGCCCCCTCGCCGCCCTTGCAGAGGGCGATTTTTGGCGTAATCTCGCCCTCTGCAAGGGCAATTTTTGGTCCGCTTCCCATAAAGCCCCAATGGCCCGAGGAAGTGCTCATTTCAACCGGTCACAATTGAAGGAAAAAAAAGAGAGAGGTGAGGAAGAAGGAGAAGAGTCGCGAAGCGTTGTTGCTGTGCTTATTCGATCGCAGGTTAGTACAATATCCCGACGTATGGTTATATTTTGTGTCGCATACTAGTGTAATTACCATGTATTTGAAATTTGTGAGTAGATCTGTAGCACTTAGATGTGGACCCTAGATTTTTTGCGAGTAGATCTATTGAAATTTGTGAGTAGATCTGTAGCACTTAGAAGTGTTAATAATTTTAGGCTAGATTTGTTGTGCACACGTTTGGTTTGTAGTAGTACTATATTTGACCGTATTAAGGGTGTTTACAATATTTGATAGTTGTTTTTTTAAACTGTAGGATGCCAAGGCGTGGAAAAGCTACCAACTCAAGGTAATGTAAATCGTTTCTGTGATATTTTGTGTTATTCGTTGTGCATGAAATGAGGAATCCTAGATTAACGGGTTAGGGTGTTTCATTTATTGTTGACTTGTAGTTATCGCCCGAAGACTGGAAATGCCTTCAACCCATTGCCTTTGCCTAGCGGTGTTCCAGTGCCCATGTGCTGGTGCGATGATCCTTGCAAGGTAGCCAAGTCCGATGAAGAGGAGACATACATGCAGAGATACTGGATGTGTGCCAATTTTGAGTTTGAGCCAACACCTGAGATACGCCACATTAACTTAATGGTGAGGAACTGATGTTTTCTAATAATTATTTGGTGTATTAAGTAGTCTTGAACAACTTATTTGGTTAGTAAACATTGCATTTGTTGCAGATCCCTCCACCGCTATGTGATTTTGAGCAGTGGATCGACACCGAGATCAAGCCGCAAAACAAGGAGCGGTTAGAGTACATGCGGCAATGGGATGCAGAGCGCAAGGAGAAGATAGAGCAGAGACGCAAGGAGGAGGCCGCAGAAAAAGAGCACAAGGCTGAGGCAGAAAGGAGGCGTGTTGCTGCGTATAGGGAGGAGCGGGAGCGGAAGCTTGAGCGTGCGCGACGAGCGAAGGCAGCAATGGAGGAGAATCCCGATGCGCAGAGGAAGGGAAAGTGGCCTCGTTGCACTCAGTAGTATGCACGAGTTGGTAGTTGTATGGTGTATCGATGAATAATGTTTCGTACATTACAACCTCGCAACGTGTAGCGAACTAACGAACTTGAAATATTATTTCGCGTGTCTTCCATTTTCCCTTCCCTTCTCGCCGTTGTACTCCGTTTGTGTTTCGCATTCACTTACTTTGATAGCGACCAATCGTAGCCCTCTGTTACGCGCCGAAAGTTTTTCGTCGTTTCGTTGAGTAGATGTAGCGAATGACATGAAATGTTTTCGTGACATATGAGTGCGGCGATCGAATAGAGTTATATACAAAGAGGTAACACAAAGTTACTAACTGTAAATATTACAAACATGTAACACTAGTAGCCTACTGGCGAGGCCTCTTACCCCTACCCCTTCTAATGTGCCCCTGAGAGTACGTCAGCCTCTCAGCGGGCACGGCACGACCAGCGCGAACATCTGGTGCGGGCGTGTGCTGCGGCTGCTCCTGGCTCTGTGGTGGTGGTGCTCCACCAAGCTGAGAGGCGCCGAGAACGTCCTGCTCTGGGTCCTCCAGGTCGTCAAAGTCGTCGCCCTCACCAGACCCGCCCGCACCGGACCCGCCCGCCTGCGACGAAGACTCGCCCGAACAGAAAATCCCCGCCGGGTAGTATCCTCCTGCAGATGTCAACAGTTAAGCAACATTCCGCCCAAATAGTACGTTTGTAGCACTCATCGGAGGACGCTTGCTCACCTGGCGGCTGACTGAAGGGTGGAGGGACGGACGAACCGCTCGCTCGAACAAAGGTCGACGTGCTGGGTGGAGTCGCGAACGGCCGAGGGATCGGCGATCCACTCGTTCCAGCAGAGTGTCCTGTCGGCAGCGTCGGACCTAGTAGACATTCAGTTTGTAATAACATGGCGAAGGTTTCGCATAGTGAGAAGGTACGGAACTAACCTGTGGACACACCAGCACCGTGCGATGTCGATCCTGGTGTCGGGCCGCGTGGACGTGGAACAGCAGCTACCGGTGGAGGTACCGCGTCCACGGCCGAACGACAAGAGAGGACGCGCAAGATCGAACGCATCTTCGTCTGCATCCGCTCGAACGTCAACCTCTGCTCAACGTCGTTTAGGTGCAGTCCAGCGTCCAACCTCAGCATCACCGCGTTGATGTCGGCGTTCATGGCGCGTGCAGCGTCGACCTGCGGGAATCATTATTAATTAGGTTTGTCAGTCTCAGATGTACCAACCGCGTAGTACGAAAACAAGAAGTACGAGAAACATGGACGTACCCCCAGGAAGTACTCCTGGTCACGGTGCGCGGGGTAGGTGTCCCTGACGCCTGCCTGGTGTAGCTGTGGAGCGGCCGCGGTGAAGGTGACGCGGGCACGTGTGCGCGGCAAGTACCACCGAAGGTAGACAGTGTAGTTCTCCTCCGAGTGTGGGTGGACCTCGGCAATCACCTCCTCGGTGGCTACCAACCAGTCCTCGACGTACGGCAAGATCCGAGGTGCCCACAGTGTCCCTGCGTGCTGTCCCCGTCGAGTCAACCTGCAAAGAACATAATGGTAATCGAACGTTCCGCGCGTAGTCGACATAACAATAGTAAAGGTGAAAGAGAAATACTCACTGGTGGTCCTGGGGCACGACGGGTATCGGTACGTTCACTGGAAAGCCCTGCCTCAGTCCGAACTGCCTCATAACATGGTGAGGGCAGTGAGGCTCGACGAAGATGTCGAAAACCAATGGCACCACCATCAACCAGTACGCCGCGTCACGCGTGCACAAGGCAGACAGACCTAGAGGTGCTCTCTCGGCGACCGCGTGGTGCGTGTAGGGCTCCTAGACGACGTCCGAAGGCTGCAGACGGTCGAACTCGAAGACAAACTTCGGGTAGCTCCGTCTGACTTGGACGTGGGCGTAACGGCGCTGCGACACAAGGAGAACCAACTCGTCAGAACATCAGTCACACATAATCTGAAATTTGAAATGAAAACAATTTGTACTTACGTTGCGGCGGCACCAGTACGTGCCCATCGTCGGCCCGTCGGCTGGGTGGTCGGCTGCCGGTCCTGAAGCGTACGAAGCGGTGTCGACGATCGGTCGGCCGATCGCGAACCGCTCAGCTGCCCAGAGCTGAATAAGGAGAGGGCAGCCCGCGAAAATCGCTCCAGGATCCGTCTTGCAGCAGGCCTCGCACAGCGCACGGTACGTGGCTGCGAGGACTGCCGAACCCCAGCTCCACTGCGGCACGGCCCCTAGCTCCGCATCCGCGATCGCCCTGGCGTAGTGGATCAGGCCCCTATCTACTGCGTGCCCGGTGGTGCTGGTGAACATCACCCAGCCAAACATCCACAGTAGGTACGCCTCTAAGGACCGTCTGAGCGAGTACTCATCGGCGTCGGGGTGGAGCTGGTCGGTCCACAAAAAAAGCAAACGATGTTAAAACTCGTAAGATTTATAGGAAAGTAACAAAGTGTACTTAGTTAAGCATTATTAGTTTTTAATCAATTAAAACCGATGCAAAGGGTTTGAAAATTTGCAGTTAGGCCCCTTGTCGCCCTCTAGGAGGGTGATTTTTCAAAATCGCCCTATGCGAGGGCGATTGGGGATTAGTTGTCACACCCTGAAGTTTTCCTAAATCGTAAAAATCGAGTTTAATAATTTACCGGAGAAATTGTTGAATTAATCTGGAGAAAAATCCAATTAATTAATGCATTAAAGAAGTGGAAATGGCAAGGTGGAATTTTTCTTGAGTTCTCCATGTCAAAATACATTAACAGGATTTTTAGTGGAATTTTCAGAGCCCTGGAAATAATTTTAAACCAATTAAAATCAAATTCGGAATTTGTTTAACCCCAGGAAAATCCCTTTTCCTTTCTTTTTCTTTTTCTTTTTCTTTTTCCTCTTCTTCTTCCTTTCGGGCCGTCGGCCCAGTCCGGCCGCGCGCCGCGCGCCCTCTCCCCCTCCCGCTGGGCCGGCCCAGCCGGCCTTCTTTCCTTGCGCGCGCCCCTCCTCTCTCGCGGGCCGGCCGCAGGCCGAGGCCCGCTAGCGCCGCGGCCCAGCCGCGCAGCCCGTTCGGCCTCCCTGGCCCGGACCACCGACAGGTGGGCCCCACCTGTCGGGGTCGTCTCCCTCCTCCGGCCGGCGGATCCGGAGGGGAGCAACCGCCGGCGCCGCCGCTCCCGCCCACTTCCCCGCGCCCCGCGCGCTCCGCACGCGCGTGCGCTCCCGCCGCGCCCATCCGCGCCCCACTCCGCCCGCAACCGCCGCACGAGAGGGCGGGATCTTTTTTTTTCCCCTGGCCGTCTCTCTCTCTCCTCTCTCTCCCACTCCGCCGCCGATTCCGCGCCCCTCGGCCACGATCTCTTCTCCCCGCGCCCATAAAAACCACCCCCGCTATCCCCTCTCCCTTTTTCCCCATTTTCGCCGTCGCTCCCGAGCCCCTTAGCGCCGATACGCCGTTGAAACCCTAGCGCCGCCGTCGTCGTCTTCCTCACCGGTGAGCCGCGCCTCCCTCTCTTTTTCTTTCTTCTCTCGGCCGCCGCCGCGCGCTCCTCCGGCCGCGCCGTCCTTTCCCCGCGTGCGCGCCGTCGCACGGCGCCGGCGCCCTTGCGCCGCCGGCCGCTGCGCTGGCCGGCCGCCCGCCGGTCTCCGCCGCGCGCCATGGCCGCCCTCGGCCTAGCCGAGCTCCATCCGCCTGCCGCCCGCGCGCTCCTGGCCGTCGGATCGGCCGCTCGGCCGATCGGGACCGCCCGCGCCGTCTCACCCGGCCGCCCGCGTGGCTGCCGCGTCGGCGCCACGTGTGCGCCACGTGGTGCACCGCCGCCGCCGTGGTCCCGTGGACCGAGTCCACGGTGGACCGGCCGTCGTCGCCGCTGACGCCAGCCCTGGGATTAATTGCGCAATAAATTAATTAAGGATTTTTCTGTTTTAGTAAAAACACAGATAACTTCAAAAATTCATAACTAATTCATCCGAGCTCCGTTTAAGTCCATTCAAATTTCATTAAATTCATAAAAATGCAGAGAATCCATTAAAAATACTTTTGTGCTTTATTTCAGTAGACTTATAGCGTGTATTGTTGTTTGCTTTGTTTGTCGCGTAGATTCCGAAACCTCCGACGCGCCCGTTTATTTCGAGATCGTCGCAGAGGTAGCCTCAGCTCAGGAGCAAGGCAAGTCATGCTTCACATTGATCATATTGTACCTATATTTACAAATGTCTTATTTTTCCGTAAACACTGCATTATTTCGCAATGTCATTTCATGTGGGATTATACCTATGGTGCTCAGCCAATTATATTGATTATCTTGTATCTTTGATAGCTTGGGTAATTAATTCATTGTTCGCTGATTTTAGGAGTGCTTAGCCATGCTTAGCTAACCTAGCTCACTAAAGGGGATCACCTTGAATAATTAATTAATGTAGTCCCTATGGTGACACTTTGGTTTAGGAGCCACCATGGTAATAATATTTAACTAAAATATGCTAATGGTGGGCTGTGGGTGCATGGTTTTGATGGTAGCACCCATGGCAATTAAGGACCGGTTCGCGGGAAACCCTGGAAGAAATACCGTGCGTACCACAAGCCAGCGTGGGCAACGGCTGGACTTGTAGTGTAGCTGTCTCTGGCTGACGTACCAGAAGAGGGTGGGCGTGATGGAGTTGGGTCGGCGGGGGACATACCCGTTGATCGGCTGCCGGATTCACCGTGGCACGAGAGGGGGCTGCCTACCTTGGATATAAAGGTGGGGGCGAAACCTGTGGTGTGGTACGGCTGGTTAGAGGGGGTTATGCGAAGGGTCCTGTCACAGTCTCTATTCGGGTACTTTCCAGTATCGCGACGCATGGTTGACATGATGTTGAGGCTGTGTCTTGTGGGTACAGATGTACACCTCTGATCAGAGTAGAACTATTCGAATAGCCGTGCCCGCGGTTATGGGCGATCAACCAGATTCACCGTGATTAGTCTCACTTTCTTAATAACTGGAATTATTGGAACTGGTTTAGTTCAGGTGGATGGTTTGGGCCTGTCGCAACGTGGATATAGCGTTGGACAGTGATGGTTTAATATTGTTCAATTAATTCAACGTTTTACTACTGCTTTCAACTTCTGTTTTTAAATGCTTACTTTATGCAAATAAACCCCTGCCTTCCCTTGGAATATCTTGCATCATGCCTTCTTTTTCCGGCATGACTTGTTGAGTACGGTGGGTAGTACTCAGCCTTGCTTAATTTTTCCCCACACCAGAAGAGGAGTATGCGTCTGATGGAGGCTTCTCAGAGGAGTAGGTTTCGTCCGCCGTCGAGGATGCCTGTGGATTGGTGCCAGCCGCTGCAAGAGTCCCGTTCTAGTTTAGTTTGCTTTTTTTCGTTTTTCCGCTGCATTTCTGTAAGACTTTTATTCTGTTTGTAAGACGTGGATCTGTATGTCAACATTGTCGTCTGTGTACCCTGGCTGGTCCTGGACAGGGGTTTTAATACACATTCAGTTTCGGAAATTCTGGTAGTGAATTTCCGGACGTGACATTAGTTTTGCAAATTTTTGAAACCTAAAATTATTTTTGCAAATCTTTAAAAAATAAAAATGAAAAATGCTAAAAATTCTAAAAGTTAACTTACTGTGAACTGCAGCAGCCAAGCCTTCGTAGGCCCGGCGGTGGTGTACATGTTCGGGGGAGCAACTCCAGGGAGCCCAGGTAGCCTCATCACGGGAGCGAATCACTCCATGATATCCTCTCTCCAGCCACCCACACCGTCCACTGGGCCGACAGCCTCCCCGGCCAGTGGAAGCCCAAGCAGGTACGCGACGTCCTGCAGCGTAGGTGCCATCTCCCCACAGGGGAGATGGAACGTGTGCGTCTCCGGCCGCCACCGATCTACCAAAGCAGCCAGCAGCGACCGGTCCGCATCCCAGCGCTTGGCCGGGTCGTTCTCATCCGCCCGCGCCTCAACAAGCCTGCATATCGCTATCAGGCCTGCCTCACGCAACCCGCGTACCGTCGAGTTCAACATTAGTACCACATATTTCCAAATAGCCAAAAAATGCCATCAAGTAATTAAGCTCTATCATACCACGGAACGTGTCGCGGATCGGCCCGCAACAACTCGCGCGACGGGCGTGGACGAAAGGTGGTAAGCTGCGCACCCTGCACCACCGACAAGTACGAATGATGGCTCCTGTCCAGTGCCCTACTGAGGAGAGCTGGTGTTTCGCCCGCCATACCTGCATACATAAGAGTGATTACAAATAAGCAATTGATAACGAAAAAACATTACACAAATTGTTCATTACAATGGTAATTCGTAACGCTAAAGGTACACTACACAAATGATAGCAATATTACAATAGTTCATGTCTCACAAGGATAAATATTACACACATGACAAATGACAACAGCATTACAATAGTTCATGTCTCACAAGGATAAATATTGCACACATGACAAATGACAATAACATTATAAATACTACATCAATTGGATCACCGCTAGACTAAAAGGCTGACAGGAATAATCAAATCATTGCATCGCCAGCGGATGACGTAGTCGACGCACGAGAACGCCTAGGACGTGGTCGCCTCGTTGTTGTTCCTTCTCTCGATGGACGGCGGCCATCGGTTGCCTGTGCAGATAGATCAGAACCTGCGACGGTTGGAGATTGCGAATTCTTCGGGCATTTCTTGTAAGTATGCCCGCGCTCATCGCATTTGCTGCACCGTAGAGTCCTTCCCCCTGCCTCTGACTCGTCCATGTCGTTTCTGATGCGTCTCGACTGACGCCGGCCCTTTTTCAACCTTAACTTCGACGGATCTGGAATGTAGAACACCTGTGGCCTCAGAGTTGTATAAGATCCAGATATCCCGAACCCATATATCTCCTCCTTCCATGTATGAAATATTGCTTCTTTCCTGTAGTAGGGTGACACATAGATATCGGGAAGTATGCCGCAATCCCCAGCTACTGCAAGTACGTGTGAGCAAGGCAGATGTCTAAGCTTGGGCTTCATGCAGTTACAACTGCAACCGCCCTCCGCATGAAGCACACATTCCTGCACAGCTTGAACACGGTTGATGCCGCACCTTCGCCTGTCCACACACATGATCTCGTACCTATGAACTTGGGTACCTTGGGGAATAACTCTGTGCTTCATAGCCTTTGCTATTTTATCTTGCATATACTTTGTCACCACACTCCCAAATACAATGTTGTTATCTTGCATCGAAGGGGCAATTTTCTTGTATTTGTCCCTGAAGTATGCATGAGTGCCATGAAGGATAAATTCCACAATACCGACCAGTGGGAGTCCTCGCACTCCTCGCATCACCCAGTTGTACACCTCGGCCAGGTTGGTTGTCATTATACCATACCGAGACCCGTCAGTGTCATACAACAGAGACCACTTTTCTTTTGGTTCATTCTCTATCTACTGCGAGAAATTATGTATTGGTGATGCCGACCTTCTTCTCATTGTTGGCGGGTCATCATGTAGTGGACCAAGAGGTACTGGAGGATCATCATCCTGTGGCCGACGAGATTGCTCATCGGTTTGCTTTGTTGTCAGCTCATCCAACCTCCTCCACAACTCATTGAATTTTTTCTCCTGATTTTGACCACATAGCCTTTTAAATAGATCCATCAGGTGCTTGTTCTTGAATTGCTTGTAGAAATTGGCTCCCATATGACACATGCACCACCTACTCCGAACATCATGCCACCTAGCTGGAAGTCCCCTCTCCGGCCAACCATTCTCCAGGTAGTCAATTGCCTTCAACATGCCCGCATGACGATCATGAATGAGGCAAACATTGGGCCTCATACGCACGACTTGCCAGCGAACTCTCTCCAAGAACCAATACCAGCTTTCGGTGTTCTCACTCTCGACAAATGCAAACACCATAGGTAACACCTGGTTGTTCCCATCGGCTCCAATCGCCGTCAGTATCTGACCTCTGTATTTGCCTGTCAAGAAGGTTCCATCTATGCACAACACAGGGCGACAGTGCACAAATGCGTTGATGCAAGCACCCAGCGAGAAAAAGGCTCTTTGCAGCACGCTCTTGCTCGGGTCATTAGACAACGGAAAGGTCTGAATGTCATAATAAGTATTGGGGTTTCTCTGAGCAATGGTGCCTAACAGACGAGGCAAGTTATCATAGGATGCTTCAAATGTGCCATACCTCATCTCCAAAATCTTTTGTTTCGCCCTCCAAGCCTTGTAGTAGCTTATAGTATACTTGAATTTGTTTTCAATGTGCCTAATAATGAAACCCGGTTCAAAGTCCGTGTTACAAACCACATCGCTGTACATCTCACCGGCAACAAAAGCTGAGGTGATGTTGCGGTGATACTTATCAACCCCTGGCAACCAACATATGTGCTCACCAACAATGCTCACTTTCCAATAGTCATTCCATTTTCCCTTATATGCATGAACGCGCCACGGACAATCATCCTTCGTGCACTTCACGTCATATACACATTTGCTAGACTTCACCACCCTAAACTCTCTATGCAAGGAGACCGCCCAATGTTTCACCGCCTCTTTCATGTCTTCTTTATGCGCATACCTGGCACCTTGGATTACCTCGTTATCCTTGTATTCAAAGGGTGCTTGCTGCCTCTCTGAGATAACAAGTTGAGAGAAATTAGCTTTTGTCCAATCAACGGGCAGTACATCTTCTTACTCGTCCGATGATTCATCGCCCTCCGCCAGCTCATTTTCAGAATCTTCCCTCTCCATTTCCTCAACAATTGCTTCGATTCTCTCCCCCTCATCCGCCACGCCTATTGTCTCCTCCAACCTTGCTTCGTTACCCCCAGTTCGCATCGATGGTCCAACATTCTCCACAGCATTGGTAGGACCTTCACCATCCTTTGTTTGCACTGTAACACTGCTATCGATTTCATGCAATGCCACAAAAATAACAAGGAGTCAGAACCTTTCAAATGTCATCTCTACATAACGTCTCCAGGACTCGGTGTTATCTACACGCATTAATTCCCAATAATATCCTTCCGTTGCACGACTGACTACAACGAATAGAGACATTGTGTTCACTCTTGTATCCACTTTAAATCCACGTAGTAACCAACTATAGACTGACTCAAATGTTTTATCGGCTGGCCTATCGATGCCCTTTGATTTCATACTAAATTCTGACAGATCAACACCATCTCGACCATATCTAACATTGCCTTTACCGTGAACTATCTGAAATATGACCTTGCTTGCCATTGTGCCTGATAAACAGGTTCAAACTTAATTTACTTCATACTACGAATATGTTGCCTAGATCAATCTGTGCCTAAGTTAAATTCTATATTAAACAAAATTCTATGCAAAGAAATATATACATACATAAGGACATATCCTATATATGTTCATCTAAATCAGTTTGTCCTAGGTCAAATTGACTAAAATAAATCATGCCCTAATTTTTAAATCCATATTATAGTGCTACATAACTATTTAAATAACATAGATATAGATCAGAATGTATTTTACGTAGGTTCATCTAAATCGGTTCGTCCTAATCAAACTCCTTAAATTAAATCGTGCCCTAATTTATAAATCAATATCTTACTAAACAACTATTCAAATATTCAAAAAAAAATCTTTTCTTATATATTCTACACAAAATAAATAACACAAACATATAACGGGATATTGTATTTACCTGCGATCGAGTGTGCACACCGACAGGGCTTTGCCGCTCTCCTTCTTCTTCCTCACCCCTTCCTCTATTATTTTCCTCGAGTTTCGACGGCTGCGAATGACGGCCGCGGAGTTGGAATGGGGATTTTATAGGGAGGGCAAAAAATCGCTCTCTGTAAGGGCGGCAAGGGGGCCGCCTGCAAAATTGCCAGGCCGACCGCCCTTTTGTAGGCGGCCCGCTACGGAACAGTTAAAAAACACCCTTGCCGAGGGCGGCAAGGGACTTTTTTGCAAAATTGCAACGACGCGGCAGACGACGCCCAACGGCCGTCTGCCACGTCGGAAAAATCGCCCTCTGAGAGGGCGATTTTTATAACTCGCCCTCCCAGAGTGTGAGAGGAGATTATTTCTGCAATATTTCGAAACGAAAAATTATTTTTGCAAATCTTTAAATAAATAAAATTAAAAATACAAAAAATTCGGGAACCCTGAGCGGCAACGCAGATGTTCGGCCTCTCCTCCTCACACGGGACGCACGAGTCTCCATCTCTATGCGCCCATGCCGCCGTGCCGGTTCGGTTCGTCTTCCTCATCTCTGAAATCTGCAGTCATCTCATCATCTTAAAAAACAGCAAGGGAATCTATTACGGCCGCCACGGAGCAATAACTCATCCATCAAGTATTGCTAATCATCTCGATCGACTAATGTAACCGCTGCATCTGCATGCGGGCATGAGTATCTGTATGAGTCATAGGACCAGCCTCACCGGCGTCCAGTGATCTTATCTATATCCTATCTAGTTTCCTACGTCTATACTATCTGTATAATTGACGTTCATTGACTCCTAAATCTCAACAATTAGTATTATCTAGAGGACTTTAAATCACATGTAAGTATATCATATTATCACTCACTAACAATTATTATCTAGAGTATTTTAAATATCATTTACAATTTTATTATATTTTTAAGAACTCAATATACAAATAATATCAAATCATTATCTTCACATTATTTAAACATATACATTTACCATTTATATAATACATATTTCACAACAAAGCGCGAGGTATCAACAACTAATTGTTTATGCTTTCTTGCCTAATCTCTTCTCTGTTTTGGCTTCAGGTGGTTGCTTCCAGCACGTCAATATCATGCATCAGAGATTCAGAGCTGTCTTTCTCCAAACTTGAAAACAATTGAGTTGCATCGGGTGCGGTTCATTGGCTGCTCGCCACAAGGGTGCTTCGCATGAGTAGTATTTAAAGTTTTAAACAATGAAAATTGGAATCGTATTTGATTTGTATTTGGTTTGCCAAGTGATTTTTTTCCATCCCCTTGCCTTGCCTACTAACTTTGAGAATTGAGATCAGGTCTTGAGGACAATGGCAGCATGTGTATGCTATGGGAACCATATGCAGAATTCTGGCTATGTGATTGTACGGACATCTTCAGGTTTATTTACTCAAGTGACCATACATATTTGTTCTGCAATTTTCTTCCTTAATCTAATCTCTAATTGGGTTCGAAAAGCAAGAACTGAATCAACGGTACAGCCTCTGAAGAATGGAATTTCTCCTTGATGAACTTCTATTATAAGAATTTCTAGATGTTTTTTTCTTTTTGTTTTTTACACGCAAGTTCGATTCATCCATGAGATATTACATAAATATACTTATTATTTATTAGTACATCATAGGGGAGATATCAAACGATTTAATTGTAAATTGTCTGGATCAATCATACTACAAAAGTCTAAACTGCCAAGCTCACGCATTCCAAACCTTAATTAATATGACTATCTTATTTTCTAGATGACTTATCTTTATATGTTTATGGAAATGTTCGAACATCCTTGAACAGATGCACTTTTGTACTGCCAAATGTCACTTGCAAAGATCTTCCAGCTATCTATTTGTTCATTGCAAGTTTTTTTTGAAGGTGTTACACCGACCAGACTGAAGCACAACTTTTTTTTTATCTTGCAATCGTTTATTCCCTTCTATTTTCATGAGCTCTATTGCCAGGCTCTAAAAAATTGTACTAAGATTGTTGTGAAAAATCTATAGAGTTCCACAGTGTACAATTAAATTTATTATATACACAAACATATACTTAAACACATATGGGTATGTCAATACACTTTTTACCACAACAACACGCAGAGTTTTATCTAGTTGTGTTAGATAACACAACTTAAGAATGATCAAGACATGATCAATAATCAACCAAGAGACCAAGGGGTAAACCCTTATTATAGTAAGAAAACTAAAGGTCTGTATCATATTTATCGTTTGCTAAACTAAGAGTGAAGAAACCTCCCTCCTTATATATTAACTAGAGTTGAATGCGCGCTGCACCAGTGGCATTAGAAGAGGGAAATTTGTCATTATTTAGTATTTAGGTAAACAGAGTTAATGAGAAGGCATTATAGCAGATGAGTACCAATTCTACAATATACAATTTACAATATAGAGGGTCTAAACTTCTATAAACTTATGAGCACAAACCTTACCCTTTTCTAGAAGAAAGCAACAGCATAAAAACGTTTACATATGTTTTGTTTATAAAAGCTGCTTACATGAATTCCTATCATAAATTTACTTCTATGATTAATTCGAGCACACTGTCCAAACAAAAGCATAGCAATTATAAAGCACTAAGGAATAGTACAGTAGAAATATTTCAAAAATGGAATTTCAGCTTGCATGGTAGCAAGCTCACCCTCCACGTCTGAAGCTTTATGGGAGCAAGACAGTAATATCTCATTATATTAGTTCTTTCTTTTTGCTGAAGTGTTTGGTCATCTACCACTAATAATCCATAAACATCCTTAAAAATGGACCTTGGTTGCTTGTTACTGAGGAGCTGAAATGAAGCGGAGCATAAACAAGCCAACTGACCAACTGAGGTTCCCTCTAATTCTTTAGGTTCTAGTTCCAGTACTTTCTTTTAGTGCAGTAGAGTGCACCTGAAACAAATGTTAAAGCGTTAGGAAGATTATTTCTTCATTCAATGTATTGGAAATAGTTAAGAAATACTAGATTACTTACCAAAGCCATTCAGAATCAGATAGCTTCCATATTTGCTTAGGAATATTATAAAAAAGGCTATACTGACAAATGAAATTAGTTTAACATTGGGCCTATAAAACGTAATCTGGTGGTTTTCCTCTATCAGGCTAGCAACACATTTTATTACAAATAAACTCTACAACCCCAACAACAAACACTCCATGTATTAACAGGCATATTTAAGAAAAAAAGATTGGAAAACCCATTTGCTGTTTTAAATTTCCTAATGTCTATTAATATGGGTTTTCATCCTTTGCTGAACAAAAGCACATTAGTCCATCATGGATTTAGAGCCAAACCACTTCCAACAATATTTTAGTTGGGCATATTCACAATCGAATGAACAAACGAACCCTACAGTATTGTGCTCTTATGTATTCACAAATAAAATTTTGGTCAAATTTATACAATGGAAAAAGCAAACAAGAGGCAAGCACGTGCACCTTGTCAATTGCAGAGGCCTTCTTGGAGTTGAAGGTGGACTTGCAAGTGTGGAGGCAAGGTGGAGGCGCGGCGTGAAACCAACTGTGGAAGTACCACTGTGGTGGATGGAGGCATCCTTGCTCTGCCCTCTATTGCCTCTCCTTTCTTGCTCATCCACAGTTGCTGCCAATGAAAATATTGTTCAGCAAAGGATGAGAACAGATAGATTACCTAGGAATTTATTGAACAGTTTCAAATATCACACCGCATGATGAGCTAACAAAATAGTAATAATTAGTCATCACCAAGTTTAGCCCCCAAAAAAATTAGCTGTGAACTTCTGTTCCTTTTTTTTCAATATTTTCATGCAAATTTAGAAGGAGTTGAATTAATTGCAGCAAAAACAGTCAACGATCTGAAATCATGAAAAATATACACATATACAAAGCAAACCTGAAGATATTTTTTTATCAAGAGTGCAGCATCAA
Source organism: Oryza officinalis (assembly GCA_008326285.1). Classification (NCBI taxonomy): domain Eukaryota; kingdom Viridiplantae; phylum Streptophyta; class Magnoliopsida; order Poales; family Poaceae; genus Oryza; species Oryza officinalis. The sequence goes on from BDMV01000005.1 coordinate 23,904,098, forward strand.
TTTTTTTTAGATGGAAGGGTCGGATTAAATTTTTAAATGGAAGTGCAGTATCATATTTGGAAGAGCGACAAGCATGATTAGTGCCGCTGCCAACTTCGAGAATTAGATTCTCAGATTTAACACTGCTAAATACTTTGCACCAAACATATGCAGCTGGACCACTCGTCGGCTGGCCCTGCATGCACCTCTGCTATTGTACTGTTAAATGAACTCGCCATCCATTCCCAGGACCAAAGTGGACAACCATACCGCCATGTTGACCTCAAGTGAAAACATTTAGATCAAACTGACAGGCGAAATTTAGGTGCTAATGCATCTAAGAACTATTTTAGCCCAACTTAATTGCTACAAAAAAAGTCACTCACCGTATTATTCAAACATAAAAAATTGATACAAAACACTAAAACCAGAACTTCAGTCCTATATTTCAACTGTATTATCAACATTGAATGAATAAAATGTAGTATGAACACTACTAATAAATGGATAAGAGAGGCACTTTTCTAGTGGCTTCTGGTTGTTCCAATGGAATATAGCTTACAGTTCTTAAAAAATTCTGAGCAATTGAGAATCCAAGCAAATTTAACACTCGAACCACATCAAGGAAAGAAAAGGATACAAAAACAGATACATACCTCTGCGAGATCCCCATAGCACTTTTTGTTGACAAATGCAATGCAAGACTTTATTCACTATCACATCAGTAAGATAAAGGAATAAATTGAATCATTGAATGAGTACTAAAAACAAGATGTGTACTTTTATTTGTTAGATGCTATTGGTCGTGAATTGGAAGCCATCATCCTGGGCATAATAATACAAATATGAGAATAAAAGATGCAAAATGAATTTGAAGTTATCAAATTTGAATTGAATGACATCTCAGCAAATGTACAGGTTAAGGATCTGAAAACAATTATGAACACATCCACTACATAGTAGTCTAGCAGTAATTTTCCTCAAAAGTAAGGTATACATCATTGAATAAAAAATGCTTCCTGAATTAGAGAAAGATTTCATGGACAAATGAAGGTAATAGACAACATGGCTTGGTTTCAATGTGATCTAAGTATGCTACAAACAATAAACAGATAGCTCTAGACTTTGTGTTGGCCTACGGTACCTGCAATAGCTAGCTTCAAGTTCTTTTCAACTAAATTATCTGGGTAAAAAGATTGTACAATTAATATAGTTACCATTTTGTATGAAGCCTAACTCTTATATAATTCAACATAATGAAAAAACTAAAATCAAGTGAAATCAGCATGCAGCTTTGAGGACTTGATCAATAATGCATACTTGTACACTATGTTCGTCAAGCATTTCATCGAGTATATGATATACGCAAGCATATGTAGAAGATGAGTGTCCGGTTAACTTACCTTCTATTTCAAAGAGTTCTATGTAACCGATTGTAACCATGATCGAGATTAACCATCTTGCATGTAAGATTGTAAAGAAAATAAAAGCTTTTGAAGAATTTTGAAATCTACAAGTATTTATACAAAAAGGAGAAGAAAGCTGTAATACCTTCATTCTAATAGTAAACTGAGCTGTTCATAGTCTCCGGAGCATATTTGCCAAAATGGAGCATTGTTATGGATTAACATGCGGATCTGCAAGGGAAAAGAATCCAATGTTAGATATTAACACCAGAAAATATATATTGTTTCGGCAACAGATTGCAGAGAAGTGACCAAACTCTACGTGTCATCCGGCAGTAATTGGAGGACAGCAGGGTGGGTTGATGGGTCTAGCACGCATATGAATCAAGATTAAAGCCTAATCCAGAGAAAAGATGATGGGAAAGTAGAGAGGCATAGGACCATACCTAAAGCCGCGTGCTAGAGCTCACCGTCCCATGGAAAACGACGACAGCACAATGGCTGGAACCATAGTACAAAAAAGGGACCAGGGCTCGACCCGTTCTGGCGGCCGTCGGTTCACCGGTCGAACCGCCGGTTTTTTATTTATTAATATTATATTTGATTTGCATTATTTTTAATATAGAACCATCACAAATTGGTGAAAATATGCATAGATAAACCAGTATATCTATTATTATATGGCCACAACATCAAAAAATAAATATAGTATGGTAACATAATAAATTCATAATGCCATATTTCCATAGGACAAATTAAAAACCGGTTCAATTTTAAAAAATCATCACCGGTTCATCGTTTTTTACCGGTTCGATTGTAGGGCTGGTCTTTGAGAGGAACGAGCCGTCAAGGTCATCGGTTCCGGGTTTTTTTGGTTCAACCGTCGGTCCAGTCCGGTTTTTTGTACTATGGCCGGAACACTTGCTCCACCCCCTACCTAAACCCTAGCCACACATTCACAGCATTGGAGTCGAGGACCCTGTGGTATGGCAAGGGTAAGATGAGTGGAAGCATCAAGGAATAGTCTGGCTACTGGCCTGTGTGCGCATTGCTCGAGGAATCGAGATAAATGGTGTGGACGTCCACACCAGCGCACATGCCGGATCGACTGCTTCACCATCGATCTTGGGCTCCTGACGAGCATAGAGGGCGGCTAGATCCGTTGGTGAGGAGGCCGGGGTCATCGGATTCGGTTGTCCCAGCCTCCTCGTTGGCGGATGCGGTGGTGGGAGTGAGAGGATGGTGACAACGGTGGCTCGCGTAAGGGGAGGACGAGGCGAGGCGATGGCGTGCACGACGGCAAACAGTGCGTGGGATAGGCCACCACTGACGGAGGGGAAGCGAACGACGGGGACCGGGGAACGATAAGATGAGGCGGAGAAGGAGAGGAGGCAGGGAAATGGTGGCGGCTAGGATTTAGGGTAGGGTTGTACTGTTTTTCAAAAAAGCCTCCCACTTTCTGTTTTTCAGAGTGCAAACCTAATTTTTGATTTTTCGCTTCTTCTGATACAATATTATGATTTGAAGAGGGCCTCTAAATTAGAAAACACAACTTAGAAAGTAAGGACCATGGATATAAAATAAATTATCAATAAAATCAAGGGCTTTTTTGCAACAATTCCAGAGTTGATGCAACGCACGAGAGCTCGCGAAATCCCTCTGGATCCCAGTGCGCGTGATGTGTTGGCTCCGGCCTGCCGCTATCCACGCCAATGCAACCGCGTGTGATGTGTTGACTCCTGCCGCTATCCACGTCAATGCAAAATGCTAGGGAGGGGGTAAATCCCAGCTAGTTTGAAGTATTCTATAATTATTAATTTATAGAGAAACAATGACCTACGTGCTGAAAGATACGGAATTGCCCCAAACTTTCAAATATTTGTGATCGTTATCGGCCTCAAGATTCCTTACAGGCGGGTGATGAAAAATTTCATATGCATGTAATGCTGCAGACTTGAACTCACAACCTATGGAGCGCGAGTGCGGGCTGCTAGCCACCATGCCCGACATGTTTTTTTTGACTAATTATCTTTGAGTTATATATAAGTTATATTATAACTACTATAGTAACAATATAATTACACTAATTATAGCATAGTTGTATTTGAAAGTTCTTTACCAAATTTTTTTAATAGACCCATAAGATATATCACATGATAGGTCTCAATAGTGTATTTTCACAAATGGGCCTCTTAATAGGCCCGCCTACGAAAATCGATTTTCACAAGTGTGATTTCTCTCCTCGCCTCCCCGGTCGCACTCCTCCGTCCTTTCCTTTTTTTTTCCTCTCCCCTCCGCCTACTCCTTTATTTTTCTCCTTCCAACTCCCCTCTCATTCCCACTCCTCTACCCCACTCTTCCCCCTTACTTCCCCTCTCTCTCCCACTCAGGGGCGACAGTGGCCTCACGACGACCCTGGCTAGAGTTTTGGATTTGTTTTTCTCTTTTACTTTTTTTTGAAAAAAAATCGTGCAGTCGGACATCCTTACTTGACTGCTTGCAAATAATCAGTTTTTACAAGTGGCTTCCTTAGGACGCCCATCTTTGAAAATGGGTTTTCACGCGCGGTTGCGGCGCCCGCACATGAAAATGCCGATTTCCGCAGTCACCTGGTGCTAGGCAGGTGCTCCACCCACCTGTGAAAACGAATTTTGACGTTTGCGAAGATTCTTTCTGTAATAGTGATATACTATTGTTCCCCGACTAGTTAGATTTCAATTTCCAAAGTAACTATCTGTACATCACGACCATGATTTTCTCTCCTCCCCCATAAAGCAATTTTCTAATCATTCGATTGCTTTAAGATTCATGCGGTTCCCCATAAAAGAAAGTAGCCCGCTAATGCCACATCTAGACACATTTACCAATTGATTTTCAATCAAATTTCTCTTTTCACACACAATGCCCTATCACATGCCTTACTATGTCTTAGTGGTAGGCCTTATTTTGTTGGAGCTCGCATGCAACTGGCTACTAACGGCCTATTTGGTAGGGCTTCAACTCTAAATTTAGCTTTAAGAGTTGGGTTTGGAGTGGAGTTGTGAAGCAGACTAAACCCAACTCCACCTTTCTAGGGTCTGTTTGGCATAGCTCCAGCTACAGCTCCACCTCTCCTGGAGCTGGAGCCCAGCCAAACAGTTTCAGCTTCACTTAAATTGGGAGTGGAACTGGGTGGAGCGCTCTCACATAATGAACTAGAGATATGGAGCTGGGTTTAGGCTGTTCCACAACTCCACTCCAGACCCAACTCCTGAAGCTAAATTTAGAAGTTGGAGCTCTACCAAACATGCCCCTAGTTTATTCTGTGAGAGCACTCCAGCCAACTCCACTCTCATTTTGAGTGGAGCTAAAACTGTTTGGTTGGGCTTTAACCCCAGGAGAGATGAAGCTAGAGCTGGAGCTATATCCAAACGGACCCTAATTAGTAGCCCACTCACCCTCTTTCTCCTCACTTCTCTTCTCCACATAGACATCTCATCCTACATGGCATCCTTATAGCTAGCATGCCCACCCTTATTATACTTGCTCTAACCCTAACCCACCCTCTTCATCCTACGTGACGCCGCCACCGTCCTCCGCTGTCACCACCTCCCTACCCCACAATGTCGCCCCTAATATCGCCAGCACCAGCGAGCAGGGGCGGACTCAAGGGCCAAGCTGTCCTGGCTGCAGCCTGGGTCCAGCCCATGTAGCAATTAGTACCCCTATATAATTTTGGCCCAATAAACATTGAAAAACTGGAACTTTAGAAGGCCCAGCCCTGGTTATTAGTAAGCAGTCTTGGTATCACTTTGAGTTTTTTGTTATCAATTATTAGAGGTTAGAGCTTTATTTGGTATGCTTTTCTACCACAAACTTGTAGTAGATGATATTTGAGCAATCCAAATGAATACTGCTAGTTATCTTTATGGATATATCTATTACATAATATATTATAGTGCAATAGCGCTAGTAAGATTTTTAGTCCTTTACTGTTCAGCCCCCCTCTTGTCGCGTTTCTGGGTCCGCCACTGCCAGCGAGGCCCCCTTTCCTCCACCTTCCTTCGAGCTATGGCGAGGTGCCATAGCCCTGCTTTCTTTCCCATCTTCAGTAGATCCCCCATCACCAGAGACACCGCCCCGTCTGCTGACCACTCTGGATCCCACATCCTCACTGTCAACACCGACCCATGCCCTCCTCCTCTTCCGCAGCCAAGGCATCATCATCGTTGCCCCGCCCCAGCCATCCACTTCCTTCCCCACCTCCAACCCCAAAATATAATCCGTAGGTTATTTGTCAAGTTCAGGCTGTCGGAGTGCATCTTGAGTCTGGGGCTCGCCAGAGACGAAGACAAAGCATGAATATTGGAGCAAATCTTCCCCTCCCTTGAAGAAAACAAAATGTCTCGGAGCAATGTATCGCAAATTTGAATTTTCTTTTTTTGAGAGAGAGCGAGCTACAAATTCGATTTCAAATGCCGTTCGTTACAACATTTCCCTTGCACGTGCTCACGAAGGCAGCCCCGCACTCCGCAGGCATGCATCCGTGCAACTCGGATCAGACCCGCGAATCGGTCAAGGCCGATCAGTTCTGTTCTCTTCTTGAATAACCTCTATTTAGACTGAACAAAAGCAGAGCCATCTCCCCTCTTAATCTCATCTCACGGCCACATGTGTCACGCCCCGCCGCCGTCCACTGAAACCGGCCGCCGCGCGCGCAGTCGCCTTAGTCGTACGTGCGTTGCAACGCGAACATCCCGGCGGCGAGCTCGTACGTACGCACGTACCAAATCGATCGAGTGTGCGCCGGCCGCTGTACGCATCTCCGGCGACGGCCACTAGCTCGATCGAACTGATCATCCTGTCGACTTGCTGGTGCTGATCTGATCGGCCTTGCGATGAAAGCATAGCTGGTACAAATGATCGTCAGCAATGGAGGTGTTCCAGGACGCGCACTTCGTCCGGCTGCGGTGCTCCGTCGTCCGCCGCAGCAAGTACCTCGCCGCGGAGGACGACGGCCGCCGCGTCTGCCTGTCCGGCCAGCGTGGCGCCCACAACACGGTGTGGGCCGTCGAGCACGTCACGGGCGACGTCCCGGGCGCCGCCCCGGGCCCCTACGTCCGCCTCCGCGGCGCCTACGGCCGGTACCTCGTCGCCACCGACCTCCAGGCGAAGGTGGGGCCCGCACACGGCGTCACCGCCGAGCAGCGGGACGCCGCGCACCACCCGACGCCGCCGCCGTGGGCGTGGCAGGCGTTCCGTCGCAGGAGCTCCTTCCTCCTCCGCAACGGCACGGGTCGCTACCTCCGCGCCAACGGCAGGTACCNGCCCCGCCGTCACCGTCGCCGGCGACAACGCCAGCCCGATGATGCTGTGGGCGGTGGAGGTCGTCCCGCCCAAGCCTGGCCGCGTCACCCTCGTCGATCGGCCGGCGCAGGTAGTATACATAAGTGAAAATATTTTCTACACCTAAATGCTATATGGCATACAAGGCTATACATGCAGTTTAAATAGTTATATAAAAATTTATAAAATTTGACAAAGATAGATTATAATAATATAAGACGTTATACAAACATGTAAGCCTAAATTCAATTTATATATAAAAAACAAAAATAACAAATTTTATGTGTGATGTATAGGTACTATTTACTGTTTAATTTTATTATTTTCGTTTATTTAATTTTATATTTTCGTTTTTTTTAGTTCTTGATCAAATTTAGTGTCTTGTCTATAAACTAATGTCATCAATTGGTTGATGTTATTATTTTTTTTCAACTTTTTCTATATAACCATTTAAGTCACATAACGGATGCCATGATATCTAAGTGTAAAAAAACATTGTCCATATATATACAACTAGTCGATTGCCTTGGATGATCTATCGCCATGCAAGCATATATGCAACTGATCTTTTTGATGGATGGATGGATCGTTGGGCATGCAGCTGATACGGCGGCGGCGAGGTCCGGCGACGGAGGAGGAGACGAGTCGGGTGATCCGGTTCGTGAGGGGGGACGAGGGAGGGGAGTTCGAGGAGGGCGAGTGGAGGGCGATGCGGGTGAACACCAACAGCCTGATGCACCTGCGGCTGACGCTGGCGAACCTGCTGGGCCACAACAGGGACGCGCTCCACACCACCATCTGCGTCCGCGCCGGCGCCTACGCCCAGCTCTCCCCTCTCCTCGTCGACCTGCCCACCGGCAACGACCGCATCGACGTCGTCGTCCTCTCGCACGGCACACCAGGTGAGGTGACTATACACCGGCCGGATCACCGAATTGCTCGTTGTTCTTGCTTGCAGAGGCATTGTTCGGTACTGTTGCAAGAGCTCATCTCATTCACTTGTTCGTATTACCAACCAAGTGCATATATGCCTGCTGATTTTCTTCTGTTCTACTCGATGTTGATGAAATTTCAGCGGAAGATGCGTTGAAGTACCCCTGTGTGGATGCTTGATATTTAGAGCAGAAGAAGATACTAGCAATAAGGTGTCCTGACACCTGACATATATATATGGACAACAGCCAGTGCTTAATCTGGCATCCTATACAGAAGTAGTACATAAGATCAAGAGACGGACATTAGGATTTAATCTGCTCTTTTTGTGTCACTTGGATTAGTTGCTTCAGTACTTCAGTTCAGTGTAATCCTTGGTCATGGCTGTAGTTTAAATTTAGCGCTCATGAATATTGTAAGAGATTGATGCACATACGTATTATTAATGGCAAATTTATTGCAAAACTACTTATATGTTTATTGTCAATTTAAGCACAAAACTATAATATTTATAGCTCCAATATAACAATAATGCTATGGGTTTAAACTATATAGTTTTGTGATAATTTTAATATTTAATGTGTAGTTTTATGATAAATTTATCGCTAAATATGTAGTTTTCTAATATAACACCTTAAACCTATAATTTTATGATAAGTTAGTTAAAATATATGTAGTTTTGTGAAATTTACTTTAAAAAATATATATATAGATGTTTGTTTGAATACCTTTTCTAAAACTACCTCTTCAACTTCACAATAGTTAATTCATCCATTTCTATCCTCAATTAAATATCACAAAACCATATAATCCATAGTTCATCAAAATTCTAGAAAAAAAGGGTCTATAGTTTTTGGAAACCATGTTGATCCTTTGAGGGGATGCACCTTGTTTGTTTAAAAGCATTCAAATAGTTATAAAAAAATCTTAAAAAATTAATGTTCATACAACATATTCCCTACATTTTAAAATATAAGGAATTTTGGATGAATGGGACACATCCTATCCTTGTCCAGATTTGTAATATAGGATATATTCCATCCATTCAAAATCCCTTTTTGGGACGGAGGGAGTACGTATACCGGTTCACAAAATCTTATGTCTAAATTTAACTCGCACGTTGAGATATAGAAAAACACAAATTTAGTGTTTGAACGGTAGAATTTGTCTTAACTCGTACTATTTATATTAGAATTTGTCTTTTTTTTCTCAATGTGTAGGTTGAATTTGAACTAAATATTTAGTAGAGTGATAGATGTCACTATACTCTATAGTATCAATATTTTTATAACTATTTGAATTGGATTTGAAAGAAAAAGTTATAGATGAGGATATCCTTAAAGTATTAGAATCCGTTTCCTAATTTTTCCCTTAATAAGTATTGGTATTTGTTACGGTCATAGATAAATTCACAAGCGCATAGATATTGCTGTAACACTTCATCTTAGAGTATTCCAAAAGTATCGAATCACAGGGAACATATGTGTATATCTAGGAACATGATTTCTATCCAAAAACAACAACTAATGGTAGGCTTAGGCTAGAGAGGTTTCCTATGGTTTAATTAACTAGGCTTAAGTTAAAGGTAAAACCCTATCGATTGCTTCGAGCATCGGCTCTCCCATGGTCTGCCAAGCCGAGTCCGACCTATAGTCGTATGATGTACCCAAACATAGAGGGATACAAAGGACGGACAAGGCTGTCACCACCTGCCGCCTACCTCACTTTCCGTGGAACACACAACAAACGAAGGTAACCGCTAACCTAGACACTATGCCTAAGTTATTAATTACTACTCTAGCCTCGTGTAGGAACCTTCTTCTTCATCCAGATTCCTAGTACTAGAGCACTCAATATAAATACTAAGTGACGAACCCGTAACGATGGGAATATATCTCACTTAAGTAAGTAAATTAAATACCAAAAAAAAAATCTCGAACACTTACTTTATTAAAAGAAGCATCCACCGAGGTACAAGCGAGGAGAGAGTGCCAACAGCTCCAGCCCTCCTCCGGACCTTCCCCTCAATCTCTACCGATTTTCTCCACACTACTAAAATGATGCCTAAAATATTCTTGACGTCCATTAAGTAGCGATTTTGTCCATCAACTACCTCAATAAATAAATGGAGAACTAACATTTCTTACACGTATATTAGTTATAAATAATGTATTTCCACTTGTCCTTAGAGAAATACTATGAATGCAAGGATATGCTACAAATTAGGAGAAAATGCGCCGACATGCAAAGAAACATAGTTCCGACGAATCACGTGAGAGCACATGAATTGATGGGCCCACAAGTTAGACCAAATCGACTTAAAGTAAGGCCAAACAACCGTGCACCGACCAAGGGGCCTGAAAGTTCAAGTGCCATTAATTTGGTTTTGGTGATTAATGACAAATCCAATTATATGAGACTAATGTTTTATAAGCATTTCTATGCCTAGTCTCATGTGGATATGAAAGTGAAATGTGTTGGAGGTGATTTCCGGATTTCATATGAGTTGAGATAGAAACATTCATTGATGGTGGACCTAAATCACAAGGATGAAATGCGTGGAGATCAAGCTATATGTATCACTCTTTCTCTCCATATACACATATTCATATATTCATATATAATATTTTCATGTGAGTAACATATGTATTTGAGACTAATGTTCACCTACTTCATCCTTGTGATTTAGGTCACCTACTAGCACTTGGATGATTTGTCATTTTTGGGGTTTGCATAAATGCATCATACTAGCTCAAATGAGTACATAACATTCATTCATACTCACTTCTCTCCAAAACCATCACATTTGATTGTGTTTGCATTTAAAAAAAAAATTAAAAATCAGAGCTTTTGTAGCTTTTTGCTAAACCTTGGTGTTTTCTTCCAAACCTTGACTATATGGAGTTTAAGTGAAAAATACATCAATTGGGAGTGGTCTTAATCAAATTTTTATATCCCATGCTTTCAAAATATGAATGATTTCAAAAATTGGATTTATAGCTATTTCAAATAGCCTATTTGATCAAAATAAAATCAATCAAAATCATTTCTAAGAAAATGTTTCTCCTCAGTTTCTGCGTTTTGGAAATTTTCGGAGTTGTCCGAAAACTATTTTCGGAACTTCCGAAAATAGAAAGAACCAATTTTTGTCTTCTGGAAATTTTCGGAGTTATCCGAAAGCGATTTTTGGAACTTCCAAAAATCACTGAGAGGCAAAGTTCAGTTCTGTCAATTTTCGGACCTGATTTTTGGAACTTCCGAAAATTTTCGGAGTTAATTTTCAGAATTTTTTGAACCTGATCTATCTCTCTAAATCAAAATCTATTATGTTTTTGAAAATATTTCCAATATAGGGTTGGTCATTCCAAACATTTCTCTAGTTTAAAATTTTCTCAAAAGACCAATCTTTCATAAGATATAGCTATTTGAATTTCATCAAAAAGTATATCATGACCATAATGACCAAAAGTTGTATTTTGTGGGTTAAACTAATGGAGCTAAAGTTCTTTGTGAATATTGGCTAAAATTAGTTTACACAACCAATATAAGGCTCTCCATATGTCAAACTCCATGAAAATCATATTTGAGTATGATTTGTGACTTTGATTCAAATTTACTAATTTGAAAGGCCTACAATGCTTTTTCCTTTTGGCTTTTATCTTGATAGAAAAATGTTTTTCCTGAACTTCTTGTTGGAAAAGTTTCTCTCATGTCTAAAAATTATTTCTTCAAGATTTCAACTCATTTGGACATGATTTGGAAGAGTTTTAAGTTTTTCTCAATTTGATCACTCGCTGAAAAGTTCAGAATTGACATGGTTTTAGGTTGATTTGTTAATTTTGTATCTCACAATGCATTGCAAATTAGAAGGAGCTTACATTATGACTTTTTCTCCCCTATGGTTGAACCTTACTATAAATTTTTGGAGTTATCCGAAATCCTTTTTCGGAACTTCCGAAAATGTCTGCGAACCAAAATTGCTTCTAGAAATTTTTGGAACTTCCGAAAGGGATTTTCGGAACTTCCGAAAAGGATTTTCGGAACTTCAGTTTGCTAAAGCCTTGTGATTTTTGTTTCTTCCATATAATTGAGATATGAGGAAGACTCCCAAAATAAAATTTTATTTTGTGCATAATTACATGAACTATCTCTAGGATTTATTGCATATTTTTTGAAGCTCTTTTCCACAAGTTTTATGTTGCTACAAGAGCTTGCTTGGTTATATCTTCTTGGTTAAACTTCAAATTTTTAAAGTGGTTTTCATTTTGATTGAAAATTTAAATTGGTGGCTTAACAAAAGTTGTTTCATGTAGTGAGCTCTATGTTATGTGAATGTTAAATCAAGTTTGAGCTCTTTTGGATTTGTTCCTTGCATGAACTCCTGTCGCTCTCAAACACCCATTATTTGAGCCAACCTAAACTCAAATGGAATTCTTTATTGACAACCTACATATTCCATTTCCTTTGATTTTGAAATGCAAGTTGACACTTGTTGCCATTGCCAACTACCATTCCTTGATTCCAATTTCACACTTGCATACACAAGTGGTGTCCATATAAAATGGTAGTATCTCTTGATCATCTTGAACTCGGTATTTGCAAATCTTTGTCATTCCATTGCCGAGATTACACACTTGACCAAGAATCTCTCAAGTATCTTTGGCCAAACTCCTCCCATAGAGAAAATACTTGATGAGTGCATTTCGAGAGAAAGTTCAAGTGCTCACAATCACTCCCTCCAACAAATGAAATACACTCTAATTCTTCTTGTCTAAGTGACGAGACTCTGAGAGTAAGGGGGAGCTTTTCTTAAATAAACCTTTTCTGAAACTTTTGGTTTAAGTTTACATTCAAAATTTTATTTGGTCTTGTAAATATGTGTTCTTATTTTGCTTGTGCAAAATTGTCTCTCTTCTGGTTCCATGCAAATATTTTTGTGATTAATGCCAAAAGGGGGAGAATATTTGAGGATCCCACATTTGATATGATCATTGATATACAAGGGAAAAATATTCTAGGATCCCACATTCATTTGGTGCATGTCTTGAAAAGAAACATATCATCACTTATCATAGCATTCAACATGCACCATATGTACAAGCATCACATGCATGGATATAAATCAATTGTCAATTTCTCATATCATGTTGATTTATATCATTGATTTCACTCTTCATATCCAAATGTGATCATTTTTAATGGATTTGTCATCAATCACCAAAAAGGGGGAGATTGAAAGTTCAAGTGCCATTAATTTGGTTTTGGTGATTAATGACAAATCCAATTATATGAGACTAATGTTTTATAAGAATTTCTTTGCCTAGTCTCATGTGGATATGAAAGTGGAATGTGTTGGAGGTGATTCCCGGATTTCATATGAGTTGAGATAGAAACGTTCATTGATGGTGGACCTAAATCACAAGGATGAAATGCGTGGAGATCAAGTTATATGTATCACTCTTTCTCTCCATATACACATATTCATATATTCATATATAATATTTTCATGTGAGTAACATATGTATTTGAGACTAATGTTTTGTTTAAGCCATATCTTGTTTAGTCTCTTCACATTGAGAATATGGAGATGATGAAGATATGCTTCTATCTTAATGTCTACATATGATCAATACCTTCTATTCTTGTATAAGGTAAGCTCCCAATGTTTTATCTCTACTTATGCATACTTTTGCTTCACACAAAATATTTTGTATGCATACATTTAGGGGGAGCATATCCTATACCTTAGTTATGCATGTACTTGATCCAAGTTATTCACTTTCATTTAATTGGGATCTTTACATTTGAGCATATATTTGAGTATAGGACACTTGTGGTGTTGATTAATACTCATCACTTATTCATATCATTTTATATATGCGATCGGTTGGTCAACATGTGGAGGTTGACAACCGGATCATTGGGACTAATAATTTCATTGAGTTGAATGAGAGAAATAGGTCCCAAGGATTGCAAAGGTGTTGATGCTCAAGTTATATCAATATACTTAAAGATACCAAGGATGACAGAGTGGAGATATTGAAGATGTGAAATACAAAGTGGCTACTATGGCAAGACGGTGAAAGGCAAGCGATGCTCGGTCGCGATGGACCATGCGGTGGTGAAGGGCAAGCAAGGGGCTTGGCACCGAAAAACCAAATCCGGTGGTGAAGGGTGAGTGACGGCTTTGTCATGATGGATCGTGCGAGACCATTTGAAGCTACAAGTAACCACATCGATCATTTGAAGAATATATGGTGAAATGGTTTTGATGTTGGCATCCCTTAAAGACAAAGAAAGAAATATGGAAACAAGGCATTCCTATTGATATAATTCTCTTCCTATTTACTTTTGAGTATAGAAATGCCGTACTATTAAGAGGGATGCAACGTCGATATGTTTGTGTATGTCTCGGTACTCAAAATGACCTATCCTAGTGCTACCTTGTGAGAAACCTAAGTTTTAATCTATTCGTTGAGTAGTTTTAGACCTTACTTTTGGTTGAGTTGGGTAGTTCTCTGAGTGAGCTTTCCATAGAATCTAAGTTCATTAAAAACGGACTTCCGAGCAAAAAGTTATGGCCGTTTTTCCTGGTGTTTTTCGGATGTTCCGAAAATTCTTTTCGGAAATTCCGAAAATGCCTGCGAAACTGAGATTGCCTTCTGTTGATTTTCGGAAGTTCCGAAAATGATTTTTGGAAGTTCCGAAAAACGGATCTTGGCCTCCAACGGCTAGTTTTGAGAGGCTCGGGTATATAAACTCCTCCACCCCTCCTTTGAGAGCAGCTGTTCTTAGGCATTACTAGACACATCCAAAGCCAAATAGCCTTTTCCATTTCCCCACCTCTGTGGTGTCTCTTTGTGAGAGGATTGAGAGATTGAGAAGTTGAGAGCTAGTGAGCTTCACTCCATACTTTGAGCACTAGAGTTCATAGCAAGCAAATCTTCAATTGTGTTTGTTACTCTTGGGGACTAAGGTCTCCTAGACGGCTAGGCGTCGCCGGTGAGCACCCAAGGTTGTGGTGTGCCTCGAAAAGTTTGTGAAGGCTTCGATTTCGCCTCCGCAAGGGAAGAAATCAAGAGTGAAATCGAGGAGTGCATTTGTGCAACCTCGTGAGTAAAGGGTTGAAATAGACCCGACCTTTGTGGCCCCTCAACGGAGACGTAGGATCCGTGGATCCGAACTTCGGGAAACAAATCACATGTCTCCCCTCTTGGTTTTATTACTTTTCTCATTCCTCTAGCTTTGCTTGTTTGTGCCGCTATAGGTCTAGTTGCTGTTTGTGCTAGCATTTTCTTGTTGTAGGCAACTAGATCTAGAGTTTACTTTAAATTACACTTACTTTGCTATTTTTGGAACTTTCGAAAATCATTTTCGAAAATTCCAAAAATTCTTGGTTCGCTTGTTTTAACCCGATCTACTTGTATGCTTAAGTGATATAGTTGGTGACCTAATATCTTGCTTAGATACCTTGTTTTTCACCTTTTGATTCTTTTACATTTTGTTTGTTCGAGCTACAGTTTCATAGCTAGTGTTTTATTCCGTTATCCGCCGAACTTTTCGGTTGAGACCGACACTTTCAATCCCATATTGAAAGTTCCGATTTAAACCAAAAGTTCTCATCCTTCTAATATGCTATGAAGTTGTGATAATTTTTAGGAACGCCTATTCACCCCCCTCTAGGCGACATCAAGGTCCTTTCAGGGCCCACCTATTAGCCTCTGGAGGAAGTCGGTGGAGCATGGCGGTTTCCCTGGTTTGGTCGAACCAGGGGTGGCATCCCTCACCACTGTCTTCCACCTGGCGCCTCCTCCTGCACTTCTGATGGTGGTTATGGGTAATTACTGATCTACAACCGTCATTAGTACCATCATTACAAGACTATAAAAGGAGGAGCTCTCTCACTTCCCAATACACACACTCAAAGAGCAATTCTCTCTATCTTGCATTGTATTCTCTCTAGTAGTAGTGGAGTTAGACTTAGAGTAGTCTTTGGTTCTATAGTCTTCTTGGAGATTCCGGTATGTGTTTAGTACTTTACTCTTCTTGTAATATTATAGTTGCAATAAAATAATTATCTTCTTTATTTAATTATGTTCATAATTCATATACTAGTTTACTAGTTATGTGTTCTATGAATAGTTTATACTTCATTTATATGCTTCACTTGATTAGGCTAGTCGATCTATGCTACGGTAATGGTCTAATAATCTTAACGGGTTGCACTAGTTTTAACTTGTTCATCCGAAGGATAGGAGTCCCGAGGGATTTAGTATCATTATTTATTAACATAAGCATGGTGCTTAGGTTAGTTAAATGACGTTGGATGCGGGTATGCCCCATGGAAAGTGAGGTAGATGGCAGGTGGTGATAGCCATGTCCGTCCTTTGTATCTCTCCATGTCTGGGTATGACATAAGAGTTTGTAAAATGCTATAACCATGCTGGCAGACCAGCAGAGAGTGGTCTCTCGTAGTACCTGGGTGCCTAGAACTAAGTCCTAACCTTGTAAGCATATACTTGTTAAGTGTATACTAAACATGAGTAATATAGAAGTACATGTAAACCTTAGCTCTCTTTTGTCCTTCTCCACTACATCATTGTATTATTATAGAGATGAATCTTTTGTGTGTCACACTACCCAAACTATCATTATCATTTTAATCCCTATTCAGACTATGATATATTAATTATAGCATGATTACAAATATATGAACTCTCTCTTTATACCGCTGCCTTCCCTGCGAAAAAACAAAGATACCCTTGGAATACTCCTGGATGAAATGCTACAGCGATATCCTTGCGCTTGCGAATTTACCTGTGATCCTATGAAATACCAACAAGTATTTCTGGCGCCGTTGCCAGGGAAGGCAATGGTTATAGAGTAGACTAGGTGAAATCCCACTGCGTTGCTATAGGAGTTTAGTATGATAACAATAAGTAGCAATAATGTATAAGATAACTAAACGACATAAAGCTTACATAAGTTGATGTGGTTTATGATAATTTAAATAGTATATAGAATGATGATTCAAATGTAAAAATAAGGTTGTTGGTATTTCTTACATTCACAGATAAATCTGCAAGCGCACGGATACCTTAGAACATTTCCCCTTGGGGTGACCAAAGGGTATCGAACATGAGGAACGTGTGTGTATACCTACTAACTAAAATTCAACCCAAGGACACAACGACCTATAGTTGGCTAGAGAGGATTCCTATGTCTTTTAATTAATTAAGTTAAAGGTAAAACTCTATCGCATGCTTCAGGCACCGGTCCTCCCCTAGGGTCTACCAGGATGAGTCCTGCCTTGAGCTCTATGATGTACCCGAACGTGGAGAAATACAAAGGACGGACAGGGCTGTCACCACCTGCTGCCTACCTCACTTTCCTTGGAGCACACAACAAACGAAGGTAATTTCTAACCTAGACACCATGTCTAAGTTATTAATTACTAGAGCACTTAGCTGTGCACTAAGTGATGAACCCACACCGATGAGGATATATCTCAATTAATGAAATTAATTAAATAACATAAGAAAACTCAAATACTTACTTTATAAAAGGAAGCATCCGCCGAGGTACAAGCGAGAGAAAAGTCCGACAACTGCGGCTTCTCTCCGGAACTCTGTTGGAAGAACACCGACAACCTGGCTTTCCTCCGTAAAATTTCTCGGAGAAAACTCCGATATTTCGGGGCACTCCTTCCAGAGCTTCCCCTCACTCTCTAATCAAACTACCATAGTAAAGTAGAAAATATGAGTGAGTTGTGCTCTAATCTTGGTGTTGGTGCCAATTGAAGTGTGTGATGGCCTCCTCCTTTTATAGTGTGAGTATGGCGGTTGTAATGGCAGTTAGGGAGGTCGGTGCACCCATAACTGCCTTTGCCATCCAATAGGGAGTTGCCACGTTGAAGGAGGGAGCCAGGGGTGCCAATGATGGTTCGGCCGAACCACTCCCATCACCTCTGGCCACCGACTTTGCTCTGTGACTGACAGATGGGCCCCTATGATGGTTAAGGACGGTTTGGCCCCACTTTAAGTCGGTTTAGACTGTCATGTGGGCCCTCCAATCCTTGTACTCACACGTGATTGGCCGGAGGTTCATTTTCGTTGCATAGCGGGTGTATTTTTTCCTTAATTGACCTGCATATATACATGCACCAAAACTAGTGGAAATGGTTAGTATAAAACTCCTACCACTAAGTTTTGATACTATATCTTTTATTAACTATGTAGGAGTTGACGGTTTATGTTTTCACTTAACGACCATCAATAATACCCCCACACTTATCCTTTACTCGTCCCTGAGTAAAGCTCATGGATTTACTAGAGTAATGGTTTTCTTATTCAATGATATACACCCCAAATATTCCAAGACATACCTTTGTTGTGAACCTTGAAGTGTCTACCATGTCATCTTGGGCGATGGAAGAATGGAACGGTCCTCGAATCAAGTCATCTTTACTCCTTCTGATGAACTACCTTGGGGGTTTTCATTGATTCTCATAAATACATAACTTTTACAATAGTCCTCAATTGATTATCTCGAATCACTCAAAGGTGTTTCATTCCTTACCAAGGCATTGATGTTGCATTCCTTATCCTACCTTCTAAATAGGTCTATGTGGAGCTCAGGGTAGGGAATAAGAAATGACATACTTGCATCAAATATTTTGTAAAGTCAAATAGACGATCTAAGAAGATACAAATCATAGAACCATGATCAAGCTTGTGCACCTAGATATATGAGTGGAATGATAGAAGTGGAAAATGAAAATTGAGATGATGACTCATTTTTGTATGATCCCCCTCCTTCCATTTTATTTTGGAGAACATGGCAATTTTCTATCTCTTTTTTTATCATGCTCGAAAACATTTTTGTTTCATTCTCTTTTGAGTAGAGGTTTCTTTTTGTCTCTTTTTTTCACTCGTCTCATTTGGCATGGATCATTGGCGGGGTAACCATAGGTTTGGATGCATACTTCCAGTGTAGAAGCTAGCATATGGTGGATGGAAAAAAAATTCTGCTAAACCTCCAGTGTAGAGGAAGAGCAATATTTTTGGTAGCTAAGTGCACAAGACTTGTATCATGAAAATATGAAAGGGATCTAACAAGGGTCTCACCCATTTGACAAAACTAAAAATGATGACAAGCAACATATGTATAAGGTTTATCATGAAGCTCGACAAATGACTTTGGTAGGAGGGGAACATCAATGAAGAGTAAGTAAAGTTATTTTATTTTCTTTTATAAAATTCCCAAGGGTTCATCACCAAGAGTAAGGTTCATATTATCGGGCCATCTCTTATGCATCAATAACTTAGATAACATGTGGTCCTAAATAATTGATTTACAACAACAGGTAATATTCAAGGAATATAAGGCATGTATGTGTTGACGGTCGTTAAGTGCAAACATAAACCATCAACTCTTGCATAAGGAATAAAAGATATAGTATCAAAACTTATTGGTAGGAGTTTTATACTAACCATTTCCACTAGTTTTGGTACATTTATGTATACAGGTCATTTAAGGAGAAAATACACCCGCCATGCAACTAAAATGGACCTCCGGCCAATCACGTGCGAGTATAAGGATTGGAGGGCCCACAAGTCAATTGAAACCGACTTAAAGAGGGGCCAAACCAACCGAACCGCCATAAGGAGCCACTTTTCAGTCTCCTGGCCAAAGGAGAGGCCAGGAGGTGGGACCCAGGGGTTGGCCGAACTAGGGGTTCGTTCGTTCCGCCACTGGCTCCTTTCATCGCCACCTTCCACGTGGATGATCTTGATAGCTTCCCAATGACGGTTATAGGGGTACCGACCTTCTAAACTGACCTACAACCGTCATACTCAAGCTACAATAGGAGAAGGCTTCTCACACTTCAACACACACAACTTGGATCAAGTAGAGTACAACTCACTTGTAAGCTTTATTTTTAGTTTGTTGGTTTAGTAGAGAGTGAGGGGAAGCTCCAAAAGGAGTGCCCCAAAATATCGGAGTTCCTTCGAGAATTTTATGGTGGAGTGCCGGACTGTCGGCATTCTTGCAATAGAGTTCCGAAGATAGCCAGGATTGTTGGCCTTCTTGTCTCGCTTGTACCTCGGCTGATGCTTTCTTTTATAAAGTAAGTATTCGAGTTTCTTTATGTTCTTTAATTAATTTATTTAGAGAAAATTCCCTGTGTACCCCTGAAATTTTGCTCATTCGCTTACATACCCCTGAGTTTTAGTTTGGATCCCTTTCATGCCCTTTTCGCTAGTTGACTGTTAGTTGACCGTTAAATTCTTATGAAACAGTCCATTTGCCCTTTTCTATGAAGAAACATAATAAATTAATGGAGTACATTGTTAGAGTGTAGAAATTTGTTGAGTGAGACTATTATATTTATGAGTTTATTATGCACCATATTATTTACGACATATTTACTTTTAGATATGATATAAAAAAATTAATACGTATTTATTAGTTATTAAAAGTTGGTTTATGTAGTATATTTGTTTTGATAGTAATACAACAGATTTGTAGTATAAGACAAATCTATTTATATGCTACATAAGCAACTTTTAATAACTAATAAATAAGTAATTAATTTTTTATGTCATATCTAAAAGTAAATTTATTGCAAATAATATAGTGCATAACTAACTCATAAATATAATAATCCCATCTAACAATTCTACACTCCAACAATGTACTCTATTAATCTATATGTTTTTTCATAGCAAAGGGCAAAATGGTCTTTTTCATAAGAATTTAACTGTCAACTAACGGACAACTAGCGGAAAGGGCATGGAAGAGAGCCAAACTAAAATTCAGGGGTATGTAAGGGAATGAGCAAAATTCAGGGGCGTAGAAGAGATTAAGTGAACTTTCAGGGGTACACAGGGAATTTTCTCATTTATTTAAGTGAGATATATCCTCATCGGTGCGGGTTCGTCGCTTAGTGCACAACTAAGTTCTCTAGTACTAGGACTCTGGATAAAAAAGAAAGTTCCCACGCAAGGCTAGAGTAGTAATTAATAACTTAGATGTGGTGTCTAGGTTAGAAATTACCTTTGTTTGTTGTGTGCTCCACGGAAAGTGAGGTAGGCGGCAGGTGGTGACAACCCTGTCCGTCCTTTGTCCACGTTCGGGTACATCATAGAGCTTAAGGTCGGACTCAGCCTGGTAGACCCTGGGGGAGGGCTGATGCCCGAAGCATGCGATAGAGTTTTACCTTTAACTTATCTTAATTAATTTAAAGATATATGAATCCTCTCTAGCCAACTATAGGTTGTTGTGTCCTTGGGTTGAATTCTAGTTAGTAGATATACACACACATTCCTCGTGTTCGATACCCTTTGGTCACCCTAAGGGTAAATGCTCTATGGTATCTATGTGTTTTCGGATTTATCTATGAACGTAAGAAATACTAACAAGCATTTCTGGCGCTATTGCCGGGGAATGGTTGCTGTATTATCTACGAGCTTGGTTCACCCTCGTATCTTTTCTTTTCTTTCCTTCTATTCCTTCCTTTCTTTTCTTACCTACCATGGAGCAGCCTTCTATTCAAAACCTCAGTCCTTGCTTCAAAACCTATCTTCAAAACCTATCCGGTCATCTGGCTATAAACTCAGTCCTTGCTTTATATCCATGGTTCAGAGACTGACCTTCTTGGGTAGAGAAAGCGAAAATCCTTATATTCATCTGTGTGAATTTGAGCAATGGTGCTCATGCTTGTCAATTGTGGGCATGGCACAAGATACCTTGCGGTGGAAATTGTTTCCCTTTTCTCTTACGGAAGAGGCGAAATGATGGTACACCCTTACGGTGAGCAAACTATATGGTGAATGGGAGGAATTGAAAAGCAGGTTTTGCCTTGCTTTCTTTCTGTTAACCCGTGTAGCTTCTCTTCGTAGGGAGGTTCTCAATTTTCAGCAGTATGAGAAGGAGTCCATTGGTGCAGCCTGGGCGTGATTTTCCTTGTTAACACAAGCTGGCCTAGACTTGTCTTTACCCGAAAACGTGTTGTTACAACATTTTCGTTTGGGTTTAGATAAGGAGGTTGCCATGTATCTCGATGCTTCCGTCGGAGGTTCTTTGCACACAAGAGAACGATGGAAGGTAGATAACTGTTGCATCGTATCCTGAAGACCACCTCTTTTGTTCGTTGCGAAACCATCTAGGAGATTGAGTATACACATGAGGAATCACCAGTCATTGAATCGGAGCTTTCTACCTCCATATCCCATGATTCAACCGTTGAATCCTCTTCCAAACCACGGGAAACAAAGGAGGAAGAAATTTAGCCTTTAGAATTCCCATTCCAGTTTGAGGGTGATCTTTTTGAAGATTATAAAAACACCTCAAACTATTCTATGCAAAAGAGACCATTGGTCCCGTGTAGTTGGAATGAGCCTCTCGAGGAAAATTTTCTCAAAGAGACGGTTCATGAACTGACTACTATCATGAGCGAAGAGTGGCTAAGGGAGGTGGAGCTTTTGTCTGAAGCAATTCGGATTAGCTCCCCGTCCTTAACCATTCCTTGTCTCGTGCGAGAGGCCATGGTGAAAACTCTTTATAATCCCACTATCAGAGCCAATGTTATGTCTGCATCTTTTGCACTTGCGTGCTTAGGGGATGAGTCGTTGGTACCAACAGCTAAGACCTTACAGGATCCATCTGGTCCTACCATAGAAGGGTATGGAGTTATCCACAGAGTGCCGATCCGGCACAACGATGTTGAGATCGTTCTTAATTTCCACGCATTCGAAGTCTACGACTTCGACATTCTTATAGGCCATCCCATAGAAAAGTTTTTCTTTGATGTCTCCAGAACCGACGTTCTCAACACCAAGCTTGGGAAATTGGCATTTTTTGTCCCGATCTCACGATCGAAAAATTCTTTGACGGAACCTATTCCCAAGTCTGAGCCAATTGAGGAAGTGTTGGCTGTCTCTCCTTTGGAGTCCCTAGAATCCCTCCTCGAAGATGATGCCACTACACTCATCGAGGAAGAGGACGATCTTGGAGAGGTGATCGAGTTACCCTAAACTGATCTGCTTTCACGACCTCCAGTTGAGCTCAAACCTCTTCCTTCAGGCCTTCGCTATGCTTTTCTACATGGTGATACCGAGTCGTCCGTTATTATAAGTGATAAACTAACTGATGACGAATCTACCTGACTCATTTCCATCCTAGAAAAGCATTGTTCTGTTCTTGGCTACTCACTTCAACATCTCAAGGGGATTAGTCCGGCTCTCTGCACACATCGCATCCCTTTAGATTCTTCTTGCATGCCCTCTCGGGAGTCGCAACGAAGGCTAAACAATGTGACGAGAGAAGTCGTGAAAAAAGATGTCTTGAAACTCCTACACGCCGGGATAATCTATCATGTGCCGTATAGTGAGTGGGTCAGCCCAATTCAAGTTGTGCCTAAGAAGGGAGGTATGACAGTCGTTGAAAACTCGAAGAACGTGTTAATCCTACAACGAACTGTCACGGGATGGAGGATGTGCATTGATTATAGAAAGGTCAACAAGGCTACTAAGAAGGATCATTTCCTGCTGCCCTTCATTGATGAGATGTTAGAGCGGCTGTCAAACCACTCCTTCTGTTTTCTTGATGGCTATTCTGGCTATCATCAAACTCCCATCCATCCTGATGATCAAAGCAAGACAATGTTCCCGTGCCCGTACGGAACGTATACTTACCGATGAATGTTGTTCGGGTTGTATAACGCACCCGCGTCATTCCAACGGTGCATGATGTCTATCTTCCATGACATGATCAAGCAAATTATGAAAGGTTTCATGGACAACTTCTTCGTATATGGAAAAACTCTTGATCTTACTTGGAAAATTTAGACAAAGTCTTGCAACGATGTCAAGAAAAGGACTTGGGCTTAGTTCGGCTGTGGGACTTCGGAACATCGCGGTGTTCCTTGTACCGAAAGACTGTCGACGCTGTGTACTAGATGCTGGATGGTTTATACTTGCATCACGGCGTGCACGGACGGCGTGTACCGACCGTTAGTCCCCAGGCATATCCGTCGCCGCTGTTGCGTTGAGAGGCAAACTCCAGAGATCGATCCCCTTTCTTCCTCCTCCATAGCTCCCAGCGCTCAGCCCAGAGGGTGGTCGTCGAGGCGACTGCAGGAAAGGGAATCGATTCCCTTCGCTGGCGCCCCTTTTCCCCGCATCGAGTGTCGGCCCCGCGTCGTCTTGCGGCAGCAGTCGGCGAAAGTTCCGGCGAGCGTGCGGAAGCGGAGCTGGCAAAGAGCCGTCTTGAGCTGTTCGCGTCGTCCTCGAGGGCGGCAAAAGCCGAGCAGTTCGGTCACTGGGCGCGTCGACGGCGCCTCCCGTCCGGGCAATCCGCTTTTTCATCCGGCCGGACTCCGTCAGCACGCTCTCGGGTGCCACAGTGCCGGGGAGTTCGGGCGCACCAAGGCGGGAAAGCTGGCAGAGGTACTTCGCCACCTCTATTTGAGGGCGACCCCCTGCTTGCTCCGATGGAGACGAGGGGGAAGAAGCGGAAGAGAGAGCCCAAGGTTGTGGCGACCGCATTGGAGGGGAATATTGCTCAATCCCCTCCAGCCGTGTCGACCTCTGTCCGTTCGGCCGATCTGGAGTCCGGCGAGGGGTCCTCCGAGTCCGTCACCTCGGACGCGGGTAGCGCGAAGGCTGCAGCGGACGACGTTCTGCATATCGCCTACGCCCTATGCAAGGTCTGCGCCAAGTCTCCCAAAGCCGTCGTCGAGTTCGTTCGAAGAGTGAGCCTTGCCACCGTCGGTCGTTCCATTGATTGGGACGTCATTCGCGAGGACGACTCATCAAAGGTATTGCCAGCATTTGTGAAGTACAATTTTCCGATTCAATGATGCTTGAGCTGTATGTAGTAGATGTCGGGAGGTCATCGACAATGGACCGATATGGAGGTCCGTGTGTTTCTGGAGAGTTGCTTGGAGGAGATTGCGGCTTACAACATCACCTCGAACACGCCGAAAGCTAAGGCATGGGACAATTTGGAGAAGAAAATTTTTCAGAAGTGCAGGAAGGTGGTGAATCGGGCTCAACTTGAGTACATTTGGCGCGACTGCAAAAAGCGGTTTCACTTATGGGTTTGGCTGGAATCCCAGGCCACCGGCCTTGGCCGTGATCCCGTGACTTCATCCATTGTCGCCGACGAGTCGTGGTGGAAAAGCAAAAATGGGGTAAGTCAGTACTGAGCACAATTATTTTTTCAAAGCATAATTGTTGCTCAACATTTGCTTCATACCCTGTTTCATATTGTGCTCAAAATTTATGGCTCGACATATGTAAACCTCCTGATGTGATTTGTAAGCTGTCAAAGTGTGCATTG
The DNA here is from genome assembly GCA_008326285.1 of Oryza officinalis. Classification (NCBI taxonomy): domain Eukaryota; kingdom Viridiplantae; phylum Streptophyta; class Magnoliopsida; order Poales; family Poaceae; genus Oryza; species Oryza officinalis. The sequence continues at coordinate 23,929,087 of BDMV01000005.1, forward strand.
AGTTTTAGAAGAGATCAATTTAGCAAAAACTCACAAGAATTTGTCAATACATGGCTTCGACTTGATGTGATTTCGTATACTGAAATGCTCAGCTTTGCTCTATGTATTGACATGTTTCTATTCGTGTAAATTTAAAATGATTTGTTATGCAATGTCGAAAAACCAAGTGATGGTAAATTAATTTGTTCATTTTCTATTCGAACAACTGTTTTTCCATAAAGTTTAGATATGTTCTCCTATTTTACATCTTATTGGTCACTTTGCCCTATATATTTTTGTATCTTATTGGTCACATTGCCCTATATATTTTTAAATGTCTCTGCTATTTCCAAATAGCAAACAGTACTTTGATTACATTTAATCCAATCCCCCCTCACTGAGCAGATTTTGTATCTTTGCAACATGATTAGTGAGGGAAATGTACGCAGGTACTTTCTTTGTGAGACCTTGCAAGTACTGTTCATGGTAGAACTTGAATTATCATAATAGGTTTTCCCTAAGCAGTGTTGCCATGACCTGAGAGGTTGGTTTTAATTTAAAAAGGTTGTTGCTTGTAATAAACCGTGTGCTGTATAGTTGGAACTTTCACACTGTCCAGACTTGCCTTATTGCTGCCCTGAGGTCTCGCTTTGCCGTAATTTATACAATCTAACTTTCTGAAACTTGTCCATGAAATAAAAATATGCTTTTGTTATCAATGTATTGTACATATGGTATGGGCCTTGCAAATCCTGCTAGGGGCAAGTAAGACATCGCAGACTACAGGCCTGGATGAGATTTTTACAGGTCTCCTGATATCTTAGAAGTTAGATAATTTTCTGACAAGATTTCCAGGAGAAACTAGAAATAATCTAGTAGGTTTTATTGGTGGGAACACATCTTACGTACAGATCATTTCTGTAGAGCAAAACTGATGAAGGCATGGAGTTTTTCATTATTAATCAATACATACACTAGACTGCACTGTGCTTAAATTGTAGGTTTGGTCTAGGTGGCAAGCTGGCAATGCTGTATACAGAATATGCATCAGACATCCTCTATCAGCTAGGTTAGCCTTCCCCTGATAAATAGAATTTTGTAGGGTGAAGTGGAATAGCCTGTCACTTTTCTTTTGGATGTGGCAAAGATTCACCGCCAATATTTATCTGCTAATTGGTAAGCCTTAACAGTTGTCCTAGCTAAAAAGATCTCTTTTCTGAACAAGTAGATAACCATTGCCATCATTGGTGCCCCTTTTATCACTATAAATTGGCATTTTGGCTGAAAGGAGGATGGAGATTAGTACATTACTCACCTTCAGCTTCCCAGCTCCTGAACTCTGTTAGCATTCCATGTAGTACATCAGTACTAGGGAATATGCACTGTCTAATAAAAATTACATATGCCTTCTCGATTCGCTGTTTACAAATTTTTGCTTAGCTGCAAGATATTTCATATAACTTGTTCATGCATGGTTTTGTGACAGCTCAAGAAAGGAGTGATCGCCTTCAGAAACGATCCTCTGAAGCACATAGACCTTCACCACGCTGTTTTCGGCGGCCGCACGGTTGTCGGCAACCACTCGGACGTGGCGGGGGCTACCCAAGCCTCACCACAAGGAGCAGTGCAGTGGCAGACCATCGACGTTACGGAGCTGGCAGCCAACTACAGAGCACCAGCTCCATCTGCAGCACCCACACCAAGTACAGAAAGGGGTAAGGGAAAAAGGCCAGCCTCTGCAAGTGAGGCCTCAGGGGGGTCTGGCAAGAAGTCCCGCAGCGACTCCACTGGGCAGGCACTTGAGAGGCTTGCCCAGTTACGAATGGAGTCGATGAAGAGCCGGGCTAGGGAGGCAGCTGCGGCTAAGGCCACAGGCGTTGAGGCTTGCTTACAGTTGGTGGAAAATGATGGGCACCGTATTGGAGGTCCGGTGTGGTATGCAGCTTGTCAGCTATTCCACGATCCCCACCACTGCTTCTGCTTCGTGCGGCTGCCGGACGCAGCAACTCGCCTGGAGTACATCTCTACTGGAGGAAAGGGAGGCGATTCCTCTTCTGGTGCCACTCAGTAGTTTCACTGTGGTTGTTGTTGAACTGTTATCCTTGCCCTTCGACATTATTCTTTGCAGCTAGTCAGTTCTGTAGTGTCTTTTTTCCCAAAATAACATGTTGAGCTGTATTATACTTTTCGCGTGCTACTATTAACCACAACCTCCTGAGTTTTAATGAGTTTATGGAATAGTTGCGGAATTATATTTGATTCTTCTAATTGCATTATAGTCCTTTTATCACAATTTGACTTTTACTACAATGCTGCTTGGTGGTCATTTCTGGAGATACATTAGTACCTATATTGCGTACAAGTTCTGTTCATTACAGTGTTGCATTTTTTTGGTACCAAAATTCTATGCATAATAGTTTGTATGACACTGCTTGTATTTTTCGGCTTGTCCAATCTTGAAGGAATTCCGCGATGAGTACTGCTGCCGGTGGATCGAACTGGACAGGAGGGCAGTCAAGCAGCGACGAGGAGGATGCCATCGTCAACATATTAGCTGAAACTCTGAAGATAAATGAGAGAGCACCACCAAGAATACCGGTACAAACTGGTATTAGTTGGATGGTTGAAACAATGGGAAATCTGCACCAGTGCCGAGCCATGTTCTGGTTAACTGCGGAACAAATACAAAGTTTGCATGATCTCCTGACCAATTCGTACGGCCTCGATGGAACTGCGGAGGTATGCGCACTGGAAAAACTTGGTATTTTCTTGTATATTATGGGCGGCAACCGTTCGAATAGAGACGCCAACAATCGGTGGGTCTGGTCTAGCTCGACAGTGTCTGGGTACTTCCACCAAGTTTTGATGGTTATGAACCACCTGGCTGCGAATATCTTGAAACCTGTCGATCCCAACTTCACAGAACCTCACCCAATGCTTATTACCGAAAATTGGTTCAAACCCTTTTACCAGTCGGGCGGTGCTGTCGACGGCACGCATGTGTCCGTTGTGACTTCTGCAGGCATTTCTATTCAGCACCGTAACCGCCATCACGTCACGACGAAAAATGTTCTTGCCATTTGTGATCACGACGGGAGAATTATTTTCTGCGATGCTGGATGGCCAGGATCGGTTCATGACCAAAGGATTCTAAACGAGGCAGTGCAGTATTACCCCGACAGTTTTCCACGTGTACCGTTCGGTGAATACATTACTTCTGGTAACTTATGTTGCACAAATTTGGTACATCTATTGCAAGTCCGTCCTGTATTGCAAACTAATAATTTATAGCACGTCATGCAGGAAAGTATTTCCTCGTAGATTCTGGATTTCCTAGTAGGATGGGACTTCTACCACCGTACCCACATGTCCGATACCACAGGGATCAACTTGGTGGAGAAGGTGCGCCACCACTGGAAGGACGAGAAGAGACATTTAACCATCGACACGCCTGTTTGCGAGATATTGTCGAAAGAACATTCGGCATCGTGAAAAAGCAGTGGAAAATACTCAAAGAAATTCCCTTCTACCGAGATGAACGTGTTCCCACACGCATTATACACGCTGCTTTTGCTCTGCACAATTTTAGGCTCGACAGAGAGGATTTCAACTACCGTCAAAATAATCCTCTTTACAATGGATATCCCCTGCCCTCGCAAAATGTATCTTTCGATCACATGTACTACGCAACAAATAGCGAGCATGCTATGAGCACCTTGCGTGACTTAATTGCCGATGAGGTGTACTATCGCTATCGGTAGGTGCTATGTGCGTCTAGTTCTCCATAACAGCTTCGTGAGCTCGTTGATATTTATTATGTATGGTCTGCATGGTTTGCCATATGTCTTCAGCATTGTATTATGTTCTGTCGGTACCGAGCATTGTATTTTCAATTGGAATATGCACTGAAATGGATATTAATACATATGCATTTTGTCGGTCTTCACTGCCAAATCTGAAATGACAAATCTTGTAAGTTGCACTATTTTTTAACTACGTGTTATTTTTGTAATGTTACTCGTAATTGTAATTTCACGCGTAAAGTACGTGTTGTGTTCGTCATGTTACCAGCGGCTGTGCGTACAAATTTAAGTAATGACATTCGCAAAAAGATTAGTGAAGTCCTATTTCTGTCAAATATGGCCGGCCATCTATTGACAATTGTCTGCCTAGTTTTATTTTGGCCAACGTAAATAAAATTCTATTCTCCATGACATTTACTACGAAACAAATATTGCGCAAGTTATGACCACCTGGTGCCCCCTTATTGCTGATGAGGGGTACTATCACTACCAACTTGTTCGTGCCGACGAGTCATTGTTATTTTCACGTACATCAGTTATTTTTCACAATTTACCGTACTAAGTTTTAATTACATTTTTCGTTCAACTATCTGATACAAATTATTAGTTGCGTCTAGTTACTATTTACTGATTACTATTTTCTCTTCGGACATGTCAGCACTGAGCTATGTCTACAAAATACGAGTATTTATGGCTGCTAATTACTATTTACGGATGATGCAAGTCAACACTGACCTGTTGGGTTCGCTGAAATTTGTTGTTGCGTATCATTTCTATTTATGGTTTACGAACATTAAAGTTGTACATAAATTGTCATGAATCATTTGTTGTTAATTGTGTGACGATTCTTTTATTTTTAATTATCTCGCCAGGTTAATTCAATTCAACAAGAAAAATTCTTTTCTTCTCAACTTGTTGGTACAACTGGGGAAATTTTATCGATAATAAATTCGCAGCCCATCAGCTAATTACGTTCGCTTCTTGTAGATGACATGGTTTATCAATTTGCAACGCACATCTACGAATATTAGGTCATGTCTTCGAAATTTTTTCCTACCCCTTTATCTTTGCACAACAGAAGCGTTGGGCATATATTTTTGTCTAATTTTTAATCTTTTAATTTTTTCAATACAAGCGTACGCCCTTTTTATGTTCACCATAAATAGTAACTAACTTTTGTAGTTTTGTCAACATTACTGCGGAGTAGTTAGAATTACACTTTTGTAGTCATTATAAACTACAAAATTAGGATCATTACTTATTTTTTCCGTTACACCTTATCCGTCCAATCGCACAATACAATGAAATATCTCCTCAACTGCATGCAAATTATATTTCGAAAATACTACCGTCTGTCGTAATTTAAACAAAAAGCCCTAATTTGTTTTTTCACAGATAAAGCATTTAATTTTTCCTCGCTCCGCGCTGCTTGACTGCACTGCAAATAAAATTCACCGTTAGCTGCTAGCTTTGTCGGAGCCTCTGTCCGTCGCGGCACAACGTCGATGCCGGACGGAAACTGTCGGCAAAAGGACGGCGTCTCCCGCCTTGGACGGCCGTCGTCTGCTGCTACAGTGCCGAAAAGCAAGCAAACAGTACCTGCACAGTACAAGCGTTCCGAACCCACGTTTGGCGTTCCGAACTCCTGCAGCCGAACTCAGCCTAACTACAGCCACATGTACACAAATCAAACGAGAGAGAAATCAAATGGAGTGGCAACCTCTGCTGTTTGGAAGGCCCACGCGCACGCCCGTGGCTTCTTCGGGAAGATGGCCCATTCGTGTTTCGCAGGTAAAAAGACCAACTGTCAGAAACTCCTTTTTGGTCCAAACCGAAAATGAGAGAGAGCTCACCTCCTTCCTTCGTCCCGATCCGTTACGTGGCAGTTGCCATCGACGAGAGCAAGTGAAAGCGGCTTCAAGCTTCTCACTGCGGCGGCAACGGTCGCCGGGAGATGCCGTGCAGGGCACGCTACAGCCATCTATATAAGAGCATGCTGAACGTAAATGTATATGGATTACCTTAGTATTATGATGGGTCCTAATTAAGAATATTGTCATGTTCATAATGTATATGACAAGAGTGAATATTATGGTGAACCCATAACCCAAGGTTAGCCATTAAGAGAGAGAGTAGCATTACCATGAGAAAGAAAATAGTGATATATTTTTTTTATTTCTTGCGGATGGTTTTTATACATATGGTTAGCTCAAGCAAATGCCACCTATAAAGACTACTCTCACAATGTATAAGGTTTACTTTAGAGGCTTAAGACTCACTTTTATATCTACATTGTGGCTACCCTAAGAGTCACTCTCTTTTCTCTTCTTCTCTCTCTGACTCCTCGATCCTTACCATGCCCAGTTCAAATCACACGTCTCGTCCTCGAGAACAAGATGGCTGATCCCAACGGCCACTGTCGTCTCCCCACTGGTGCCCTAGTTTGTCTCAACTTGGGCTCCACATGCGTCGGTGATGCCATGGGCAACACCTCAGTCGGCGACGGCGCCACCCCACAAACAACTCCTCGGGCTGCGACGCCATGATCAACTCCTTCGCCCCCGCTCGCCTATATAGTATCGAGGACTCTGGAGTCTCAATCGCCTACTTGCCAGACGCCAGCGCTTTCTCCACCACTGCTTCCGACACCGATGGGTGGGACTGGGATTGGCTACACACAGCAATCGTGGCACAGAAGAAGCAACAGCGTGCCATGGCAGAACAGCGGCAGCAGCAGCAGCATGGGGTGACACCCTCCGCCAACAATCGCACCGCCACCGCCGCTACTGGTGCCGATGAGCAAACCAGCCTGTTCAAGGACGGTGACTTCCTGCCGCTCTTATCGACCGGCTCCACCACCAGCAGGCATCGCACCGCCCTCACTTCCGCCTCATCCCCGGCCCCATACCAACCGGGTCCTCCTCGTCCTCCGCCGCGGCCACCGGCGCGATAGGCTCCTCCTCTCTCGCACCGGCACCGGCCACTAGCGACGCTTGCAGAGGCCAAGACACTGCTGTGTGTGTTTTACCGGTTGAAGGTGTTGGAATCCTATCTTACTATAAAGTTACAACCCACTAAATACTAAAACTCAATGTGCAAAGATGTCACATCATCATCCACTAACAATTATTACATTTAAACATCATGCAAGCATGTTAATTATATTATCTATAACTTTATTTAGAGCTTTAAAATACAAGAATGTTAAATCATCATCCCACACAATTCACATAATATTTCAATATATCTCTTCACCATTTTTTATAATATCCTATAGGTCTATATAGTTCATCATCACTTAATTAGTTAATGTTATTTCTCTCTTCTCTTATTAAGCCATATCACATCAATTGTTTTTAATCCTTAGATAATTAATCTATGATCCAAATTATTTTTCTTATTTTTTTCTCTCATTGAGCCATATCATCTCAATTGTTTTAGCCCTTAAATGATTAATCTATACTTTAAATTATTTTTTTTTCTCTCATAAAGTCACGTCACCTTATTTTTATATTTGAATCATCATTCTATATACAATTTAAATTTAAATTATCATAAATCACATCAACTTATGTAAACTTATGTGTCTGGTTATTATTTTTATTTGTTGTTATGTTTAACTTAGTTAATCTTGACTAGTAGTACCAATATGCATGCGCTAGCTGCGAACACGCGTGTGTGGGGAGGTTAAGCAGTATGAATCGAGGAGTTAGGATCGTGTAAATGCACAGGTATTAATGTGAATGGCATTGCTTGCTCGCATGCATGCAACGGAGCCGAGGAGCCATGTTTGTGTGTGCCACGACGGGGACGCGTGTAGCCTCGTCGCTCACGGCGAGGAGGAGCAACGAATTGTGCCGGGGAAGAGGGGCAGCCGCGGGAGCCGTCACTCCGTCAGTGCGAGGAGTTCGCCACCAGGGGATGGTCCGATGGTGCAAGTACGGGCTCAACTGCATGTATGCCCATGGCGGCGTATAGGAGGAGCAGCGCCATGGGAGGGAGGAGTTCTTCGTCTTATTCGCAGTCTGGTCAGATGTTTGCTTCTGTTGTGGACTTGTGGTAAGATGCACCACTGCGTTTTTGCTGTTAAGGTTCTAGTAGAACTCATTTGATTTGATTTGTTTAATTTGAGTCGTGCTAAATAACTTGAGGAGAACTTGATGCATTGATGCGATATTGTTGATTGTGTTTTGATATCTGGATTCCGGGGAAGATTGATTAATTACAGTCATTACTACAAAAACCCACATAGGTACAGGTCATATAGGTAAAGGTTTGACAAAAGCCGACACCTATGAGTCTTTTTTCACCTTCGCACGATAAAAAGTAGAGAATTGACACCTTTAAGGAACTATAGGTACCCGTTTATTAAAAAAACCGGTATCAATACTATTGGTATCGGTTTTTAAAAAGAATTGACACCTATAATATATTATAGATACCGATTAATTAAAAAATGACACCTATAATATATTACAAGTGTCGGTTAATTAAAAAATCGACACCCATACCGGCAAGCAGCGGCGCCCGCGAGCCGAGCCGGCCTTATCCACTATCGCGCGTGCCTCTTCCTTATCCACTTGCGTCGTCGCCTCGGTCTCCACTCCTCCTTCTCGCCTCGCCCCTCGCCTCCTCCTCCGTCGCCCTCCCCTCCCCCTTCCCCTCCGTCCTCTCTCCCGGCCATTTCTCTCCCTCTGCACCCCTCTCCCAACCGACGAGCAGTGGCGCTCGCGATGGGCGACAGGCGCAGCCCCTCTACTCCCCTCTTTCTCTCCCTCTCCGTCGGCCTCCCATCGGCGGCACACAGATCTGGTTGGAGGCGACTAGATCTATTGGAGGGGAGAGGGTGGTCGGGGTGGTGGGGTTGGCGGAGGCGACGTGCGGCGGTGGCAGCGGAAGCGGCGGGTGGCCAAGGGACGCCGGTGGCAGTGGCCACGCGATTCGATTCGGGTGACCTCCCTTCTCCTCGTTGTTGGTTGGTTGGCTTGTTCGATTCGACGAGCACGACAGATATGAGAATGATTGTTTCATGGTTGCTGCTTTCCATTTCTTGCAGTCCTTCCATTGCAAGTTGATTTTTTGTTCCAAGGCCTCATCTTGCCTCGATTTTTTGTTCGCATGTCGATGCAGCTGAAATTTAGGGAGTTAGCACCGGGAGATTTGTGTGGAATTGAAGGAAATGCACTTGTGAATGTGTTGTTAAACTTCTTCATCCGATTCGATTGGAGTGTTATGTGTTGATTTGCCACCACTACTGTGTTAGATCGATGTCAATTGAGTGTTGATTGATGTGTTAGATGGATATCAATTGGAGTGTTAGATCGATGCCGCAGAAAGTTGTTTCAGCCGATGAATCAAGCTGTTATTTTTTGAATCCTTGAAACATCAAAGGTGCTAGTTATGGGGTAATAACCGGCACCTATAATCTCTATAGGTGCCAATTCCGTAACCGACACCTATATGGTTGGGCATTAGTGTCAATAAATTGGTGTCGGCTGAAAATCCGGCACCAATAGGGGTTTGTGTAGTAATGAGTTTGCATGTTTGGGAATGAGTGAGTTCCACCAATTTAAAAATCACACAACGCGAACGGCCAAAAAGGCCATTGCCGGAGGAGAAAGAAAAAAAGAAAAGAAAAAGAAAAAGAAAAAGAAAAAAAGAAAAAATTTCTAAGGTAAAAAAGAAAGGATGGTGGCAGCCCCCACTAAACTCCCAGTAGACCCTGTGTCAGCAGATGATCACAGATGGCCTTACTATAGGATGGACTCCAGAACCACTGAAACCAAAAAATTTAGGATAGACTCTGTTTTCTTCTAATATATTGACATACAATTTTTTTACACGTTCGTGAAAAAGTTTCGTCAATTTTCTTTTCAGTGCTCCACCTTATTTAGTGGCCAAAAGTCAGTGCTTCCTATGATCAGATGTTAATTTGCTTTCCGTTGTGGTCTGATGAGCCTATTGCTGAGACGAGATCTCGGTGCTTCCTACTACACAAATACTGTCATGTTCTATGAGAACTGCATCTTCACCACACGGCGCCCACATTGGCGGCCTCGCCTCAGTAGCGCCGCTAGATAAGTGTACGCGCCAGATTGTAGCTTCGTACCGCACTGCACTGCTAGCTGCATCATCAGCTTATCAGCTACTTGCACTGGATCGAGATGTGCTTGTCCCGCGCGTTTCCCGGACAGGACAAAGGAGAGTTTTTTTTATTTTTAATTTTATTTATTAAAAGATTTACAAAAATAATTTTCTATTTTGAAAATTTACAAAACTAATCGCCCATTGCCTACTGGGCGGGCGTTTTTTAAAAATCGCTCTCCCAGAGGGCGATTTTAGTGACGTGGCTGACGGCCGTTGGCCCGCAGGGGACGGCCGTCCGAGAGGGCATGGTATTTTTGCAGGCGGCCCCCTCGCCGCCCTCTAGGAGGGCGTTTTTTCACTGTTGGGGGGCCGCCTGCAGAGGGCGGCAAGGGATGACATATTTGCAGGCGGCCCTCTCGCCGCCCTCTGGAAGGACGATTTTTCACTATTGCATTAAGTTTTGAAAGTTTTAAAGTTGTTTTTGTAAATATAATTTTGAAGTTGTTGTTGTAAATAGAGTTTTTTTAGAAATACTATTGTTGTGAAGTATAGTTTTTTGTTGTTATTAATACAAATTAATTTGTTAAGAGTTGTTTTTAACTTGTTATTAATTAATTAATGACATATATTTTATAATTGATTAATTATAATTTGTAAGTTGTTTTCATCATTAAGTTTGTAAGTAGTTTTTGTAAATATAATTTTGTTATAATTGATTAATACCCATTTTGAATTGAATGTTTGGAGAAACACATCGGATTTTTAATTTATTAATTTTAGATATATCCATTTTTAATTTAGTAATGTACAGAACTTTTTTTTTTAATTTGGTAAGAATTATTTTTAAGTTGTTAGTAAATAATTAATGACAGAATTGTTTATAATTGCTTAATTACAATTTATAAGTTGTTATTATAATTATAATTTATTTTAATTGACTAATACACATTTTTAATTGCATATTTGGATAAACATATCGGAGCTATAATTTAATAATTTTAGATATATCCATTTGTAATTTATTAATTTGTAGAACTTTATTTTGTTTATCGGTTATTTTGGGAAATTCCAAAAATCACTTTCGGATAGGGCTAAAAATTTGTAGAAGCGAAAATTGATTCTGTCTATTTCGAAAATTCCGAAAATCGTTTTCGGAGGAATCAAAAAATTTCGAATTCACAGAACATGTTTTTAGAAACCGAGAAGAAACTTTTTTTAAGAATTGATGTTGAGCACATCCATGACCGTACCGAAACAAGGAGAAGTTGTACTACAATTTAAACATGATACACCTGATTTCATTGGGGTTACATAGATAAGATTAGATTAGAACTAGAAGGAAGGTAGTGCAAGAGTTGAACACGACGAGGATACAACTACCAACTCGTGCATACTACTGAGTGCAACGAGGCCACTTTCCCTTCCTCTGCGCATCGGGATTCTCCTCCATTGCTGCCTTCGCTCGCCGCGCACGCTCAAGCTTCCGCTCCCGCTCTTCCCTGTACGCAGCAACATGCCGCCTTTCCGCCTCAGCCTTGTGCTCTTTTTCTGCGGCCTCCTCCTTGCGTCTCTGCTCTATCTTCTCCTTGCGCTCTGCATCCTATTGCCGCATGTACTCCAACCGCTCCTTGTTTTGCGGCTTGATCTCGGTGTCAATCCACTGCTCAAAATCACATAGCGGTGGAGGGTTCTGCAACAAATGCAATGTTTACTAATCAAATAAGTTGTTCAAGACTATTTAATACACCAAATAATTATTACAAAACATCAGTTCCTCACCATTAAGTTAATGCGGCGGATCGCAGGTGTTGGCTCAAACTCAAAATTGGCACACATCCAGTATCTCTGCATGTACGTCTCCTCTTCATCGGACTTGGCTACCTTGCAAGGATCACCGCACCAGCACATGGGCACTGGAACACCGCTAGGCAAAGGCAATGGGTCGCAGGCATTTCCAGTCTTCGGGCGATAACTACAAGTTAACAATAAATGAAACACCCTAACCCGTTAATCTAGGATTCCTCATTTCATGCACAACGAATAACACATAATATCACAGAAACGAATTATGTTACCTTGACTTGGTAGCTTTTCCACGCCTTGGCATCCTACAGTTTTAAAAAACAACTATCAAATATTGTAAACACCCTTAATACTTCTCATTGTACGGTCAAATATAGTACTACTACAAATCAAACGTGTGCACAACAAATCTAGCCTAAAACTATTGACACTTCTAAGTGCTACAGATGTACTCACAAATTTCAACATATCTACTCACAGTGCTACAGATCTACTCGCAAAAAATCCTGGGTCCGCATGTACGTGCTACAGATCTACTCACAAATTTCAAATACATGGTAATTACACTAGTATGCGACACAAAATATAACCATACGTCGGGATATTGTACTAACCTGCGATCGAATAAGCATAGCAACAACGCTTCGCGGCTCTTCTCCTTCTTCCTCACCTTTCTCTTTTTTTTCGTTCAATTGTGACCGGTTGAAATGACCACTTCCTAGGGCCATTGGATGAAGAGCGTGTATTCGAACCTATGTAATATATAGTGGAAGAAGGAGAGGCACATATCCATCTAACATGAGTTCACCAGTAGCGTGGATTTGACAACACGTTCACGCGGCAGCGCAAATTGAATGATTGTGTCGAACAAAGCATCGGCAAAAGCTGAGTCCGGACGCCTTCACGCGCCAAAAGATGATAGCGACGTATCGTAAGCGTCAGTCACGGGCCAAAAACTGGCAGGGACCAATCGTAGCCCTCTGTTACGCGCCGAAAGTTTTTCGTCGTTTCGTTCAGTAGATGTATAAGTAGTTTTAGCACAGTACGGATGACGGTAGGCATATGTACTAATCGATAGAGGCAATGCAGCTGACGGAGCGTGAGGCTCCTCACCGGGAGACCGCGTGGGCCCCCCTTTGCCGGTTCGACCGGGGGCGCTAAGTGAGGTTCTTCGCCCTCGATTCTGAGGAACGTCAGCGAGAGAGGAAACGCACAAGACGCGGGCGACGTAGACAGGTTCGGGCCGCTGAGAAGCGTAACACCCTACTCCTGTGTTCTGGTGGATCTGAGGGTCTCCAACAATACAAAGGGAATTCTATCTCTCCAACGTCTCCGCCGGAGTCCCCCTCTCTTTCCTAGGCCTGGGCCTCCTTTTATCTGATCAGGGGTCACCACATGGGCCTCAAGTTGCCTAAGAAAAGAAACATTCTTTTTACAATCAGGGATAGTCTACAGCCGGAAGTGACTTCTGACAAGCATGGTGCACGCCTTCTGCCCCGCTCGCCAGCTCTCCTGGTGGACGCCCGTTTCAAACTTCATTCAATGGCCGGCGACTTCCTTGCCACGCCTGCGCTGAAATCTGGATTGGATCTGACCGGGACTGACATACCAACTCCAGGAGTTAGCACGCCGGCTCCGGCTAGGGACGAGAGCCAGGAGGCTCTCATCATTCCGACGGGACGGGGCGAGGCGTGCCATCGGCCGCCTGTCGCCACCTAACCCGCGATCTGACCGGTCTGTGACCGGTCACACACCGCGACCGGTCACGGACCGGATAAGCGTGCGCTGCGCCGCATTAAATGCGGCGTGGTGCGCTCGCCTGATCCGCTATAAATGCGGTTAGGTGAGCCCTGCTGTGCTCACCTAACCCACACACGTGGCGCCAAAATCACAGGGGGTCGGGGCGCCCCAGCCCTCGGGGCCGAAACGGGAGCGGCCCGACCCCTCGGGGAGACAGAGGAAGGGGTGGCCACGTCACCCTCGGGCCCGACCCCCCGGAGGGGGTCGGGACACGTGGAGGACCGCGGCTACCCAAGCCTCTAGTCATGACACCCCCGGTCCCATGTCACCGACAGCAGCGGTAGCAGAATTATAAAAGTAGTACTGGATCACAAAAATATAAACCAGAAGAACTGTATGTACAGACACACTAGAGGTGGACCACTACTGCTAAGCCCTCTTGCCCCTGTCTCTGCTACCCTGGGCCCTAACGTGTCCCTGCGAGTACGTCAAATGGTCCGGTGGTACGGCACGAGCTGCCCGTCCCTCCGGTACTGGTGTGTCCGCTGGCTGCTCCTGGGTCTGCGGTGGTGGAGCTCCGCCAAGCTGTGACGAGCCAAGTATATCCTGCTGTGTCGCGTCCTCCAAGTTGTCGTCGTAGAAATGGTCGCTAGGACCAGCCCCTCTGGCGTGTGAAGAGGACGCTCCTGCACCAAAGATCCCCGCCTGAAACCCTGTGGGAGGAATGACATAAGATTCATGGAAGTAAAAATTTTTTGTATGAACGAGTACAACAAATGTGAATAACGGATCACGCATGCTCACCTAGAGGGACACGCGGCTGCATGTCTGGACGAGGGATCGACGCTCTGTGCGACGAACTGCTAGCTCCAGCGAAGGCGTGGGAAGGCAGAGGGGGACCTGCGTGTGTGTTTATTTTGTTGTGACGTGGTCATGTTAGCGATAATAAATCAAATATTATGGAAATAATCTATGGGCATAGCAGTACCGTGGGAAGCCGCTGCTGAAGGTCGCACAACGTCGGCCCTAGGGGCGCGTGGACGTGCTGGCTGTGGACCACCTGGAGGTACCGCGTCCACGGCACTGCGACAAGAGAAGAAGCGCATCACAGCGCTCATCTTCGACTGCATCCGGTCGAACGTCAGCCTCTGCTCAGGTTCACTGAGGTGTAACCCAGCGCCCAACCTGACTAGCACCGAGTTAATATCGGCGTTGACCGCTCGTGCAGCGTCGGCCTATTCACGACATATGAAAGCATGTCAGTATCAATCCGAGAAATAAATGAAACAAGCGAGCATAAGTTCAACGTACCCCCAAGAAGTACTCTCGGTCACGGTGCGTGGGGTACGCGTCCGTGACAGCGACAACGTGTGGCTGTGGAGCGGCTGGAGTATACGTCACACGAGCACGAGTGCGAGGTAAGTACCAGCGGAGGTAGTCACGGTAGTGGTCGTCTGTGTGTGGAAAGATCTTGTCGATCACCTCCTCCGGTGCTAACAGCCAGTCGTCCATGAACTGCTGTACGCGTGGTGCCCACAGTGTGCCGGCTAGCTGTCCCCGGCGGGTCAACCTGCGAAGAGCATGCACTTAGATAGCTCAATGAATGTAGAAACATCATATGTGTAATTTGGACGCATTGTACTCACGAGTGGTCTGCAGGGAGGACAGTAGGCGCCATGTCTCCGGGAAAAACCTGCCTCAGCCCAAACTGCCGCATCACCCGCTGCGGGCAGTGAGGCTCGACGAAGATGTCGAACACCATCGGCATCGTCGTGAGCCAGTACGCCATGTCACGTGTGCAGAGGGACAAAAGTCCAAGTGGTGCTCTCGCTGCCACCGCCTGCTGCGTGTACGGCTGCCAGACGACGTCGTTGGGCTGGAGACGGTCGAACTCGAACACGAAGTCCGGGTAACCCCGTCTGACCTGCACGTGGGCGTAACGACGCTGCGAGATACAAATATGGTACAAATATAATTGATTGTTACAGACGAACGTGAAAGAAAATGGACGGTGCAATGTGCGAAAGAACTACTCACCCCACGTCGACACCAATACGTCCCCATCGTGGGGCCGTCCTCCGGCCACTCCGCGCTGCGTCCTGTCCCGTACGGTGCGGGGTCCACCACAGGCCGTCCTATGGCAAACCTCTCAGCTGCCCAAAGCTGAACCAGCAGAGGGCAACCAGCGAAGAGCGCCCCCGCGTCGGTCTTCGTGCACGCCTCACAGAGGGCACGGTAGGTGGCCGCTAGCACTGCTGACCCCCAGCTCCACCTAGGCACATTGCCTAGCTCAGCATCCGCGATGCCACGCGCGTAGTGGATCAAACCCTTGTCCACAGCGTGGCCTGTAGTGCTGGTAAACATCACCCATCCGAACAGCCAGAGCAGGTACGCCTCTAGGACACGTCGAACTGAGTACTCATCGGCGTCCGGGTGGAGCTGGTCAGCCTGTAGCAATGAACCAAATATTAGTACAAATGAATATATTTGTTCAAAAAACCAAAAACCCGTTCAAAGTTTGAACTTACGGTGAACTGAAGCAGCCAAGCCTTGCTTGGCCCGGCGGTAGTGTACGGGTGTAGGCCAGTGGGCGGAGGTACACCCGAAAGGCGCATCACGTGCGCGAAACGCTCCGTGAGATCCTCCTTCCATCCCCCAGCACCGTCCACAGGCCCAACAGCGTCTCCAGCGAGAGGTAGACCCAGGAGGTACGACACGTCCTGTAGTGTCAGAGCCATCTCCCCACAGGGAAGATGAAACGTGTGCGTCTCGGGCCTCCAGCGGTCTACTAGAGCGGCAAGGAGAGACCGGTCTACATCCCAGCGCCTCGCTGGGTCTCTCTCGTCCGCCCCAGCCTCAACAAGCCTACACAGTGGTAGGAGCCCTGCCTCACGCAACCTGCGTAATGTAAACCTCACACATTAGTACCAAAAAAGTATTACTGCGGTCAAATATGATGATTTAATGTTTGAACGAGCTGTACCAGGGAACGTGTCGTGGGTCAACACGCAGCAACTGGCGTGAAGTACGTGGGCGGAGGGTGCCGAGCTGCGCACCCTGCACGGCAGACATGTACGAGCGGTGGTTCCTGTCAAGGCCACGGCTGAAGAGCTCAGGTGTGTCGTCAGCCATACCTGCATGGCAAATTATGATTAGAAAAACAGTAAAAATTACTTACACATAGTTAGGAACAGTACAAACAAATATTACTTCAACACAATGATACAGAGTTTACGACAACATTACGGTGCTACATCAAATTGTTTGCAAGTCTAGCTTACATTACATCATTGAAATTACATGATACGACTACTTAGTTCGAATACTCATTACGAT
This sequence comes from Oryza officinalis, assembly GCA_008326285.1. Classification (NCBI taxonomy): domain Eukaryota; kingdom Viridiplantae; phylum Streptophyta; class Magnoliopsida; order Poales; family Poaceae; genus Oryza; species Oryza officinalis. Next base: position 23,945,835 of record BDMV01000005.1, read on the forward strand.
ACAATATCGGTCTACTTCATGGTTCCTAAACAATATTAGACCGTCGCATCCCCTGCCGCACGAGGACGCCTGGGACGTGCTCGCCTGGTTGTTGTTCCTTCCCCAGGTGGTCGGCTTCCATCACCTGCCTCTCCAGATGGACCGTCATGCGAGACGCTCGGACCCTCCGCATTCTTCGGGCATTTCTTGTAAGTGTGGTCGCGTTGATCACACTTGCTACAACGTATAGTCCTACCACCAGCTTCGGCCTCGTCCATGTCATTTCTGATGCGTCTTGTTTGACGCCGGCCCTTTTTCACCCTTACCTTGGATGGATCCGGAATGTAAATAACTTGGGGCCTCAGAGTTGTGTAAGATCCTGTGATCCCGAACCCATATATCTCCTCACTCCATGTATGAAAGATTGCTTCTTTCTTGAAATAATGTGACACGTACACATCGGGAAGTATGCCACAATCACCTGCTGCGGCAAGTACGTGAGAGTAAGGCAGGTGTTGAAGCTTTGGCTTCATACAGCTGCAACTGCATTCGCCATCGGCCTTAAGGACACATTCCTGCACGGCTTGCTTGCGGTAGATACCCTGCCTGCTCCTATCAACACACATTATTTCATACCGATGTACTTTTGTGCCTTGAGGAACAACTCTATGTCTTTGTGCCTTGGCAATTTTATCTTCCATGTACTTAGTCACTACACTGCCAAATATTATCTTGTTATCAGCCATTGAGGAAAAAATTTTGTTGTATCGATCCCTGAAGTAGGCATGTGTGCCGTGAAGGATAAATTCGACAATATCAACCAACGGGAGTTCTCGCACTCCTCGCATTACCCAGTTGTAAACCTCGGCCAGATTAGTTGTCATTATGCCATACCGAGAACCATCGGTGTCGTACAGCAGAGACCACTTCTCCTTTGATTCGTTCTCAATCCAATGGGTGAAATTTCGGATAGATGATCCCGACCTCCTTCTCATTGTGGGTGGATCGTCATGCAATGGACCAAGAGGTACGGGAGGCTCGTCAACTTCAGCTTGTGGCCGACGAGATTGCTCGTCTGTTTGCTTACTTGTCAACTCATCCAACCTTCTCCACAACTCATTAAATTTCTTCTCTTGATTCTGTGCACAGAGCCTCTTGAAAAGATCCGTCAGATGCTTATTCTTGAATTGCTTGTAGAAATTAGCACCCATATGACGCATGCACCACCTACTACGTACATCGGGCCACCTTGCTGAAATTCCCTTCTCATACCAACCGTTCTTCAGGTATTCAATAGCCCGCAACATGCCCGCATGGCGATCATGTATAAGGCAAACATTGGGTCTCATACGGACAACTGCCATGTGCACTCTTTCCAGGAACCAGTACCAGCTTTCAGTGTTCTCGCTCTCTACAAATGCAAAAGCCATAGGTATCACCTGATTGTTCCTATCAGCTCCGATCGCTCTCAATATCTGACCTCTGTATTTACCGGTCAGAAATGTTTCATCTATGCATAGTACAGGACGACAATGCACAAAAGCGTTGATGCAAGCACCCAATGAGAAAAATGCTCTTTGCAGCACACTGTTGGTAGGATCATGAACCGATGGAAATGTATGGATGTCATAGTAGGTATTACTATTCCTCTGTGCAATGTTGCCTAACAGACGAGGCAAATTATCGTACGATGCTTCAAATGTGCCATACCTCATCTCTATAATCTTTTGTTTGGTCCTCCAAGCCTTGGCATAACTTATGGTGTACTTGTATTTGTTTTCAATGTGGCTAATAATTGATCTTGGTTCAAAGCCACTGTTGGAGACAACACTGCTATACATCTCACTTGCAACAAAAGCTGTAGTGATGTTACGGTGATACTTTTCCACCCCTTGTAAGTGGCACTGATGCTCGGTCACTATGCTAACTTTCCAATAATCAAACCATTTACCCTTATATGCATGGACGCGCCATGGACAATCTTCCCTCATGCACCTTACTTCGTACACATAGTTCGTTGACTTGACCACCCTAAACTCTCTCTGCAATGAGACCGCCCAATGCTTCACGGCCTCCTTCATATCCTCCTTATGAGCATACCTAGCACCCTAAATTACCTCGTTCTCCTTGTATTCCCAGGGTGTATATTGCCCCTCTGAGACAACAAGTCCTGAGAAGTCCTCTTTTGTCCAATCAGTGGGCATTATATCGTCTTCCTCATCGGATGACAAGTCGCCCTCCGCTTGCTCGTTATCCGAATCTTCCCTCTCCATTCCATCGACGATTGTACCGACTATCTCCCCCTCATCCGCCATGCCCATGGCCTGCATGACCCTTGTTTGATTTTCGTCATTGTTTGATGGTCCTACACAATCGCCCACCTGGCTAGGACCCTCAACATTTTCGGTTTTTATTCCAAGGTTTCTATCCTTTTCATGCACCGAAACAAAAATAACAAGGGGCCATGAGCGTTCAAAAGCCATCTCCACATACCGTCTCCAAGCATCAGTGCTATCCATGGGCATTAGTTCCCAAAAAACCTTCTGTTGCACGACTCACTACAACAGATACTGACATTGTGTTGACTTCTAGGTCTATTCTAAATCCTCGCAGCAACCAACTATAAATTGACTGAAATGTTCTCTCGCCAGGCCTATCGATGCCCTTCGATGTCATTCTAAAATCTGACAGATCAACACCATCTTGACCAAATCTAAGGTTGCCTTGACCGTGTACTAGCTGAAACATGACCTTACTTGACATTCTGCCTAATGTAACAAAAAAATAGGTTAACTAACTTTCAAACATAACCACCGGATCTAATGTCGAATTCATCAATATGTACTACGCCATAAGTTAAAGTTTCTGAAAATGTATTATCTGTCCTAGGTCTCAAATTCTACAAATCGGATACGTGCTCCAGATATATCATATAACTCAAATATATAGTTTGCACTATGTCCTAAGTCTCAATTTCTATAACTGTCCTAACTCAAATATATAGTTTGCACTAAACCCTAAACCCTAACCCTAAACCCTAAACCCTAACCCTAAACCCTATCCTTTGTTCTTAAATTATACAAACTAACAGTGTGCTCCAGATCTACTAAAATATATGACAGTACAGCTAAAATGCAATGTAAATTTCAAAGAAAATATTGTGTTTACCTGCTGTGGAGTCAAAAAATGGACAGGGCTTCGCCGCTTTCCTTCAGCTCTCTCTCACCCCTCTCTCCTTCTTTTTTTTCTGGATTTTTAGTGAATACAATAAAAATTTGCAAAGGGGGAGGACATATATATGGGGGGGGCTAAAAATCGCCCTCCCAGAGGGCGTTAAGGGGGCCGCCTGCAAAACCGGCACGGGCAAAAATCGCCCTTCCAGAGGGCGGCGAGGGGGCCGCCTGCAAAAATGCCATCCCTCGCCGCCCTCTGCAGGCGGCCCCCCCAACAGTGAAAAATCGCCCTCCTAGAGGGCGGCGAGGGAGCCGCCTGCAAAAATGCCGCCCCCCCTCGGATGGCCGTTCCCCCGGGCGTGACGGCCGTGTGCCACGTCACTTAAATCGCTCTCTAGGAGGGCGATTTTTAAAAAACGCCCTCCCAGTAGACGATAGGCGATTAGTTTTGTAAATTTTCAAAATAGAAAATTATTTTTGTAAATCTTTTAATAAATAAAATTAAAAATAAAAAAAACTCGGACAAAGGAGACGTGTATATTGGCGCGGTAGCGGGAAAAAGTCCACTGTAGATCCCTCAATTATGGGCCGACTTTCGATTGCGTCCCCCAATGGCAAAACTAGTTATAGAGCTTCTAACAATTAAAATCATCGGCGTAAATCTAGTCCCTAGTCACGTTGGATGATCGTTTTGTCCTACGAGACATTCATGTCATGCCACAACTATGTGGTATTTATCTGGCAATTAAAGATTAGGACCCACACGTCAATTAGAGAACACTATTATAAAAATAATGGGAACACATGTCCGTGGGCCATCTCCCCTTTTACCCCATCTTTCCTCCTGGATTTTTCTTACATTTTAGACTTTTTTAAAAACTTATTTTATAAATAGACCCCTAAAAAACTTATTCCGGAAATAGACTCTTTTCGTGACGCCAACGTCATTGGCACTATGGTCTAACATGACGACGCTAATGACATTGGCGCCGTCCCCTTAGCCTCCCCGAAGAAGCTAAGTCACTTGTATAAAAGGAGAGGGCATCAATGTCATTGACGCCGAGAACCTGTTTGTAGAAATGTTCAAAAATGACCTATTTCTAATAAAAAATATTTATAAATAGGTCCTCGGCATGAATGATGCTAGCGTCGAGAACTTATTTGTAATTTTTTTTAATTATAAATAGGTCCTTTTAAAAATTTTACAAATAAGCCCTTGGCGTCAATGACATTGGCGCCCTCCCCTTTCATATAAGTAACTTAGCTTCTTCGGGAGGCTAGGAGGACGGCGCCAATGTGATTGACATTGTCATGTTGACGTCAATGACGTTGGCGCCACGAAAAAGGACCATTCTCGAAATAAGTTTTTTCAAAGGTCTATTTATAAAATAATTTTTCACGAGGAAACAAAAATTGAAAAATCTAGTCTTTCCTCTCAGCTTTCCCCCATTAGAGGACAAAGCCAGGAGCTCATCATCACGAGGAGCGGCGACGGGGTCGTCGAAGTCGGGCTTGGCACTGGCGGTGGCACTTTCTCCCTGCCTTCCTGTATCTCCTGTGCGTTATTCGATACGTTCGAATGTCCGATTTGGTTTAGCTTATTGTAGCTACATGCGAAACAAGGTGGGTTATTATCGTATTATTAATTAAGTATTAACAAATATAAATTTAAAATAGATTTATCTAATTCTTTTAAAAAATTCTATATAAAGCTTTTGCACGAAAATTATTTATGCACAAACCCAAACAACGCCAGGGCCTAGTTGCACTGAGGGAGGGAGTCGAGGCGTGCCGTTTTGGGATTAGTTGGCGCTGTGACCGTTGCGCCTCGTCACGCAACATGCATTTCAGCCTGAACTCTGAAGGCTCGCCCATAGTCATTATTAGGAAGTTAGCTAGGGAATTTGGCTGGGGGTGGGACGAGCCTGTCACACCTCTTCCATCCCTTTGGTGAAGGCCTCATCGGTTGCTTTTATTTTTTTAATAAATCATAATAATTTATTAGACAATAAAAATTAATTTATATGTAAAATTTTTATATATGTGTTTATAGCGACTTAAAAGTCAATGCTGAAAAAACTATGTTAAAAATATTAACTTCAAAGTTAAGTTTAAAAATTTAAATTTTAGTTTAGTTTTGATTTATTAGGACAATCAATGGTGCTCTCAGTGTAAAGATCAATTCCAACAGATGGGGCCAGTCAAATACACAATATATTTTTGTTAAAAAAAAGATCGTCATATTTGTGACTTTTGATGAGATTACTTGTCAGAGTGAGTACAACAAGAAAGTAAGCGAAATATAAGAGTTGCTATATTAGATTTATGCTCACATGAAAAAAAGGAAAGAGTAAAGAAACGAGCTATATATTTACATATTTATTGACAGCTACAACATAAACTCCAACAGACTTTTTGAGAGAAAGAAGTGGGTGAGGTATTGATGATATACTCCGGTATGTATCTATAGCTAACTATCATATGGGTGGCTATTAAATTAACAGTAGATATTGTGTATTAATTTTTATAACTAGTAGTTGGTTACTCTTGTAGTAATTGAAAAATATGATGAATCTATAAATATTGGAAACCATACTGAGATAGGTGCAACTCGCCCTACTTTTCAGCGAGAAGAGAGTTGTTTGGGTTAGTGATAAATAGACTCACATAGCTTACAAATGAGGATTGGCAAGGTTAGGTTTCAGAGTCATGTATTGATATCACATATACACGTGTCAAAGCTAACTGAGGGCTCACTTAAAAGTTACTTCCTCTGTACCTATATTTTTTCGCATGATCTTCAATAACGTACTTTGATCATTAATTTATTTCATATTATGTCGTCAATAACTATAAAATTACTATTACATGAAAGTATTTTAAAATAAAAATCTAATGATATAACATACATACTTAACGTAGATATTGTTAGTGTAATTATTAGTCAAAATTTACTGAGTTTGATTTTTCTGAAAACAACGACGTCCTATAATTTGAGACGAAGGGAGTAAAACAAAACACAAAACATACCATATCTCTAAAATTAAAATATGCTATGAAATTTTTTTTTTCGCATGCGGAGGAGATAAATGTCCGCATGTGAAAATCGCTTTTTCTATGCGATTCTTAACCGAACAACATTCAAATCTTCGAACAACATTCAAATCTTTTTACATGCGGATGTTCTTCTAACCCACCTGAAATGAAATAGGGGGTGTGTTTACAAAAAATGGTTTTCTAGTAGTTGCTCGAAGCCATCGTTGTGCCCGGATCAGTTGTCGTCGTCATGGTGCCGAAGCAGCCGTCGGGATCCACCACCGTCGTTGTCGTTCGAAGCCATCGCCGCTGTCGTCATTACTCGATGTTGCCGGATCTGTCCCTCCCATCGCCGGATTCCCGCGTGAGGGAAAGCAGAGGTGGTGGCACTACTACAAAAACCCTCATAGGGACCGACCTTATAGGTGCCGGTTCATTTAAAACCGGCACCTATGAGCTTTTTCCCACCTTTCCGCAGGATAAAAAAATATAGAACCGGCACCTATCCTATAGGTGCCGGTTTTTCAACAGAACCGACACCTATAATATAAATATAGGTGTCGGTTCTAGAGAAAAACCGGCACCTATAATATAGGTGCCTGTTTTTTAGCAGAACCGACACCTATAAAAGTTAGTATAGGTACCGGTTTTTTATAAAAACCGGCACCTATTTAAAAAACCGGCCAGCCTTATCCATCCATCCATCTTTCTCTCTCGTCGTCTCTCTCTCTCTCGTCCTCTCCCTTATCCATCCATCCATCTCTCTCTCTCGTCGTCTCTCTCTCGAAGCAGACGGAGAAGATGGGCAGCGGCCCTCTCCCTGCCCGGGGGCCCTCCCCCCTTCTCTCCTCCTCCAGGGCGGCGCGGCGGTGGAGAAGGCCGGCCGACGCGGGCGAGGCCGACACGGGCGAGGCCGGCGCAGGCGAGGCCGACGCGGGCGGCTGGAGGAGGCTCGCCCCCCTCTCGCCTTCCTCTCCTCGCAGCGGCGCGGGTGAGGTGGAGGCCGGCGCGGCGAGGTGGCGGCGACGGCGGTGGAGAAGGCCGGCCGACACGGGCGAGGCCGGCGCGGGCGGCTGGAGGAGGCTCGTCCCCCTCTCGCCTTCCTCTCCTCGCGGCAGCGCGGGTGAGGTGGAGGCCGGCGCGGCGAGGTGACGGCGACGGTGGTGGTGGTGGAGGGGGTCTGGATCTCGCCGGCCTCCTCTCTCCCAGGGGACCTCCCCCTTCCCTTCTCCTCCTCTTCCGGCGCGGCGTTGGGTGGCAGCTGACGGTGTGGAGACAGGCACGTCCAAGTGGCGGCGTGGAGGCCGGGCGAGGTGGTGGTGGCGGCGGTGGAGAAGGCCGGCGGCACTGTAGGGGGCCATCTTTTTTTTTATTTTTTTAATAGTATAGGTGCCGATTCTAAAACCGGCACCAATAAGATTGAGGCAAAGGTGCCGAGTAATAGGTGCCGACTGGGAATCCGGCACCTATAGCCAGTTCCCAACCGGCACCTATAGGCGTTTCTGTACTAGTGTGGTATCCGCGCGGGAGGAGGAGAGGCCACCGGATCCATCCTTTCTGTCACCGCCGCCAGCAGATCCGCGCGCGTGAAAGGCAGAGAGATGGTGGGATCCGCGCGGGAGGAAAGAGATCGCCGGGAGGGGGAAGATGTTCGAGTGTACACAAGCTGGTAGTCTCTGCGACTCTGTAGTTCTGCGCCGTGTCCTACTCCTGGGCGACCACAGCGCGCAGCGAGCAGAATCTCAGTTTTAGATCGAATAGGAAAACGGGATCTAGCTAGGACAAATACGATTCGGTCGACAAGTCCATGCAGGCCAAAGATTAAATTCATACGTACGTATATATAATGTACACGAGCTAGTCCCCCAATGCAAGCACGTACGTACAGATCGAAGACGTACGATGTCTGCATCCAGTCTTAGGCGGAAAGTTGTTGTACCTCCAGCCGGCGTCATGGACGATGAAGGCGCCTGGTCACCATGGGCGGATCTCCAGCCGGAGCTGGCAGGCATGGTGTTCTGCCGGCTGCTGTCCTACGGCGACCGCCTCCGCTTCCGAGCCGTGTGCCGTCGGTGGCGCCTCGCCGCGCGGCAGCAGCACCCTTTGCCGCCGGCGCTCCCCTGGCTTAACTTAGACCGCATGACCTACCAGAGCCTCCCCGACGGCGAGGTGCACCGCATCCCCGTCCCCGACGAGCTGCCTGCAGGCACGGTCTGTTGCGGCTCGTTCGATGGCTGGCTCCTCTACGACTGCAGCGAGCAGTTGGAGTGCTTCCTGAGGAACCCTATCTCCAAGGCCAAGATTGATTTGCCCTACTACTGTCACTGCGACGAGGCCATCCTCCCCGTGGGACAACAAACCATGTGCTTCCTCGACGCCGTGTGGAAAATCGTCGTGTGCTCGCCTGATCTCCTTGCCGCCGTCATCGCCGGCTCTGGCGTTTTCTTCCACCGGCCAGGCATGCACTCAACCTGGTTATTTGCCGCCGGCAGCCCCTGCTATGCGCACGACATAGCCTACTACAATGGCAAGCTCTACTCCATTAGCAGCGACGGGGAGCTTTTCGTCCACGAGTTTAGCAATAGCATTAGTGAGATCGTGATCGACACAGCTCCTCTTCCGGACAAGGAGAATCTCCGTCAAGACTACAGTTGTCATGGCTACAGTTGGCGGTGCACCTTTCACCTCGTCATGTCGTGCACCGGCAAGCTGTTGATGGTTCGATGGCGGTGGCGTCTCCCCATATTCTACTATCCGCGCCATTGGAGTGCCAACGAGCTGAGAAAGGAGATCAAGCTGGACGTGTTCGAGGCAGATCTGGAGAAGCGCCGGTGGTTGGAGGTGAAGGAGCTAGGTGACCAGGCTCTCTTCCTCGGCATCACATGCTCCAAGGCACTCCCATTGCCGGACCATGGCAACCGTATATTCTTTTTGGGCTTCAACATAACCGAATATTGTTTGGGTGGGATCATCCATGGCATCGGCGACTGCGTCTACTGTGTGTATGACATGAAGAACGGCACATTCAAATTTGACAATCCAAAGACGGAGGGGTTGTCCTATGGGTCAGAGGGAAACCTCTCTCAACGATGGAGACCTGACTGGTTCTTCCCATGTGAGTGAATTGTTTTTCATTTTAAGTTGTGTGTGAGTACATGCTTGTATACATCTTGGCCCGTGGCATCTTTAAAATTCGGATTTGCTAAAAATGTGTCGACATATTTTTCTGTTAAAAACAATCGTTTTTTTTACGTGCTTCTCATACCTGAGACCCCGAGTCTAGCTTCTTCATACCTGCCACTGTCAGTCTGTTGTCTAGTTTCTCACATGAATCTCTCTCTTTTCATTGCCCAAAAAAACTCATGCCATATCATCCATTGAATTTAGTTGGAGTGAAAGAGGTGAGAGAGGAGAAAGAAAACGATCAAAAGTGAAACTGAAAAATTATCATGTAATTACATTCTAGTTACACTATAGTTACAACAATGTAAGTATAATGTAATTACAATACAAGTGAATGTAATTATAGTGTTGTGGGGCACGCCGAATATTTATACCGTCCGGTGCCTATTGTAACCATCACATGATTTTGGATGAGTGAGATCCATACACGCATAAATAGCTACTCAAATCTCCATGTGTCCACGATCACAACATAACACCATACGATGTGAAATCCGCAATGTCGAATAATGAGCAACCAGTCAACTTTAGCCTGAAATGTGCCCGTCAAACCATACGAAGGTGGCGACCAGATGTATTACACTTTCAGGAGACTTGACAAAATGTTGCCTGAGCTCTACAACATCTCATTTGGTCACTACCCTTACCCATGTCTAACTAGTCCCAAAGCAAGAGACTAACTAAACACTTTCATCAAAGTATTGGCTTAGATTAATAAGGCATACAAATATTTAACTTTAAATTATAACTAAGATTAGATATACATAGACCAATTGGCCAAATAAATAGTGGTTCACAGCGAAAGCTTATCTACCTAGAACCAATAAGCAAGCCAACTAGGGTAGACCCTTATTGAACCTTTCTGAAGAATAACAGAACCCGTAGCACACATCTACCTGCAACACAACTAAAATATACCACAAAGAAATAAATGTCAATACATTAACTGTATTAATGTACTAGCAAAGCAATACAATCCTACATACATGCAATATTTAAATATCAAGGAATGACTTTTTGTGGTCTCATAATTGTATAAAGCTAAATATGTTTCACAAATATTTTGCAACGGAATTTTAAATGAGCATTTGCAAGACTTAGCATAATCATCATGGTATGGCATCACATTAGTAACATAGCAGCATCATATTCATCATCATAATACCATTCTTGTGCCTTCCATGGCAGCAAGCATCATATCTCAATTTCAATCCACACCGGGCAAAATCATCGCTTCAAGTAGTTGAGAATCAAGTTCAAAAGCATTTGTAAAACATAAAACATAAAACTATACTCATAACACACACTATGTCGCTTATATCGCTCATTACCATGAGCACGGCTAATCGATTAGTTTTAGACTCTACAGAATTTGTACAACTTTATCCACATGATGTGAATCGCTCTAGTTTGTTCGGTACCCGTCGGTACCATCACACTTTATACATTGAATGTAGTCTAGAGGTCACAACGTGGCCTTTATATTACCTAATGCCTAACCTTGCATGAGCACGATAAGTGTGAATCAACCCAGACCATCCCCACCACGCCACAGTTCAAATCACATGCCTTGTCGCCTCGCCCTCAACCAACATGGCCGATCCCAACAGCCACTGCCACCTCCCCGCCGGTGCCCCAAGCTATCTCAATTTGGGCTCCGTCTCCATCGGCAATGCCATGATCAACTCCCCTGCCGCACCTGCTAGCGCTGACCCGTACATGATCAATCCCTCTGCCGGTGATGCCATGATCAACAACTCCGCCCCCGGTTCCATCACACTCGTCAATGAGGAACTCGGCGCAACCCCTACCTGGCGCGTCAACTGACGATTCTAGAAATCGACAATAATAAAAAGGGTAGCGAATGAGACTTAAAAATAGATGGATGCAGAAGACAAGGATGTAGACAGTTTCAGACCCTCTCAATGAGAGGTAATACCTTACTCCTGTTTGGGGATTGTATCCGTCGAGTGTATATTGATCTAACGGTCGAGTTGTGGTTATGCCCTTGGAGGGCCTCCTGCCCGCCTTATATAGGTTGAGGGGTATAATTACAAAGATAGAAACCTACCCGGATACAGTATCGGTTTTCTAAATCTACTTTACAATATTACCGAAGCATGACTTTGAACCATTTCTTAATACACAAGGAAATGTAATACCCAAATCATGGTTCGTTACATATTTCATATACACAATGTATTCTCTATATTAAGTCGGATGGATCAGCCGTGTGTATATGGTATTCATAATCTCCACACCTCTAGTTCTGCGCGTCGTGTCGTATTCCTTGTCGACCACAGCACGCGGCGAGCAGAATCTCAGTTTTAGATCGAATAGGAAAACGGGATCTAGCTAGGACAAATACGATTCGGTCGACAACGACAAGTCCATGCAGGCCACGGATTAAATTCATATGTACGTATATATAATGCATGTACATACGCATGTACGTCTTTACTTATTATAAAAATTGATGATGATTCCGTACTCATCCCTGTGTTTCGTCCATCATTGACGCGTTGCCCATCTCCCTGGGCGTCTGTGTCGCCTCCCACGGATCGAGTTCAGGACTCCATCTCACCTCTTCAATCCTGCTCTCGCACGTGACCAATGTTCCTACGTGTTCAGGCCAACCTCCCTCACCCTGCCTCTTTCTTTTTACTTAAAAAATCTGAAACTTTCCAATAGTCACGCAGTTTTTTGGTCCACCGGCAACATGGACTCTTTCTCCTCTCCGTTTTTTCCGCTATTTAGGGCATTGCGCGACGTGCGGCAACATGGACACTCTTCCTCCTCTTAGTTTTTCTCCCGACTCCCTTTTGTGGCCCGTTGACGCGATGTCGTCGTAGCTGAACTTCCTAGGAACAGGGGCCGGCAACCGCCGCTACCACTAACCCCACAATCACCGGATTGCACGAACGAATCACCGGCTGATTACTTCGATTTGTGGAGCCTTAGGCTTAATCTGTTTTTTTAATTAAGGTTTGGTCGATGGCGTTGGATTTCGTCTACGTCTTGAGGAATTGGCTCATTCTATCCCTGATGGATAATTGGATATTTGATTTGTTGGGCACATGGATGATTTCGTATAGGAACTGCAGATGATCTGCGCATTTGCACTGGATGTCTAACTGTAGTTATAGTGCTTATCGCTGGGATGACAACCGGTCCACAATACTACAGAAAAGATTTTTCTGTACGAGGCCCCCGGTAAATTCCAGGCGGGCCGTAAGTGGCGCCGCCTGGAAAAACGGTCCACCGGGGACCGGTCTCATGCCTGCACAAGATAATCTATTATCCCGTGCGGGCGTCTTAACATGACCGCACGCGATAATATCCATTATCGCGTGCGGTCGCATTAAGCTGCCCGCACGGGATAATAGATTATCCCGTGTGGGCCGCTTAATGCGACCGCACGCGATGATGATATCCATATATAGCCCCAGCCCGAGCTTGCCCCATTCAAGCCCGACGTTTTCTCTCTCCTAAACTTGACACAAATTAGGGGAGAGGTTTTCAACCTCAAATCTTTGCTTGGGATCCATATAAAAGGTGACATGCTTGTTGTTGCTCAAGAGGGTCAGAAAACAGATGGTATGATTCGACACCCCGCCAATGCTCGATAGTGGAAGAAAAACTTTGATGCACTACACCCGAAATTTGCAAAGGAACCGAGAAAATGTAAGGTTTGCCTTAAGCACGGACGGAATGAACCCGTTCGGTGACTTAAGCAGCTCACACAGCACTTGGCCAGTGCTGCTCACCATGTATAACTTGCCTACATAGATTTGCTAGAAGCGAAAGTACATTTTGTTGACTATCCTTATACAAGGGCCAAAACAGCCTGGGATTGACATAGATGTGTTTCTTGAACCATTGATGGAGGACAAGCAAAAAATATGGAAAGAAGGGTTACGAGTATGGGATGAGTACTGCAGGGAACATTTTACTTTGCGTGCCATCATATTCGTTACCATCAACGACCTACCGGCGAACTTTTCGCTCTCAGGTCAGCTTAAGGGGAAGTTTGGATGTCTTATATGTATCGACAACACGTCGTACAAGTATCTCACCGCCTCAAGCAAGGTAGTGTACATGCGTCATCGTCGGTTCTTACCACAGAGGCACAAGTGGCGTGCGATGGCCAGATTATTCGACAATACAGTAGAGAACGATCTTCCTCCTGAAACACGAACTAGTAAACAAGTCTTCAACATGACAAAGAATATTAAGGTCGTTTTCGGGAAGGGAAAGAAGAAGGCAGGCAAGAGGAAGAAAGCAACGGATCAAGATAAAACAGATGCAACGGATCAGGAAAATACGTTACCTTTCAAGAAGCACTCAATATTTTTCAGGTACTTGGATTACTGGAAAGACCTGGAGATTCGTCATGCCATTGACGTAATGCATCTTGAGAAGAATGTGTTCGTCAGCACCATTGGCACTTTACTAGACATCCCGAGTAAGACGAAAGATGGGTTGAAGTCACGTACCGACCTGATCAATATGGACATAAGGCATGACCTTCACCCAAAATATCTGGCAAATGAGAAGATCAAAATTCCTCCGGCATGCTACTCACTGACACCAGAAGAGAAAAAGGCTTTCTGTAGATGCTTGCATAGTTTGAAAGTCCCAACTGGTTTCTCATCGAACATCAGAAAACTTGTATCCATGAAAGATTTGACCATCTCTGGGTACAACACTCATGACTGTCACAAGATGTTAACTATCTTCCTACCTATTGCTATAAGAGCGGTCAAGCCAGTTCACACTAAGGTAGTGATAACAAAGTTGTGCTACTTTTTCAATCGAATATCACAGAAGGTTTTTGATCCTGAAGAGTTAGGCCCCCTTCAATCGTTCGCAATCGAGATAGCGTGCCAGCTTGAGATGTTTTTTCCTCCATCGTACTTCAATATGATGGAGCATCTGATTGTCCACATCGTCCCTCAGATTATCGAAATTGGTCCCCTATACCTACATCAGATGTCGGCATACGAGAGGTACATGTCGGTTCTGAAAGGATATGTCTGTAACCGAACTCATCCGGAGGGATCAATGATAGAGGGGTACACAACTGAGGAGGTGGTCGATTGCTGTATAGATTACATGAAGGATGCCACACCCATTGGGATACCCCCCGCTCTACACGAGGGTCGGTTAACTAGGAAGAGGACCGTAGGCAAGAAAAGATTCTATGATAACGACTACATTGCTGTAGTGGAAGCACATAGCAGCGTGCTGCAACAGCTCGCCATCCTCGAGCCGTACATTGAGAAACACATGAATGAGATTAGAGCCTCGAACCCCAGAAGACCGGCTCCTTGGATCTCAAAGGAACAAAAGCGCAGATTTTCTGAATGGTTGAAGGAGCAAAACCTGCCGTTCGGTGAAACGCTCAAGGAAAAAACTTTGCAGAGGTTGGCAACTGGCCCAAGTAGCCTCGTGACCTCATGGCAAGGGTACGACATCGGCGGATATACATTTTACACGATAGGCAAGGACAAAAAAAGCGCAGCTCAGAATAGTGGAGTTCGCGTGGAGGCGTTGGACGCAACAGGCAAGAAGAAGTCATACTATGGCATCGTACAAGACATTTGAGAGCTTGACTACGGTCTTAACATCCAGATTCCGGTGCTTCGATGCCAATGGGTCGAAGACACAACAGGCATATCCATCGATTACTATGGCCTTACGGTTGTCGAACGCAGTAAACTAGGCCACAAGGATGATCCGTGGGTTCTCGCTGAGCGTGTTGCATAAGTTTTCTATGTGTAGGACCCATCCGACGAGCGGATGGACGTTACTGTACCGGGCAAGCAACAAATCATTAGCATTGATAACATCGAAGACGCGTCAGATTACAACCAATATGATGACGTACCGTTATTCACCGATCTTCCTAACCGGATCAAACACATAGAGCGAAAGATTGATGAAGACAAGTTTTGCAAGAAGCAGACGGACGGTTTTGTAAAAAGTGTAAAACGATAGAACATTTTGTAATTGTTTATCTCTATGGAAACATGTTAGATGTCCTTGTCACATGGCTCAGAAAATATTTCGTAATGGTTTATTTATCGGCGGAAAAATGTTAGATGTGTCTTACATCGTATGGTCTATTTATGCGAAAATATTGTGTAACACAATTTATGTGCTATTTTTTTAAAATTGTGATACTTTTTTAATGGTTTAAAGAAAGAAAGAACCATTAAAAGGAAATATAAGGAAATAGAGAAATAATTATTTGCAAAATAAATATCAGGAAAGAAAGAAAGAAATATAAGGAAATAAAGAAATAATTATTTGAAAAATAAATATCAGGAAAGAAAGAAAGAAATATCAGGAAATAAAGAAATAATTCTTTGAAAAATAAATATCAGGAAAGAAAGAAAGAAATATCAGGAAATAAAGAAATAATTATTTAAAAATAAATATCAGGAAAGAAAAAAAGAATATCAAGAAATAAAGGAATAATTATTTGCAAAATGAATATCAGGAAAGAAAAAAAAATATAAGGAAATAAAGAAATAATTATTTGCAAAATAAATATCAGGAAATAAAGAAAGAAATATCAGGAAATAAAGAAATAATTATTTGCAAAATAAATATCAGGAAAGAAAGAAAGAAATATCAGGAAATAAAAAAATAATTAGGTACTATAAATATTTTTGAAAAAATATTTTTGCGTGCGGTCCACGTACAAGACCCGCACGGGATAATAATTATTGTGTGCGGATGCCTTAGTCGCCCGCACAGAATATCCATTATCCCGTGCGGGTCTCTTAATGGCCCGCATGGGATAATACTTTCACGTGCGGGTGTCTTAAGTCGCCCGCACGGAAAGATATTTTTCCATGCGGGCGGCTTAAGACACCCGGACGCGATGATCGTCGCCTATATACGGTGTGGGCGGGCTCCGAAAATTTCTAAGTCTCGAGCCAGTTTTGTCTTCCCCGCCGCCAGGCTTCCGAAATACGCCGCCGCCTCATCTCCTTGTCGTCCACGGCCGCCTCCATCGCCGCCGGCCTCTTCCACACAGCCGACGTCGCCGCGCCTAGCTTCCTCCCGCCGGCCGCTCTCCCTCCACGGTCGCCTCCCTCGCCGCCAGCCCCTTCTCCGGCCTCCTCCCTCGGCGCTGGCCTCTTCCACGACGCCGACGCCGCTGCCGGCCCCTTGCACGGCCTCCTTCCTCGCCGCCGGCCCCTTCCACGCCGCCGCCGCCGGCCCCTTTGACGGCCTAGTAGGTCACTTCTTTTTTTGTATATAATGCGAAGACCTAATGATGTATTATAGGTGAATTTAGTATATATGTGAATTTTGGATATATGTGAATTTTGGATGATTATATCTGAATTTAGTATATATGTGAATTTTGGATATATGTGAATTTAGTATATATTTGAATTTTGGATATATGTGAATTTTGGATGATTATATGTGAATTTAGGATATATGTGAATTTTGGATATATGTGAATTTAGTATATATGTGAATTTAGTATATATGTGAATTTTGGATGATTATATATGAATTTAGTATATACGTGAATTTTGGATGATTATATGTGAATTTAGTACATATATGTGAATTTAGTATATATGTGAATTTTGGATATATGTGAATTTAGTATATATGTGAATTTAGTATATATGTGAATTTTGGATAATTAGAAGAGGGTTTAGTATACATGTGAATTTTGGATATATGTGAATTTTGGATGATTATATGTGAATTTAGTATATATAGTATATATAATTTCTATATATATATATAATTTCTTAGTACTATATATTGATATGCGAATTTCTATATAGTATATAGAATTTCTATATTCAATTATAGTAGTATATTCAATTATAGTATGTTCAATGTATTTAGTATGTATGTAATTAATATAATAACAAATATCACATCAATTAGCACAAAACTAAAAAAAATATTCGCCTGTAGTATGTATAATTTCTATATTCGCATGTAGTATGTATAATTTCTATATATGCATGTAGTTAGTAATATATATTGAGATGCACATTTTTCCCCTTCGAAGATCACACGTAGCAGAAAATGTCGAAGAACAAAGTTCCCTCCGAGACACCCGTACCAACATCGGGCACAGAACCAACGGTTAATCAACCCTCCCCGACACCCGTAGCTGCATCGGGCGCAGAGCCCACGAACAAACCGCGCTCAGAGACACATGAAGCAGCTATCAGAAATGAAGCGGCGTCGAGCGAGGAATCTTGGCGCACACCGAGCGACCCATTCGAAATAGAAGTAGCGCAAATGGCCACCGAGCGACCCGAGAATGACCCTGATTATATTCCTATCGAGCAAGCAGTAAGTTCAGAGTACTAACCGTTCTACTATTGTTAACGTTCCCGATCATAGCCGTCTAATGGCTTACTCGTGCAGATGGCTACTCAGCGTCGGTTGAAACGGAAGGCTGACTAGATTACCGCCAGGGCTCAAGCAGAGGCCGACACAGCCACATCAGGGCCAGATCCAACGGACACGTCAGCAAGTGGAGGAGGACATGCAAAGAAACAACATGGTGAGAGGAGCAGGAACCAGCTTCCGAAGGACACCTACTACATTGCTGATCTGAACGAAGATGGGAAGCCCGTCGAGCCAAAGCACGTGATGGCCAAGTTTAGCAGTGCATGCGGGATAATGGCAAGACTTCATGGGCCGCTGAACGTGGATGAGTGGAAGGACGTTAACCAGCACATCAAAAATTTAATGTGGGAAGAGCTGCAGAAGTACCTTGTGTATCCGCCTGGATCAGAGGTCAATGAGAGCAGATTTGCGTTGAGTACAATGGCCCATCGGTGGCGCCAGTGGAAGTCTGATATGGACACTAATTATGTTCAGAAGAACAAGTCTCCATTTGAAAAATACGGCAATATCCCGCCAGTTGAAAGGGACAAGTTTGTGGCCAAGATGACAACACCCGAAGCTCTAGCAAGGAGGAAAAAGATGTCAGAGCTGGCGAAGAAAAACAAATATCCACACTGATTGGGATCTAGTGGATACGACGGTCACGTGGATCAATGGTGAGCTACGGAGGAAAAGTTTGCAGCTCAAGGGAAGCCGTTGTTGGTCCAGCCCCTAAATCCGCGCAGTCGCAACTAGGTATGGGCACGAAGTACGGGGCAAGTGATGGATGAGGATGAGATGCTTTTCGAGTCTCCTGACATCGAGCATGTGACCACGTCTCTCCAACAGATCGTCGAGAAGGAGAAGTTAGGGGAGTTCGTCGCTAGAAGGGAGCATGACGAACTCACCGCTGCTTTGGGGACTGCCGAACACTCCGGGAGGATAAGAGGAAAATCTGCAAGGACGAGTTGGAAGGTAGGGTTTCCAACGAAAATGAAAAGTTACAAGAAACGGAACGCCTACAAGGCGAAGTTGCGCGAAGAAGTCATCGAACAAGTAACCCAACAAGTCACCCAACAGTTCTACAGGCTAGCCGCACAACATCCCCAAGCCTTCCCGGGCTTAGTTCCCCAAGCCGAGCAGACGGTGCAGATCCCGAGCAGTATCGGGTCCGTAGAAACAACACCCTACCCGGTCGATCTTATTACCGGCCCGACACCGTGCAGCCTTGTCGTTCCGATAGGCAGAGCCGGGAAAACGAAGGAGGTTGGGTCCGGACTAGCGATACAAGGGAGATAGTTCCATAATATCCCAATTTCGGAAGACTACGCAAGGGTGCAAGTGGGAAGGGTTAATGCCGATCAAATGTCGTTGGAGCTGGACATTCCAACACCAGAGGGGATAGAACTACTCGGAGATGCGGTGAACCAGTTCATCCTTTGGCATCGTCGAGACATCATCCTCACGGTACAGGCAATGTTGACGACCCCAGCTCCATCGGTGCCACAGACGACTGCCCCTCCAGCACCGCCATCCCCACCGAATTCGCCAGCCCCACCAGGATCTCCTATCCCACCAAGATCTCTGATCCCAGCAAGATCTCCATCCCCAAAAAGAGTACCTTCTCCACCTGCAGAGTCTGCGGCAGCAGAATCCCCAAATCCGCTACCTCGGCAGCCGTCTCCTGCACATCAGTCGCCTCCTACTCCACAATCTGCTCTCGTGCAACCTGTGCCATCTTCAAGGGAAGATGCATCTATCTAGAAGCCAATTACTTCGTAAGCCCGCAAGCTCATACCACAAATGGTTTCTATGTACAAACCGAAGGAAATGGCAGAGTATGAGGCGATGATAGTTTTCAAGTCATTCAGGGGACAGGGTCCGCCAAAGCCAAGCTCACCTGAACCGCAAACGGAAGTACAGAAAAGCGTACTAGGTCATGCAAACAAAATGCAATCTTAGGATTCTACAGAAGTGCCAAAGGTGTACGAATATGGCAAGCCGTTCTTGTCGTACCACGTCATGCTCGAACTTCCATGGCCAATGAGGTTGCTGCATGACTAGTATCTAAGAGCAAGTGAGAAGGGTCTCGGGATGATTAGTGTCAAGGTCCCGGATAACGCTTTCGTCGAGAGACCCAACGGAAACTTCATCATCACTTTCAATGACCTACACGCCTTCTTTAAGATGGAAAAAATGGATATCAATCTCGCCGGCGCGTGGTGCCTGTAAGTTTTTGCTCTTGTTTGTTGTTAGCGAATGTGTCCCAACAAATTATAAGTTATTTAACTTGCATAATTCCTTAAATCACAATGGGTAGACGCCCAAAGAACGGGGGCCTCAGTAGGCTACGCCAACCCGACGAGGGTTTGCATGATGGCCCACACTGTGAGGCTAAATCTGGATGGTCCGCAACTAAAGGACAAGACGCCGGAGGAAAGACAAGCATATGTCGACAGGTTGCACAAGAACATGCAGTGTAAAAAAAAATATTTATTTGTGAGGGAGACAGAACTTGTAATATTTAATTTGTTACATTACTTTCATGTATATATGCTATTTAATTATATATATATCGATGTTTTATATGGTTTAACTTGTGATATTTTTATTATAAAATTCAATCGTGTTTGTAATTGATCGTGAATAACTGCGACTAGATTTGGTAGTGTACCATTCATAAACACAACGAAAAAAAATACAAGTCCGTACGAGATCTATTCAAATGGCTAGTATGTGTTAGGACGCCTGCAATAATAATCTTCCTGTGCGGTCGGTCTAACTGGACCACACGGGATAACGATTATCCCGTGCGGTCGACTACGGGAAGATATATTTTTCCGTGCGGTTGGGACGGCCGCACGCGAAAATGTTTATTTTTCCATACCCTTGGGTGCAGACGGCCAATACCTCCGCATGCAAAAACGTGTTTTGACCGCGCGGAAAAACAGAATCTGTAGTTGTGCCAGCTCTCGCCGCTGTTGTCAGCGGTGAGGGCGGCACAGAGCAAGCTGGGGTGCTGCGGTCATCTTGGGTTTGGGATGTCCGTCATTTGCCTTATATGCATGCACCGGCGCCGGCATAGCAACCAAGACTAGTAAATCGAGACTGCAGATATCTTTAGTATTAGTACTCAAGATACATATTAAATCAAAAAAAATATGTGAGCATCTTAATCTTAAGTTTCCTGTTTATCGAAAAAATTCCATTATCAGCTCACTCTTCATTAATCCCTACAGATCGATCTAGCAATTATGGAATCTATATTCTGTTTACTAAATCATATGAAATTCTCGGGAACTCCACATACGTATTTCATATATGTATTTCATACATATGAATAGAGACAATTTCAACGAAAGTTCGAATTTGCCAGGGGTTCAAATGAAATGAAAATGAATTGATAAAACATTCCTAGAACCTCAAACAAAATTCTGCCACTTAGATTGGACGGCAAAGATTTCTCATTTTATCTCCTTTCTATGAATGGGATAAAACCAAAATATAATAATTTATAAGCACTAGAAAGTTTGACTTTAGTTCGATTGAGAATAGCACACTTAGTTTAATTTCAAAAAATAATTTGAAGGTTCTTTTTTGTTTCATAGTAATAGAATTTATATAAAATATAAGATATAAGATTTCGTTGTAGAATCCTAAAATAAAGTAAAAATATGTGAGATATAGGATTCAAACTCAAGATCTCTCGCCTCAACCCTCACGCACGTTACCATCCCATCTAGTACATACATTTGATTTGGATAGAGATGTTTTCTTTTTGAACTAATCCTAAAGATATCTTTAGTATCAGTTGGTAACACCAACCGATACTAAAAATATCTTTAGTACGAATTTATGTTACCAATCAGTACTAAAAATGCATCGTTAGTATCGGTTGGTAATATCAACCGGGACTAAAGATCCTTCAGCATTAGTCTCAGTTGGTGTTACCTTAGTACCGATTGATTACACCAACCGAGACTAAAGATATTTTTAGGGACTTGGACTTTTAGAACCAGTACTAAAACATCTATAGTACTGGTTCTTAATCTACTCGCTATATTTATGTTTTGGGGCTTAGGATAAAAAATCATTTCTTTAATAGTGGAAGCTTATAAAATATGCATACTCACCTTTATAAATGTACACACACCCTATTTGTTTAAGTATCTTTAAAAGACTGGAACAATACTTATCTCTATAAATGTACGCACACCCTATTTCTATAAACATCTTTAGAAGACTAAAACAACATATCTTGATATTGATGAAATCATCTTGGTCGTCTCGCTGTCGCTGCAATGACCACAAGGAAACTAATCGGTTGAGTTACGTTCACCTCGAAAGTAGTTAATTTATAAATAAAAAACAATACAACCTCATAAAAAATAATAACGACAATGGCTATTCAATGACAGATTCAACGGTGACTATATTTGAACTGATGGATCATATAGAAATTAAATTTTAGAAGTTTCATAAAAAAAAATTCCTGTATAAGACATACCTATCGACAGCTAATGGTTCTTTTTCCGTGATTTGGATATGCCATCGGATCAACTCCATGCATTTTCTTCAATAGTTCAGAAAATATTTCATTCGAATTGTGTGCATAATTGGCTTACTATACTGAAACTTTTTCTCAATGTGATCTATACTAAGTATATATAAGCATGTTCCCAACATTTACTTTTTTGTTTTCACGCGCATGTTTTTTAAAATGCTAAAAGATATTTTTTTAAAAAAAATTATATAAAAGTTGTTTTAAAGAATCATATTAATCAAGTTTCCAAGTTTTATTTATAGCTAATATATGATTTATTATGCACTAATAAGTCACCCCTTTTTACGTGGACAAGAGAGAAAATTTTAACCATATCTCCCAAACACACACAGATAGTGTTTAGCATGCTTCCTCCTCTCTATCATTGGACGACCATCCTATCTCACCTTTCACACCACCGTCTTACTAGCTCAACTGTTTGCCAACAATGCTATCTTATTTTTTAACTTTTTCAGTTTTCTCCAATAGCAACGCACGGGTATTTGTGCTAGTGTGTGTATATATATAGTTATTTCCTATGTAGCTATATTTTTTCACATGATCTTCAATAATATACTTTGATCATTAATTTATTTCATATTATATCATCAACAACTATAAATTACTATTATATGAAAAATTTTTAAATACAAATCTAATGGTATAACATACATAATACTTGACGTAGATATTGTTATTGTAATTATTAGTCAAAATTTAATGAGTTTGATTTTTCTGAAAATAAGGGTGCCCCATAATTTGAGACGAAGGGAGTAAAACAAAACAAAAAACATACCATATCTCTAAAATTAAAATATGCTATGGAATTTCTTTTTTCGCATGCGGAAGCGAGAAATGTCCACATGTGAAAATCGCTTTTTCTATGTGATTCTTGACCAAACAACATCCAAATCTTTTTACATGCGGACGTTCTTCTAACCTGTCTGAAATGAAATAGGGAGTGTGTCTTAAAAAAAATCATTTTCTAGTAGTTGCTCGAAGCCATCGTTTTCCCCGGATTCGTTGTAGTCGTCATGTTGCCGAAGCAGCTGTCGGGATCCACCGCCGTCGTTGTCATTACTTACCTTCCATGAGCACGATAAGTGTGAATCAACCCTAGGCATATGTCCTAGAGTCGTTAGGTGACGGGTCCATGCCTGCCGTGACGGTGAACACAATCATTCCCTCACGAGGCACATTATCATTGTATTAGACAGACTTAGACACCCATGCTGTGAGGTGGAACATTACAATCGTCCCCTCACAGAAACACACACAACTAGTAATAATCGCTAGCCTTAAATTTAACAAACACACATAGGTAGTTCCTAAAGATAGCTCCACAAACCATGACTACTACCTCTACTACAACGGCCTCCCGAATGCAAGGTTAGACATTAAATAACTTAATTAGCTAAGGTCATCCTATAAATAGCACATGTGAATGTACAGTAAACAATAATGAGTGACATAAAGTTCGGTCCTTAATCAAATCGGGTGAACACTCCCCCTATCGTTACACAACTACTACCATATGTGAACCACTTGCCGCCCAAGTCTGAAATCCATCATTTTTCATCATTTTATTTCACAAATATGCAGAGCTACCCCTCTGTTCATAAGTTCAAAAGAATTTCAAATTATAAAAAGGTTTTAATCCATTACCATTTTAAAGTTTGGAGCTAGACATGGCTAAACATATGGCATATAGTAAGCATAATTAGACCCATTAGAGTACAACCAAAGTACTCCAATCATTCCAATCATTCATATGGTTACAAACAGGAAAGAGTGAAATTATTCAAGGAGGTTCATGCAACAAATAGGTTGTATCTACCATTTCATCCATAAGGTATAATTTCTTACCAAATAGCACATGTAAAGTTAAAAATAAAACATTTTCCCATAAAACATAGGATTCAAGGTGTTCAAAGGAAGGGGCACTTGCCTTAGTTAGAATTTCCACCATGGTAAGTAATAAAATTAAACTCCTCACCGATATCGAATTCGTCCACTGTATGAAATAACGATAACGAACAAACATCAAAATATGCAAAAAAAAAAATCTAAAATGCTCTAAAATGAATGAATTTAGTACTATGAATAGGTACTATATAAATATGATTTATGTTGAAGGAATTTTTATTTTATCACTTTGAATTTGTGAGTTATGAATTTTATAAATTCTATTCTAGTAATAGGTTATTTATGTTCTATTGAATTTTAGATACAGTTTAAGCTCAAGTTCTATGAAGTTTTAGATTAATGCAGTGAAGATTACATTTTCTTGAGTTCAACTATACAATTTTTAGAGCTAGCATGAACTTCTTTTGCATTTTACAAGTCGTAACACGTTCCATGTTGATAGTTCTTTATATAAAGTCCTAGTGATTTATTTTATACAGAGGGTATTAATTTCTGATTTCCTAAAATGAATAGGATAAATTTATTAACCTATCAATGCTGAGTTCATAATATTTGGTGCTTGAATGATTTTACTACATATTTTACAAGTCATGTTGCATAATATGTTAATAATTGCTACAAACAGAGTTTACAAATGTTTTTTAAGTACTATGTGCTTCACATTCCATTTCACAGTAATTAAGGTCCTAAATTTATTAGTTTAATAAAACTAAAAACACCTTATTTGGAGTTAGAATCATTTCACTATGAATTTTGAAAGTTGGACTACATGGGAGGTGATTATTTTATTATACAAATTATTAGTGTTGTTTCTAGTACAGAGAGTAGAAGATTTTATTTTACCAAATTAAATTTTTTTACATTGATGAATCTGCAGAAATTTGGTTTACTTCATTTGGGGTTGAAATGAATTTTCTGTGAATTTCTAAAGTTTGAGCTTGCTTTATGTCAACCATTTAATATATGAAATTTTGGAAATAATTATCATACTGCAAGTGGCAAGTTTTATTCTACCATATTAAAGATCCTAGTTTTGTGAGTCTACTGGAATTTGGTTCATCTAAAATGGAGCTAGGATGAATTTTCTATGGATTTTACAAGTTTGATGACTTTTCAGTTGAACAATAATTGCTTTAGTTATTTTCTTTATATTTCCTAGAATTTAAATATATGGGATCCACTGGCAGTGACTGGTATTTATGCAAAAGGCCCCTACAGTTTCCAGAAATAGGTCCCGAGGTCCCTAGCACGTGTTAAATGAATCTTCATTAAGAGTTCACAAGATTTAATCTATTTACTTATAGATCCAGGTCCCACATGTCAATCTAAGCATTTTTACAGAATGAACCCTTCAAGTTTTAAACTACTAATCACAATCCTTAGTGCCTAATGAAGCAGGGCCCACCTATCATAGGCACGGAACAAAGCAGAGCAACAGCAGAGGCAGGATGGAAGCGGCCGGGCGAGATTGTCGACGGCGTTGGTGGTGAACGGCAGCGTTTCACGAGACACGATCAAAAGAGAAAATGTAGAGCTCCCTCTTGCGAACCCAACTATTGCTGGATGGTCGGCAGTGGTGGTCGGAGTGGTGTCGGCGAGGAGTTCAAGCGGCAACGGCTTTAAGGCTGCATGTGCAAAAGAGAGTTGAGCTCGGGTTAAGCTTACTTCATGCTTGCATGTATGCTTATCAGACTATAGGAAGCTCACCGGCTTTGTTCGTTGGATGGAGTTGGAAACTAATCTTCCGGACATGCAAAATAAGCGACTCATTAGCACATGATTAATTAAATACTAGTCTAAATTTTTTTTTGAAAAATGGATTAATTTGATTTTTTAAAACAACTTTCGTATAGAAAATTTTTTTTTGTAAAAAACACATCATTTAACAGTTTAAAAAACGTGCGCGCGGAAAACAAAGGTTGATGAGTTGGAAAAGTTGGGAAAAGAGCACAGCCCAAGTATCTGGCCGAAGTGTAAGAACTTCGGCATGGTGATGGCAAGGCGACGACTCGGCGCAGGCGGCAAGAAACTCACGAATGACGACGCTGGCTTGATTTAACCAACTAGCTAGCAAATAAATGCTTGAATGTCATTAGTAGGGAACTAGGGAGGCTATATGCGTAAGGAATTTGATTGGGGCTCACCAGGGAAGGAGGAATTGACGATGGCGACGAGCGGCCAGAGTTGGAGAAGACGACGGCGATCTTCGTAACTGCGGCGTCTTCGGTTGAGGATCTTGAGGGGTTTTGGAGAGGACTTCGAGGAGAGATCAGTGGCGCGACGGCTTGACTTGAGGTGGTCCACACCAGCTGAATTGCCGAGGTTGATCTCGCGGCGACGCTGGGAGCACGCTCTCGGAACGCCGTGGGCGAGGTCACGTTCCCGATCGTAGAGTGCATGAAAATGGGCGGGATTAGTAGGAATAGAACCGGCGTCATGAGGAGGTAATGGATCGGGAGTAAAACAGAGATGGTGATGGCTCGATGGCGATCGGCGGCGGCTTTTCTTCCATGGCCGACGATGAAAGAGATGGAAGAGAGCTGCAGGAGCTCCTCTCCTCGGTGGGCTCGGTTCTGGAATGGTGAGGATGGTTGTGTGATGCGTCGGGAAGGAGATGAGGGCGAGCTCGGCATTGCCACGACGACGAACACGCGTCGAGCACAATCCATGCGTCGCTTTTCTCTCTCTCACTCGCCTGTCTCTGTGTTGGATGAAGAAGGAGAATTAGATAGAGATGGAATGAGTTGAAGAGGCTGCCATGTGGGCCCAGCCGATGCAAACAAGGGTATGATGAGGGTGACGAGTAGAAAAGTGAGTGGACATAGAGTTTGGATAAATTTCAGAATTTTCATTGAATTATTTTCTCTCCCTCTCTTTTGATATTCATTAATTTAATTTATGGAACAGATAAATTAGGGCAGATTTTTTTTGTGGACATAGATAAAATAATCTAGTTTTCATTTTTCCTAGTTTCACTCAAAAATTCATTATATTTTATTCTCAGTAAAATAATTAAGAATGGCTTGGTAGAAATTGGTTTGGATTTTTAGGAGGTCAAAACCAATGAGATAAATTCTGAAACAAATATATTAATTCATGATAAATGATCGAGTATTTGAATAAATTATATTACATATACACTTTCATATAATTTAATACATGTTGTGATGGGGTATGACTTTTGCTAATTGGAGTTTACTATAAATTAAAGTTTTGACTGGTTTGACCCATTTAATTGAGATACTAAATATAAAGATAGAAATTATGCAAAAATTCTGGTGAGTTCCAAATATTGAGTAGTATTTACATGAATTTTTCCATGATTTAATCATGCACCAATAATTTTTATAAATTTGCCAAATTTAATAATGTACATATGTTGTTGCTATGAAAATGAAATTAAGTGTTTATAAAAATTATATTTAGATTATTCTTGACCTGAGATGATGTTAGTATACTTGATTTCCATAATCCCATAATTTCTTTTCAAAGTTATTTGTAGGTTTGTATACATGTGGGTTTGTTTCACTAAGTGAAGCTTATGGTAGGATTCTGTTAACCCATCTTTTATTTTATATTCATGAGACCTATTATGAAATGCATCCAAGATCCAAAAATATTTAAAAGGACTCAAATCACATCAATACATTGTGTTCATACAAACATGCAAATGTTTTACAGTTCACTTTAATTTAGACAGAAAAAGTTTTAAATTATCCTCAAAATTTTCATATGGTTTAAGCTCACCTAAAGCTTTGGTGCAAAATGTTTAGGATTCCTATTTAGGAAAAAATATTTTTTTTGACATTTTTGAATGCAAAATTTGAAATCCAAATTTTGGGTATGTTACAAGTGTAAAAACGATTTGACTGTTTTTTTGGTAAAAATTGTGGCACCATAAATATAGCTATTCCCTTAAAATTTGTATGACAAAATATATCATATCTATTCTACACCTCCTCTACAGAATAATTATTATGAACCTCCTTCCTTGTATGGGCCAAACCCACCTCTCCCCCTCTTCCCAGTCCCTAGAAATCCACCTCCCACGTCAATAAAAATGTTTTCACGTCAGTCAGACTCCGATCAATTGATGAAATCCACCTGCTAACTTCCCCCATGCCACCTCTTTTTAGGTCCCATCTCATAGAAATGGCATAGTAACGTGATGACCAAAGTACAGTAACATAACTGCTTTATCGCATTAACAATGTTAAAATATAGTCACGACATCATGGTTATTGCAAGAAAACACCCACCCCAAAAGTTGAAATATTGCAAAATTCGGATTTAAAATTGAATCAGGAATTTTTGAGGTTTTCAAGGAGGGGATTTTGAGACCTTGTCACATAGGTCCTTAAAGCCACACCAAGAACATAAGTTTTTGCAACTAGGGTTTCTACAAAATAGTTCTTAATGGCCCAAAAAATCGGGCGTTACAAGTATTTATATTTGCATACTCCCAGTTACATCTTAACTCTCCCACTCTGGCCCATTTACTCTTGGGTTGGGCTTCCTAAATCGCTTGGGCTGGTTCACAGTCTTATTGGATGAGCTTCGGACGTAGAAGTAGTAATAGCAGTTGTAGCCATAACACTCTACCTAAGTGAAGGTATAAAGAATGGGGCAATTTCGTTTCTGCCCCTACTTTGATGTTTAATATTGATTTTATCCCTATTTTTTAGGTTTTCATTTTTGCCCCCACTTTTTTGAACCGAACGATCGTTTTGCCCCTACTTTGGATGGTAAAGTTAAAGATGATAAGTAATTGGCAAAAGGACATTAATACCCTTACTCCTATATCTATTCATTAATTGTGTTTCCCCCCATTTTATATATGTAGCCTTCTATCAGGTCCCAAAATTAAGATTCGGTAACCGACATGTCTAAACTGTATCAAGCCCTGGATTAGCAAGTTGATACAGGCACCACAATCTAGATCATCATTGCATACATTTGAATAAGACTCCCAAGGGAGATTTTATTACATAAAATATAAGGATATTTACAAAATTGTGGCTAACTAATGCGGTAGAAGCTATAGAATGAACCAACTCTACTGTTTTGCTATAGAATTAAACCTTCTAATTATTCTAAACTTGAGAGCTGAGTTTGAATAAGACTAAATTATATGATTGAACTCTTTGCTTCGGCAAGAACATCAAATCGACTCTGGAAGGGTTAAAGCAAGGGTGAGTACAACGTTCTCAGCAAGCTATTATATGAAATAATGAATACATGAAATAATAATATTTGAGTAGGGCTAGGTTTACTTGCAGAAAGTTGGTAAAAGTAATAAACCTGAAATGTTTGAAATGCAACAGTATTTAATAAAATCTTACATTATATTTCTAGCCAAGATGCCACCGTGAGTCCCGGCGCTCAATAATCGCAAGCACGGCTATTCGAATAGATTTAAGCTACTCATAACGCAGTAGATGTACGTTGTACCCACAATCTATGACGTGCCAAACGAATTAGCCTTGTCATGGCCCAGCTTTTCGATTCCTAACATTAGTGGTACATGTTCCATGAACTCTAATCCCCATGCGCTCTGAATGTACGTTATCAGAAGCGAGAGGAGTTTTGGCATTCCCGAGGTTTTTAGAGAGAACTGGGTGAGAGACCCCACGTCATCTCAACCAGGTTTTCGTAAAATCATACACACAGCTCGAGTGAAAATCAATATATTTATCTGCGCCAGATAAATATCATATTTGCCCTCCTCGGCATAATTTGCCTCCTCCTCGAGGTCTGAAAAATGAACCACTGTACAGAAGTACCACTTATGCTAGATAACTTAGTCCGCTAGGTCTATACCCACCCGAGAATATTACGGTCGTACTCGTTCATCCTTCACACATACTTGGCAAAATCCTATGTCGATTAAAACAGTACTAGCCACCCAGAAATCTTTCTTTTCTAGTTTACTGCTTTAATCTAAGTTCATTATATTTTATGCATAGTCTATCTAAGCAGGGCTAAGCAAAGCTAGCATATATCTGGTTTTCTATGTTCAGGTTATGCAAAATATTCAAAATCATGAATGGCTAATGCATGGAATAATAGAGATATAAGAATATAGGATTGTCGGTGACATGGGCCCGGGGGTATCGAGATCGAATGGAAGGGCGGCCACAGGGATCCACGTGGCCCGTTCCCCCGGAGGGGTCGGGCCCGAGGGTGACGTGGCGGCTGCCCTCCCGGTTTCTCCCCGGGGTCGGGCCGCTCTCGTTTCTGCCTCGAGGCCTGGGGCGCCCCGACCCCCTATGGCTTTGGTGCCACGTGCGCAGGTTAGGTGAGCACGGCAGAGCTCACCTAACCATATTTATGGCGGTTCAGACGAGCGCACCACGCCGCACATAATACGGTATGGCGCGTGCGTATCCAGTCCATGACCGGTCA
The DNA here is from genome assembly GCA_008326285.1 of Oryza officinalis. Classification (NCBI taxonomy): domain Eukaryota; kingdom Viridiplantae; phylum Streptophyta; class Magnoliopsida; order Poales; family Poaceae; genus Oryza; species Oryza officinalis. The sequence continues at coordinate 23,976,465 of BDMV01000005.1, forward strand.
CAGCAAGTGACCGGTCGCAGACCGGTCAGATCGCGGGTTAGGTGGAACCAGGACGCCTGCGCGTCGCACGCGCGCCAGGCGGCCTGTTGCATGCCTCGCCCCGTCCCATCGGAATGATGAGAGCCCTCTGACTCTCGTCTCTCGGCCGGAGTTGGTATGCCAACTCCGGTCAGATGCTTTCCCGATTCCAGTGCAAGCGGGGGCGGAAGTCGCCCGCCATTTAATGAAGACTGACACGGGCTTCCTTGGACGGAGCCGTCTGGCCGAGCGAAGGCGTGCTGTGGCGTCTGCCGAAAGCCGCTTCCGACAGTAGGATAGCCCATGATGTAAAAGATTGTTTTCTTTCTTAGGCAGCTCGTGGCCCATGTGGTAGCCCCTTGCCATATAAAAGGAGGCCCAGGCCTAAGAAGGGGGGAGATTTTTTTGGTCTCTCTCTCTCCGGATTCCATCACACTCTCAGATCTACCAGAACACAGGAGTAGGGTATTACGCTCCCTAGCGGCCCGAACCTGTCTAAATCGCTTGCGTCCACGCGTTTTTTCTCACTGAGATCCCGCAGATCAGGGACAAAGAATTCCACCTCACTCTCCCGGCCGAACCGGCAAAGGGGGGCCTGCACGGTCTCCCGGTGAGGAGCCTCACGCTCCGTCAAGGATCATTATGTTTGAAGGGGAGGAATAATAACTTGCCTTGCTCCAACGCAAAAAAATCCGAAACGGACAACCTGATTACCCGTCCTCTGAAATACCACAGGTTGTCTTCCAAAATATATAGACTCTACTAAAGAAAAGATAGAACCAAATTCAATAAAAATCATAAAATAACAAGAAATCGATGGGTGGTTATGAGAGCTAGGGTTTAGGCTATAATCTATTTTATTTTATAGGTGTAGAGATGGCTATGGCTAATTTGATGTGTAAGCTCTAGATAGGTTGAGAGTAGGTGGCTGACGTGATGTAGAGTATGGGTGTGGAGAATATGGGTACCGGGTACCTACACGGCCTCTATATTCGACTAGAGATAGGAGATGGGCCGGATCCATGTATTATGTAATTGATTAGGACTCGGTCATAATATTGATTTGTGCTTTATGGCATGACTTAGAGTCTCAATTGAGTACTACCATGTAATAGATTAGGAAACTGATGCCGTATCTGGCTCGGTTTTCCTCTTTGTAACCGTGCCCCCAAACCTATATAAGGTGGGCAGGGAGCCTTCTAGGGGCAGGATCACAGAGATGATCACAGAGATAAACACTGTCAGATCGTTATATCAATATACACCCGGCGAATACAATCCCCAAACAGGAATAGGGTATTACCTCTCATTGAGAGGGCCTGAACATGTCTAAATCCTTGTCTTCCGCATCCATCCACTTTTAGGTCTCATGCGCTACCCCTTTTATTATTGCCGAATTCCAGTTTCGATAGTTGGAGTGCCAAGTGGGGGTGGCGCCGAGTTTCTCATCAAGAAGTGCGATGGAAACCAATCTCCAACTCCGCTGGATTCATCTTTGCCCCCAAGTCTCCGTTTTGGATTAAGTCTAACTGGGGAGATCAATCTTAGTATGATCAACGATTTAATCTCCGACATCACCAGGTTCCTTCACCGTCGGTCGTCTTCTCGCCTCCACAGTCGGTGTACTCCGCCGCCGTTGCTGATAGCGACATCGTCTTCACCGTCGGTCGTCTTTATCATCGCCGACTGGTTTCTTCATCTCCACGATTGGTGTACTCCGTTGCCGTTGTTGATGGCGACATCGTTTTTACCGTCGGCCGTCTCTGCCGCCGCCGATTGGTTTCTTCGCCTCCACGGTTGGTGTACTCTGCCGTCGTTGTTAATGGCGACATCGTTTTCATCGTCGGTCCCTGACTGGTTTCTTCGCCTCACGGTTGGTGGATTCCGCCGTCGTTGTTGATGGCAACATCATCTTCACCGTCGGTCACCTCCGATGCCACCAACTAGATTCTTCGCCTCCACGGTTGGTGGACTCTGCCATCGTTGTTGATGGCAATATCGTCTTCATCGTCGGTTGCCTTCATCGTCGCCGACTGATTTTTTCGCCTCCACGGTTGGTGTACTCCACCGCCGTTGCTGATGGAGACATCGTCTTCATCATCGGTTGCCTTCATCGCTGCCGACTGGTTTTCTCATCTCCACGATTGGTGTACTCCGCCATCGTTGCTAATGGCGACATCGTCTTCACCGTCGGCCGCCTCCGTCATTGCCGACTGGTTTCTTCGCCTCCATGGTTGGTGGACTCTACCGTCGTTGTTGATGGCGATATCGTCTTCATCGTCGCCAACTGGTTTTTTCGCCTCCACGGTTGATGTACTCCGCCGCCGTTGCTGATGGCGGCATCATCTTCATCGTCAATTGCCTTCATCGCCACCGACTAATTTTTTTGCCTTCACAGTAGGTGTACTCTGCCGCCGTTGCTGATAGCGACATCATCTTCACCGTTGGTCGCCTCCGTCATCGCCGACTGGTTTCTTCGTCTCCACGGTTGGTGTACTCCACCACCGTTGCTGATGGCGACATCGTCTTCACCGTCAATTTTCTTTGTCATCGCCGATTGGTTTTTTCACCTCCACGATTGGTGGATTCTATTGCCGACTAGTGTTTTCGCTTCCATGGCCACGCATCTTTGTCACGTTGTTGGGCAACTTCACCTCCACCATCGGACGTCTCAGCTGCTTTCTCGATTGGTGTCTTCGGCGCCATTGATGGACGACCTTGTCCCTAGATCGGCCACCTCTGCCGTCACCGGTGGAAATACCAATAAGCTAAGTCATCATTAATTTTTCTCTTTATATGATATTTTCTGCCTTACTACATCAATCGGCTCCTCGTTGAGTAGTGAGTTGGGGACTACAGATGTTATATCATATTTTTGCAATAATTTTCATAATATTTATCTTGATTGCTTGCAAAATAATCCGAGTAAAAAAAGTGTCGATCGAGTTGTGAAGCTCTATTTTCCTATGCTTTCTGTTTGGTTTGTCGACGGATGGTTGCCTTTGAGCCGATTCCTAGCACCTGGAGGCTTGTTGGGTAGAGTGTGTAACGTAAGGTGCTAATTATTACTCGGATAAAATCAAAAGCATAAAGATAAAATAATTTGTTTTCCACTCTTAACAATTGCAAAAGTACCCGAGTAGTAAATTTTGATCCGTGAAGCTTTGTTCCATGATAACGAACTCATTTCAATGATTAGTTGGGCAGAGTGTTTAAACGTAACGAGTCATCTACTCGGGGAAATCAAAATCGACAAGAGGAGAAATACATACTTATAAATATTTTAAAATGCTTGAATTTTTCTCAAGTACTATATTTACATCAAATACTACTCATTCTATATGTTTATACTACAGGATTCAAATCGAGATATGCATAGTAGGGATTCATGGCTATAAGCTTATCTCCTATGCTTATACTACAGGATTCAAATCGAGATATGCATAGTAGGGATTCATGGCTATAAGCTTATCTCCTATGCTTCAGGAGTGGATCAGTCAGAACATCACCATCAGCCGCCTTCATTGCTGCCAACTGGTGTCTCCATCTTCACAGCTGGCCTACTATGCCACCGTTGATTTGCTCTTCGTCTTCACCGACCGGCCACCTTTGCTGTCGCCGACTGGTGCCTTCGCCTTCACGGCTGACCTACGTCGTCAACACTGATGGACATCTTCATCTTCACCGCTGGCTTGCTTCGCTGCCTCGTCTGCTGTTGCCAACTGGTCTCCTTGCTTCTATGGCTACACATCTTCGCTACCATTATCGAGCAACTTCATTTTCACAGCCAGTCACCTCTACTACCGTTGACTGGTGTCTTCGCCTTTATGATACAACGTCATGTTAATCTACTACAACAAATAGCGCTCCAATCCTCAAGATTTCTACTTGGACATTCACAACGCGTATCTTCTCTCAAGCGATGACTACTCGACAACAAGAAGCTACAGTTCATGACTCTATGTTCAGTTGTTTCCTAACTTAGCATAGAGTCGGGGGCTACACAAACACAAGACTCTAAATTTCGATAAACGTTATGACAAGATGAATCAATCAGTTAACCAGTTAGCAAGTTCTACCAAATCAACTTTGGAGTCATCAACTTTGTCTTCGTCCCAGAGCAGGCTTTCTACTTTAGCAACTCCAACATTTTCACCGACAACTTTGGCTCTCAGTTGATGCTACAGTCTACTCCAAGTTTTTCAAGTGTCAAGATTAAATGGCATGGTCGAGTTTGGAGTTCTACCCGGATATTACTTCAAGCCTCCCAAGTTCGACCTAGGGAGTTTGGAGTCATCAACCAATTAACTCAGATTCCACTAGTTAATCAATAATATCAACATTTACTTTCCTCCACATGAAGTATCATCAACGACTATGACACCAAGTTCTATTGTCATCATCATAAATCAAGAGGCGTTGCATCAATCTTCGCCACGCACACGTTAGCGTCAAGGAAACTACTCGAGCTTGTTGATGTAAAAAACACACACTGGCCTGGGAGATCTGCTTAACTCCAGTGCAGGTCCAAATATTTCTTTCGGGTTCTAGGCGTGCCAATTGGTTTGATCCTGCAACCAATAAGAAACAAAGAAAACGCAGTTAAATCCACCAATGATAGCCGATCGGCTGGCTTGCCGATGACATATCATTAAGCATTGAGCCGATGCAAGATGCATTAAATCGGCTATAACAGATAAAGCAAGATAAAGCTAAATCTACTCAATCGGCTGTAGATATCAATAAAATATAATCTAAGTCTCAGAATATATTTAAACCAAGTGATTGGGATAGATCAGATAGGGCACCGAGACAGTATAAATCACTTATGTCTAAATATATTATAAAGCATAGATTATACATATTCATAGCATAGCCGATTGGGTAAATCTGACATGTATCGGCTAGTACTCCAATACTACTTTATACAGAGATATTATCATGAACAAAATATATCAAACAACTTGTCAAACTAATGTTAAGATGATCCTAACCAGATTTGACAACAAGCTCAATATATTTTACTAAGTTAATATCTCGATATAAAGGGCAGATTTAATATATCAAGATGACAAGATAATCAAACCAGGTAAAATCGGCTGAAACCCCGACGCTATCTCTATTAGCAATCATAGACAGGCTAGAAACTATGGTTCTAAACATGATTTAGTAGGTCAAACCTAACTGATGCAGCACCAAATATGTAAAGAAACGTAATGTCTAGATGATCAAGTCGATGAAAACCTTTTCGAGATGGTAGATATATTATATAATCTAGATCAACAGCGATATATAACCCTATCGGTTGCTTTTCTGTGAAACAGACATCAACCGATCTAAGTTATATATTGATATCAATTCAGATTATACAATATATATGATAACTCGACGATTCACACAAACAGGATCAGAGTGTCATAAAGATGGAAGCACTAATCCCGAGAGCGCAAGCCGCCATAACAAGTTTTACCTCTTGTCGGAGATCGAAGCCGATGCAGCCCAACTCGAAAGCAAGAACTCGTCGAAAATAGTAAAAGAATAAAGGTGGCGATGCGCCGAAGTAGTTGTATTGATCTGTTCTTGTTTTTACACAAGCCTGGGTTCAATTTATACCCAGAATTACACAATATGTCCTTGTCGGACACGACTCTTATCTCTATTACAACTCATATTGAACATAATTCCCTAATACAAACTCTAACCGACAATATCTATTAGGAAACTAACATTACACCCTAATTAAAAGATACAATTCCCTGTTTCGGACTCAATCCGTACGTGGGAACCTTCATGAAGCTCATCAACCGAATCCGACAATGATTCACATCTCTTCTCATCGGAATCAACTACATCGGCTAACCTTGTCTGACTCCGTCTCAGCCGATGGACACGATAGCCGACTCGGCCACTAGCCGACGCGCACCGTAGCCGATTTGGTCTCCAACCGATCCTCGCTCTGTTTTAGCAACCGCCAGCTTCCTCCAAATCCGCTTCGATTCTATCTTCAAACCCAATACTTGATTTACCAAATTTGGTCGTTAACACATGCCCCCCAAGTCCGCGATATTTGGAATGTTGCGGATTTGCTCGAATCCTCTCCGAATCGATCTAGGGTTCTGTTTCCATTTCAACCGTTACCACACGCCTTTTTAAATAGCAACCACTGCTTGGAGGTTTTCACGCCGTTACTCCCGTTTTCACCGCTTCAGCTGTAATCGCCTTCAACTCTTGCAATAGCCTCATCGGATTCTCTGGCGACCACATAGGCGATTCTCTCGTCAGCAACAACTCCATCTCCGACGATGTCATCTTTCGCAACTCCTTCAAGCGCTCCGGTCATCGAGTTCCCTGAGGTAACCTCATCAGCCGAATTCCATCCTTACTCATAGATTAGTTTTCCTTCGCAATTTATTTCTTCTCCCCTTTCTTTTCTGTAGCATCTCTCCCACCAAGTTGCAATCCCAAGCCTGGTTCATCCCAATCGGTACTTCTTGAGCCCAATCGGCAACAAAGACCCCATAGAAATCATCAATGCCGAGACAAACAGGATCCCCTTTAAGTTAACCAACCCTAGTTTGAACCATTGGAGCAACACTTTTAAATCCTGGCCATCGGCTGTCAAGACTTGGTCTGATTGGTACAAAAGGATATCGGCTAGCAAACAAACTCATTGGGAAGAAATCGGTATTGCTCAGTGCTTAGCCCTAACCATAGCCGATCTAGCCAAAGATGAACCCATGCTATCGGTTGCCAGCTATTTTTGGTCCAACACCTTGAATGCCTTCCTCTTCAACCAAGGACCAATGACCCCAACTCTTCTGGACATCACCATGATAACTGGGCTAGACATCACCTCATTGGCTAACCCTATCAGCTTGAACAGCAAAAACCAATTTATTTTCAAAACCAGAAGCATTGGAGGCTGGAGTGGATTCATCTCTCTGAATATGGGATCTGGCCCTGTCACTCCTAAAGAACACGAAGTCTTTCTCTTGATGTGGCTGGAAAAGTTTCTGTTTTGTGGTTCAAGCTGCGGTCCAACCACCAACTGGCAACATATAGCCGAAGCCTTAGTCAACAAAAAGCAATTCCCTCTAGGCAAATACTGTCGGTGACATGGGACCGGGGGTGTCATGACTAGAGGCTTGGGTAGCCGCGGTCCTCCACGTGTCCCGACCCCCTCCGGGGGGTCGGGCCCGAGGGTGACGTGGCCACCCCTTCCTCTGTCTCCCCGAGGGGTCGGGCCGCTCCCGTTTCGGCCCCGAGGGCTGGGGCGCCCCGACCCCCTGTGATTTTGGCGCCACGTGTGTGGGTTAGGTGAGCACAGCAGGGCTCACCTAACCGCATTTATAGCGGATCAGGCGAGCGCACCACGCCGCATTTAATGAGACGCAGCGCACGCTTATCCGGTCCGTGACCGGTCGCGGTGTGTGACCGGTCACAGACCGGTCAGATCGCGGGTTAGGTGGCGACAGGCGGCCGATGGCACGCCTCGCCCCGTCCCGTCGGAATGATGAGAGCCTCCTGGCTCTCGTCCCTAGCCGGAGCCGGCGTGCTAACTCCTGGAGTTGGTATGTCAGTCCCGGTCAGATCCAATCCAGATTTCAGCGCAGGCGTGGCAAGGAAGTCGCCGGCCATTGAATGAAGGTTGAAACGGGCGTCCACCAGGAGAGCTGGCGAGCGGGGCAGAAGGCGTGCACCATGCTTGTCAGAAGTCACTTCCGGCTGTAGACTAGCCCTGATTGTAAAAAGAATGTTTCTTTTCTTAGGCAACTTGAGGCCCATGTGGTGACCCCTGATCAGATAAAAGGAGGCCCAGGCCTAGGAAAAAGAGAGGGACTCCGGCGGATACGTGGGAGAGATAGCATTCCCTTTGTATTGTTGGAGACCCTCAGATCCACCAGAACACAGGAGTAGGGTGTTACGCTTCTCAGCGGCCCGAACCTGTCTACGTCGCCCGCGTCTTGCGTGTTTCCACTCTCGCTGACGTTCCTCAGATCGAGGGCGAAGAACCTCACTTAGCGCCCCCGGCCGAACCGGCAAAGGAGGGCCCACGCGGTCTCCCGGTGAGGAGCCTCACGCTCCGTCAAATACCTTCTGGGTTATCTATACCAAGTTTTGAATAACGCATCGGCTAAGCTGTCCGTCAACTCAACAATCGGCACAGGTGGACCTTGGTGGCTATTGCAGTTATGGCTTAACCTCCAAACAATCAAAGTTGCCAAGAGACCAGCCTTGCCCGAAGCTGATTTTCCTTTGGTTGAGCCGACCAAAGATGACGACGGAGATGAAGTCACAACCAGAAGATGTATGTCATTCGGAGAAGCAGCATCTTCATATCCCGGATCAGAATTATCAGCTGAACTCTTCGTCGACTGGTTTGGCAACTTTTATGATGGATTTCCAAAAGATTCTAGAAATTGGTTTGCATATGAATTCTCTGCAGATTTTGAACTGCCAGCCGATTTCAGATTTGATGAAATAAACTCTGAAAAATTTGAGAAATCCAGAGAAATCTTTACAACGGCTATCACCCCCTGTATCCTTCCTGTTGGCATCCATCAAGGCAGGAACATCCAGATATCTTATGAATTCTACCACCCTATGAGCACTGCCAGACAAATGGGAATGGGGCAGTTGCCAATCGGCTTGTTCTTTTCAGAAAAAATCCAAGCCAGAGGAGAAATCTCATCGGCTACAATGCTCCCAAAACATTTTCCCTACTCCAAGGGCAAACACATGAGCCGATTCCCTCTGAAGCTGGCAAGAGGAAAAGGACCAGGTCATCGGCTATCGCTCCACCGGCTACAAAGAAGAAAGCCACCAAAAAGCAGAAAAACTATGATCCAGATGAAGAAGATATAGAAAAAGCCATCGATGAAGCAGCTGCCGAGCTGAGTGAAACAGTAGAAGAAACCCCAACAATCAACATCCCTATTCCTCAGCAAACTCCACCAACGCCGATCCACAAGACATATCAACCTCGGGTATGTACTTTGTACTCTTAGTCCTTTCATAACTTTCTTTGCCGATCTCAGCGTTAACTCTTCTTTTGTAGAAAAAGAAATCGGCTGCCAAAAAGAAACCTGCACCGCCTCCATCGGTAACACTTTCTTCAAAACTTTGTTTAAATCTTATTTCATCAAGTATTAACTCATTTTATATTTCAGCCGATCCGCTCTCCAACTCCTATTCATCATGATTCAAGTGAACATACTCCATCGGCTAGAGACAGTCACCACATTGAAGACCAGCCGATTCCTCCTATTCCTGTAAGTATTTGTATCAAAAATATAAATCGGCCATTAATATTCTATTGACTAACAATCCTGTCTCTTTCAGGCCTTAGCCGACATGTTCTCTTTTGACATTAGGCAATTCATGGATGAAGAGGAAGAAACATCCAGCAAGGCTATTGCTCCTATAGCCGATGACTTAAAAGCTATCCTCAAGGATATTGCTCATCGGCTTGAAGGTTCCCTTGATGCTTTGGTTGTCAACTGTGGATCAATTAGAGCAAGATTGAAGACATTCAAGATCAGATCCCAGACGATGCAGCCGAAATCATCTCTCCAGCAGTTTTCCTTGAACAATATCGTCACAAGCTAGAAAGAGCAAGACAGAGGATAGCCAATAGGCGAGAGCGAAAAGATCTTGAGACAACCATCCATGCCAATCGGCAATCCATAAACGAGGAAAAAGCCAAACTTGATCAGATGATATCTGGGCCAAGTTCTATCCAAAGCAATATAGATCGGCTAAAGAATAAGAAGATTGAACTACTGGCTGAATTAGAAGCCTGCAACGCTGAGTTATCACTGGAAGAACAGAAGCTTGCCGATTTACCAAGAGCCATTGAAGAACAAAAATCCAAGCTGAAGTCCTCGATCAGACACTTAGCCGATCTAAACAAATCCATGAAAGTCATCCCAGGAAGTGATGCAGCCGATGCCCAAGCCATAGAAGAAATAGAACAAATTAGGCAAAGGGCCATATCGGCTATCCAAAAACTTGTAACATGAATCCGCCGATGATAATATAAACTCCATACTTGTATTTTTGCTTTGAAATTTTGCTGTGAAACTCTCAATGATGTGATATATATATATATGCCCCCTAATTTTGTTATGGAGATCAAAACATCACAAAATTACAATCGGCGTAGAAATATACCATGAAACAACCGATTATACTAAGAAAATTATACTAAGGGTGATATAACTTATATCGGCCATCTAAAGGCGATGTCAACACATCGGCTACCATGTATCGGCAAGATACAGCCGAATCATGAATTAATCCAAACACTTGGGTAATACTTTTTCAAATATTTTCCATTAAGAGCTCTTCCAAATATTTCTCCATCAAGTCCTTGTAACATGTAAGCTCCTTTAGAGACAGATTTGTAAATCCGAAAAGGTCCTTCCCAATTTGGTGACCACTTGCCGAACTTATTATCACGAGTTCCAATCGGCAGAATCAATTTCCAAACCAATTCTCCCTCCTCAAAAGATTTTGGTACAACCTTCTTATTATAATATCGCGCAACACGCTCCTTATCTTTTATTATCTTCTGTAAAGCATACATTCTGGATTGAACCAAGTCTTCTGACTCATCTACCATAAGATTATGATAGTCATCGGCTGTCAATTCATCTTGTAAATCAATCCTCCTTGAGCCGATGACATACTCCCATGGCAACACTGCTTCATGCCCATAAACTAACTTATATGGAGGAACTTGAATTGATCCATGACAAGCCATCCGATAAGACCATAACGCCTCAGCCAATCGGTTATGCCACTGCTTTGGAAAATCGGCAATCTTTCTCTTAATCAACTTAATCAAGCTTTTGTTAGATGCTTCTGCCTGCCCATTAGCTTGCGCATAATATGGTGAAGAATTCAACAATCTGATTCCCATACTCTCCATAGATTGAACAAACTCATCTGACACAAAAATAGATCCTTGATCAGTTGTAATTGTTTGTGGAAGACCAAATCGGTATATAATATGCTCTTTAACGAACTGAATTGCATCCCCAGAATCAACTTTTTCAATGGAACTGCTTCCACCCACTTTGTAAAATAATCGGTTGCCACCAATATATACTTATGTCCTTTGCTCGATGGTGGATTGATCTGGCCAATCATATCAATTCCCCAGCCTCTGAACGGCCATGGCTTGATTATTGGATTCATAGCCGATGCTGGTGCTCTCTGAATTGATCCAAATTGCTGGCAATCTTGACATCCCTTGTAATACTTAAAGCAATCCTCCAACATTGTCGGCCAAAAATACCCAACTCTTCGAAGCAACCACTTCATTTTATGAGCCGATTGATGAGTACCACAAATACCTTCATGAACTTCTCCCATCACAACTTTGGCTTGATCAGCACTTAGACATTTGACCAACACCCCATCAATCGTCCGATAATACAATTCATCATCTAACAAGACATATCTCAAAGCCTTATACCTCAATTTCCTTGAAACCGATTGAGAAGGATTCTTCAAATAATGAAACACATAATACCTCCAATCATCGGCTGCAATTGTAACAATCCCCATCTCAACATCTGTCATCATCGGCTTGTATCCCGATGCCCCCTGAGCCAAAGCATTAGCCTCTAAATTCTGCTCCCGAGGAACATATCTCAACGTCACCAGCCGAAACTCATCTATTAATGCCCGACACTTTTCATAATAAGCCATCAATACATCATTCTTGCATTCATATTCTCCGGCCAGTTGACTAATTACCAACAATGAATCACCCATGACTTCAATAGCATCGGCTTCAAATTCCTTCAAAAGTTGCAAACCTTTGAGAACTGCCTCGTATTCAGCTTGATTATTTGTAGCATATGGCTTGATGCTAAAAGCAAATTCAAAACTTGCCCCTCTTGGTGATATGATAACCAAACCGATGCCACAACCATGAGTATAAACTGATCCATCGAAAAATAACGTCCAAGGTACAATATCCACTGAGCCGATCGAGTCATCTCGATGTTCGACAATAAAATCGGCTATAGCCTACCCCTTAATAGCTTTAGGTGACTCATACTTGAGATCGAATTCTGTTAAGGCATAAATCCACTTTCCAACCCTTCCTTTCAATACTGGAGCCGATAGCATATATTTGACCACATCGGCTTTGCAAATTATAGTACATTCATTGGATAACAAATAATGCCTCAACTTTGTACATGAAAAATACAAGCATAAGCACAACTTCTCCACCGAAGAATACCTGGTCTCTGCATCCAAAAGTCTTCTGCTTAAATAAAAGATTACCCTCTCTTTACCTTCGAACTCCTGGATTAAGATCGAGCCGATTGACCTCTCATCGGCTGACAAGTATAATTTGAAAGGCACCCCTTTCTGTGGAGAAACTAAAACTGGAGGAAAACTTAAATACTTCTTAATATCATCCAAAGCCTTCTGTTGCTCTGCCCCCCATGTAAACTCCTGATCGGCTTTAAGTCTGAGTAAAGGCGTGAAAGGCTCTAATCTCCCAGACAAATTAGAAATAAATCTTCTGATAAAATTTATCTTGCCGATCAAAGATTGCAACTGTTTCTTGTCTTCTGGAGGTTGGATCTTCTGTATTGCACTAATACTCCTTTGTGGCACTTCAATACCCCTCTCATGTACAAGAAAACCCAAAAATTGTCCAGCCGATACACCAAAAGCACACTTAGTAGGATTCATCTTTAAGCCATATTTCTTTGTTCTCTCAAATACTTTTCTTAGATCGGCTATATGATCAATAATCTCTTTAGATTTCACCACTACATCATCAATATAAATTTCAACCAATAAGCCGATCAGATCATGAAAGATATAATTCATGGCTCTCTGATATGTAGCTCCAGCACTTTTTAATCCAAAAGTCATGACAACCCACTCATACAAACCCATTGCACCAGGACACCTAAAAGCAGTCTTGTGAATGTCTTCTTCTGCCATCAAAATCTGATTATATCCAGCATTACCATCCATAAAACTTATAATTTCATGCCCCGAAGCAGCATCTACCAATTGATCAGCAATCGGCATGGGGTATTCATCCTTAGGGGTAGCCTTATTTAAATCTCTGAAATCGATGCAGACCCTAAGCTTGCCAATTTTCTTAATCACCGGAACTATATTAGAAACCCACTCAGCATATCGGCATGGACGAATAAAACCAGCATCATATAAACGAGTAATTTCAGCTTTAATCGCATCATACATATCGGCTTTACATCGCCTAGGTGGTTGTTTATATGGCCGATATCCCGGCTTGATAGGAAGCCGATGTTCAACAATCGATCGGCTAAGTCCTGACATCTCAGAATACTCCCAAGCAAAGCAATCGCTGTATTCTTTCAAAAGCTTTAATAATGTAAGTTTGAATTCAGATGATAGATTCTTACTGATGAATGTCGGCCTAGGCTTATCTCCTGACCCAATGTCAACTTCTTCTAAGTCATCGGCCGACATGAAACCCTGACCAAGCTTACCATCAAGATCATCTACAGCATCTTTAGTATAGAAATCGAAACCCTCCACAGCACCCTCAAAGTAACAACTGGGGTTCTCCATCTCCAATTGGCTGTATACCACAATCAGACACTTTTAGATAATCTCCTTGCCAGATTTTTCCTAATAAGCAATCAATTCCATCCATCTCCCAAACAGATAAATCGGCATTAGCAACATGTACTGACCTGTCAGCTGGAACAACCTCTATCTTGTCACCTTGCCATTGGATTAAGCTCTGATGCATGGTTGAAGGAATACAACAATTAGCATGAATCCAATCCCTTCCAAGCAGTAAGCTATATGAACCTTTCCCATCAATGACAAAAAATGTAGTAGGAACAGTCTTGCTGCCGATTGTCAATTCTACATTAAGAACTCCTTTGGTCTCTGAAGGATTGCCACCAAAATCTTTAAGAACCATATTAGTCTTGATGAGGTCATCTGAACTCCTTCCCAATTTCTTAAATGTTGCATATGGCATTAAATTCACTGCAGCCCCACCATCAACTAACATCTTGGATATCGGCTTACCGTTAACAAATCCTTTGACATACAATGGCTTGAGGTGCCGATTCTCTGTTCCCTCGGGTTTTTCAAAAACAGCCTGTTCTGGTGACAATATCAATCTAGCACAAGATTCTTCCATGATATCTGCATTGTCTTGATTAGCCTCGAACTCCGCGGGTAGCACAAATACCATGTTGACCGATGAAGAAGCAATGGCCTTTCCTTTAATTACCCTTCTCGCTTCATCGGTTTCACTCTCATCGGCTGGTACTATTTTACTCTTAACACGTCATTCCTGTTTTGTTTTTGTTCTCTTCAGCCGATGATCGATTTCTTGTTCAACTTCATGAAATTATTCCCTGCTCCTCATCCTCTGAACCCTTCTCTTCTGACTTTTAGAAAAAATCCCAGAAGGGACACCATTGAGCTTTTGAAGTACCTTCAACATCCTCCTCCTGGAAATAATCTTGATGAATTGGGCCCAACCTCTGATGAACAAGCAACTTCGTTTGCATCAGCCGATCCTCTTTAGAATGAAATCGGCTAAAACTCCCATTATAGTTTCCATCGGCATTAGCACAACCTGGGCAGTCTTCTATCGATGGTAATCTCATGCCTTTATTCCAACAAAATATGAAAAATTCGCAGTTCCAATGTAGATCAAAGCTATCATCGTCCTCATAATATTTCCTTTCTTGCCGATCATATCTCTTTTGATATTTATTAATCATACTCGTAGAGTCAAAATTATTGAGCCGATTGTCCTTTCTGTCGGCTGTCCTCCCATTTGTATGGACCATGTTGATAGGAAAAGGATTACCATCAATCTTCATCGGCTTCTTGGAGTCATCAAATTTTATCCTGCCTTGCTCAATGGCCACCTGGATCTGTTGCCGAAATACTTTACATTCATTAGTACTATGAGACCCTGTATTGTGCCACTTGCAGTATTTCCTCCTCCCTAATTCCTCAGCCGATGGAATCACATGACCAGCAGGCAATTGAATTTGTTTCTCCCGAAGCAAAAGATCAAAAATTTTATCAGCCTTATTGACATCAAAATCATACTTCTCCTCTTTTCCAGAGCTCTTAACCCATTGACATGGAATCACCTTCTTGTTCCTCGCCCATTCGGCTGCTGCCACTTCGGGAACATCCTCTTCCTTAGAATCAGAAACATAAGAATTAATGAAGTTCACCTTTTTGAATGCTCTATTGGCGTCTTGAAATCTTTGTTCGTGTGTTGTTATCTTCTGGGCCAAATGAGCCAAACTATCAAAGTCTTGAGCCGAAAACCTCTCTTTGATTGGTGTTAATAAACCTTGGAAGGCTAAATCGGCTAACTGAGAATCTGTCAACGCCAAGCTGTAACATCTGTTTCTGATTTTCCTAAACCTTTGAATATAATCTTGGATAGATTCTTCTCGCTTTTGCCTAATGTTTGTCAAATCAGATAGTTTCATCTCATGAACTCCACTGTAGAAATATTTGTGAAACTGTTTTTTCAGATCGGCCCAACTGTGAATAGAATTATAAGGTAAAGATGAAAACCATGTGAAAGCCGATCCAGACAGAGACAAAGGGAATAGCCTGACTCTTAAAGCGTCAGTAGCCGATGCTTCACCACATTGAGCTAAAAATCGGCTAACATGCTCATAAGTTGATACATTATCTTGTCCTGAGAACTTTGAAAAGTCTGGGACCTTGTATCGGCTTGGTAATGGCACTCTTTCAAAATACTCTGGATATGGATGCCGATACAGATTGTCACCATCCCTTGGTTTTAATCCAAACTATTCTCTCATCACATCAGCTATCATATCGGCCCAAGGTTTCTGCCGAGCTCCATCTTGATGCTGTGGCTGTATCGGCTCATCTTGATAATACTGCGGTTGATGATATGGTTGAGGAGACGTTCTCTGCCGATATTGCACCTGTGGTGAATGAGGTTGATATTGATAATTAAGATTGCCACTTGTGTGGGTCTGAGGCATTCGTGGAGCACTAAAATCTTGTTGATTAGGAACAAATTGAGTAGTGGCAGCTTGTTGCTGGAAGGTTGGCACTTGCTGTCTTGCTGGTGTATGCAGGATCGGCTGAGCAACTGGCTGATTGCCAAAAGCGTGTTGATGTAAAAAACACACACTGGCCTGGGAGATCTGCTTAACTCCAGTGCAGGTCCAAATATTTCTTTCAGGTTCTAGGCGTGCCAATTGGTTTGATCCTGCAACCAATAAGAAACAAAGAAAACGCAGTTAAATCCACCAATGATAGCCGATCGGCTGGCTTGCCGATGACATATCATTGAGCATTGAGCCGATGCAAGATGCATTAAATCGGCTATAACAGATAAAGCAAGATAAAGCTAAATCTACTCAATCGGCTGTAGATATCAACAAAATATAATCTAAGTCTCAGAATATATTTAAACCAAGTGATTGGGATAGATCAGATAGGGCACCGAGACAGTATAAATCACTTATGTCTAAATATATTATAAAGCATAGATTATACATATTCATAGCATAGCCGATTGGGTAAATCTGACATGTATCGGCTAGTACTCCAATACTACTTTATACAGAGATATTATCATGAACAAAATATATCAAACAACTTGTCAAACTAATGTTAAGATGATCCTAACCAGATTTGACAACAAGCTCAATATATTTTACTAAGTTAATATCTCGATATAAAGGGTAGATTTAATATATCAAGATGACAAGATAATCAAACCAGGTAAGATCGGCTGAAACCCCGACGCTATCTCTATTAGCAATCATAGACAGGCTAGAAACTATGGTTCTAAACATGATTTAGTAGGTCAAACCTAACTGATGCAGCACCAAATATGTAAAGAAACGTAATGTCTAGATGATCAAGTCACTAGCCGACGCGCACCGTAGCCGATTTGGTCACCAACCGATCCTCGCTCTGTTTTAGCAACCGCCAGCTTCCTCCAAATCCACTTCGATTCTATCTTCAAACCCAATACTTGATTTACCAAATTTGGTCGTTAACAGAGCTTCGATATCTTCTCAACAGTTTGATGGACGCGTGTCAACTACTATCAACCAGGTTTTTTACTTCAGGAGGCTAGGCTTCATCAATGCTAAGATCTGACTGGATCATTAACATCGTCATCTTTATCGACATCCTACCATGCCTCTTCAGCTTAGTCTACTCTGTCACCGCTCATGGGAATTTTGTCACTGCTGGTCATATCTGCTATCAGCGGATGATTTCTTCGCTTCTATGGTTGGTGGACTTCGTTGCTACCGTGGATAGGCAACTTTGTCTTTACAACCAACTGCCTCTACTGCCGTCGATTGTCATTACCACCGATTGCATCTGTCACAATTGATGGCTTATTACGCCGCAGCTGATAAGCATCTTCATCTTCATCGTCTGGCTATCTCCGTCGTTGCCGACTGGTGGTCTTGTCATCATGGCTGGCCTACGTCGTTGCTGCTAATGTGCATCTTCATCTTCAATACCGGCTTGCCTTGGTCGCTGCCGACTAGTATCCTCGCCTTCAAGGTTGGCCTATTACGTTGCCATTGACAAACGTCATCGTCTTTACTGCCAGCCGCCTCGTCTGTTGTTACCGACTAATCTCCTTGATTCCATGGCTATGCGTCTCCGTCATCGTTGTTGAGAAACATCGTCTTCACAGCCGACCATCTCTGCTGCCGCCAGTCGTCATTACCACTGGTCATGTTTGTCGTCACCGACCGGTTTCTTCGTCATCACGGTTGGTGGATTTCACCATCGTTGTTGATAGGCAACTTTGTCTTCACAGCCGGCTACCTCTGCTGCCGCTGATCGTCATCACCACCGGTTGCGTCTATTACAATTGGTAGCTTACTACATCACAGATGATAAGCATCTTCATCTTCATCGTCCGGATACCTCCGTCGCTGCCGACTGGTGGACTTGCCATCATGGCTGGCCTACTACGTAGTTGCTGATGACGACATCGTCTTCACCGTCGGCCGACTCCGCCACCGCCGATTGGTTTCTTCACCTTTACAGTTTATGGACTTTGCTGCTACCACTAATGAGCAACTTCGTCTCCGCCACTGATGTCTCCACCGTTCCTGATAGGCAACTTTATCTCCATCATTGGCTACCTTCGCTTCGCTAGCACCGATTTCTTCGTTGCCATCGACTGATGATCTCGCCTCCATGCCGACCACATTAGCCGCCACCAACGGATAACCTCGATTGCGACAGAAGGACAAGCAACATGCTCAGGTGCTTACCAGCTCCAACACGAGGATCATACCTTCAATCTGGACTTATTCCGGATACATGCAACATGAATTCATAGCCAAGGACCTATCTCCTATGCTAAATGTCTGGATCAACCATTATTTCCCACGAGGACTATCATTTGAGTACTTGCACCAGTCGGGATTTTAATTATCATATTTACTTCGATACATACCATGAGAGATAACCACTCAGATCAGAATCTTACTTAGATGAGATGTGCTCGGTCTACATCACCCGGGAGATTTGTCACTCGGGAGCATATTAAAAGGCGTGCTATGCACGTCATTTCCAGTGGACGGAGGCTGCGACGTCGGCGGCGGATGGTGTTCTTGAGTGTGGCGCAACCAGGGAGATCGGTGGATGGTAGAGGGAGTGGGGGAGATGGCCGAAACGGCGAGTAGAGGAGCTTGACTCCGGTAGGAAAAGAGATGATGGTGGTTGCAGGCTGGAGTGGCTAAAGGAGAGGGAAAATAGGGGAAATGGGTTCACCTCGACGAGGCAAAGCTGGTGGTGAGAGGAAATTAGAAGGGGAGCAACGGAGGAGGAGATCGACCGGTGGTAGGCGGTGGCTCGACATGCCGAGAAAAGCTCAAGGCTCGGCATGGGAAGGTGAGGAGGAGAGAATGAACATGGAGGAGGGTCTCGCCGGTTTAAATAGGCCACAGAGGTCGGTTGCTCATGGTGGTTCGGAGGCAAAGGACGACGAGGACATGGCGGCGGCGACGTGGAAAAGAAGAGGACGACGCCGGCTTCGTCGTCCGATTGGTTGGCCATGTCGGTTCAGCTCTGCGGCTGATGTCGGTGATATGAGGTAGCAGCATACGTCGGAAGCGGTTGCTAGCGGCGACGGCGAGACGACGACGGTGGCACAAAGCCCCGGACGAAGCCGCAGCAGCGGCGACTTGCCTATGTGCCCGCACGCGCCCACAGGAAAGGAGGAAGAGAGCCGCGGCTCGGCCGTGGGCTGCCTGGGCCGGCTTGGGCCAAAGAGAGAGGGGAAGATTTTGGCCCACATTAGGAATATTTTCTGAATTTTTGATGGGATTTGGATGATTTGATTTGGATAGAATTTATTTGGAGATTTGGATAGCTAATTTGAAAGGAAATTATGTTTGGAGATAATTTCCAAAATAGATATTTTCTAATTTATTTGAGTGCAATATTTTTAGAGGTAGGATATAATGGAATTTATATGGAAGCACTCAAATAGGAAGAAGAGATAAATAAAATGTAAATGGTATGACCTGAATAAATTTTGTGGGAATGTGGTAGGAAACAGAGCGAGGAAAAATAAATAGGATTTTAGCCCCAAAATATGTTTTATGGATTTTTGGAGAATTATTTGTGGCTAATAGGAAATTTAGATTTTGGATGAGGAGGATAAAAATCGAAATCTATTTTCTTAGCACAAGAGCAATCATTCTAAAAATATTATTCTTGTGCCAAGGAGAATCAAATCGTGAAAATTAAATTGGAGGGTAGGAGTTTGACCAAAGGAGGAATAATGAAATATTTTGGATGGAGGACTTTTTAGGGATGGTCTAGATCAAGGGTTTGGTCAAGGAATGAATTCAATAAAATTGGAATTGTGTTGGTTTAGTTTAAAGGGTAATATTTGAGGATTTCTTGGACCAATTCATTAAAGGGTTTTTAAAATAAATGTAACACACCCAAAAAAAAATTGTAAAATCAATATAATGACAATTTTTAGTAATTGTGGTGAGAATTTATTTTATTTGTTTTTGGATTTTTCCATGCATCATTTGCATTTCTCATACATGAATTAAGTTTGATAATAATAATATAATAATGATAATAATAACAACAATAATAATAATACTCAGTTCTGCATCTCAATCAAAATATGAAAGACACCCAGAATTAATCCAAAATTAAATATAAACTATGAAAGATGTTTGAATTTTCAAAAATAAACTACACATGAGAAAAATCTCAAAAATTCACCAAATGGAGTTCATGCCAACACCAAGGTCTAGTAAAATTTTCTCAAGTTTTTAAGTACTATAGCATACCCGAAAAATTCCCAAAACTCCCAGCTTTTCCACTCCTCTTCCTCTCTCTTCCTTTTGGGCAATTCGTCGAACACCTTGCGTGCGAGATCGAGGTCGTTGACGTTGAGCCACCCTAGCTGCCTCTACCGCGAATCCCGCTGGGAAAAGCCGAAGCAAAGCTGCGCAAAGCCCTCCTCTGCTCGAGGTCCTGCCACGCCCAGGCGCCGCCCTCGCCGCGCGCCTCACCAATCCAAGCCGCCGCCGGTCTCTGTGTGTGTGTGTGTGCGCGCGCGCGCGCGGAGACACAACGGCAAGCCGACCACGCCGACCGCGCATACAAAAGCTGTAGACATGCCTGCAAAAGCCGACGCAAAGCCGAAGCCCTGCCGCCGTGATTCCCTCTGTTGCCGTGCTCCCGCCAAAAGAGCCGCGACAAGTGCTCGATGCCAGCCATCTCCCTCTCCCTCGCCTATAAATTGAGGCCTCGCGCCAGCTAAGTTATCGCACCACGATCTATCTTCACCACAAAATCTGACGCCCGAATCCCCCTGGTTCGTCGGGAACGGCCGCGCCACCGTCGTGCTCTACGCCGGCCGGAACGCCGCCGCCTCACCCCGCGCCTAGCAAAACGCCGCCTCGGTGGGCTCCTTTCCCTCTCCTCGCGCCACCATGCTCCCAAGACACCCCTAACTCCATTTTCGCGATCAATTTTAGGTTCCCCCTCACAGGAGCGCCGCCGCCACCATTGTTGCCGCCCACAGCTCCGGGAGCTCGTCGCCACGCCGCTCCGGGCTGTCTCCGCGCAAACTGAGCACAGGGTAAGCATCCCCATAGTCCCTAGGACCTCCCCTAGCAAGGAATCGAGCCGCCGTTCGCCGTAGCCCGCCGGCCGTCGTCGTCCCGAACCACTGCTACCACCGTCCATGGCGCCCACCGCCGCCGGCCATCCCCGGCTGCGCCGCCACCTCTAGGAGGTGCGGGAGGACCTCCTCTAACCGCCCCACACCCCGCCCGAGCCAGCCCCGCGGCCGCTCACCGCCGGCGAGCCCCAGCCGAGCCGCCCCCATGCTCCTTCCCGTCCGTCTCTTCCCTGGGAAGAAGACGAGAACCTCTTTGCGAGTAAATAAAAATCTAGGGTTCCTAATGCAAAGAGCCAGCACACTTACAAATGGGACCTGGACTTATCTGCGAATAAAGAAACTACAGGGGTCGTTTTATAAGTTACCTCACTGACATGTGGACCCACCGTTTAAAAATGAATGAGAAAAATTGTAAATACGCCTTCCCAGTAGGAAAGCGTATTCTTGAAAGTGCGCTTTCATCCTTTAATAAATAAAATTAATAAATCTGAGAAAATAGTTTCGGCCCATTTATTTTTGTACTGAAAAATGCTAAAATTTTAGAAATAGAAAATTCATTTTAACTCCGATTGAGGTGAACCAAATTTTGTTAGATTCCTAATAATTTTCTCTTTAATACTATGCACTCAAACCTAGCACCACTGTTACGAAAGAATTTTGCTAATTCAAATTTGAATAGTAACTTTTGCATTTATAGTTTTTAAATATTTAAGATGCGATAACTCCCACGTACGACATCGGATTTAAGCGTTTATTTCTTATAAATTTATATTAAATCACCCTCTACACACTGAACAAGTTCATGCATCATGCATCATATTTTATTTTGGAGTTTTATTGGATGTTTATTTGAATGTACGTTTAAATTTAAATAGAGGACGAATCGGTTGTTGCCGTTGACGAGAGTGTGCAGGACCAAGAAATATTTGAGGAACCACCTGCGCAAGGCAAGTCCTATTCAATTCCTCCTTCGATCATGTTGAATCCTATATTTTCGCAAATGCTTTATTATGTTTAAAATTGCATGCGATGTTTACAAAAATATGGGATCTTGGTAGAACAACTCCTATTTGCTGCATTATCCACCTTGATTATTGATCACCCTATTATTGATAGACCTAGGATGGGTTGTGGTGCTATCCAAGCACATATGTGGGTATATTAGAGCTACTAATATAGCTATTGCTTAGCCATGCCTAGAGACTTCGATGGTTACCTATGATATTCACTCTTTACAAATGGGATATTTGAAAATGTTGTACAGAGCGGTTACCTCTGTTATTTGCGAAAATGGAAAGAACTGAAAATGATGGTTTTTAGACTTGGGCGGCAAGTGGTGTGCAAATGGTGGTAGTTGCACACCGATAGGGGGAGTGTTCGCCTGGGTCGATTAAGGACCGAACTATGTGTCACCAACTAAGTATACCATGCAACCACATGTGTTGTTTATGGGACAACCTTGGCTTATTAAGTTTCTTAATGTCTAACCTTGCATTTTGGTAGGTCGAAGTAGTATGAGTTATGGTGTGTGTTGTTGACGATTTCTTTGTGTTGAGTTTAACTCAGAGGAGCTACCCATGTGTCGGGATACGGCATGGGCGTCTAAGTTTGTCCAATACAACGGTGAAGTGCCTCGTGGAAAACCGGATGGGTTGCCACCACGGCGTTAGGTTTAAGGCGTGGGCCCGCCACCTAACGGCTCTAGGTCATATGCCTAGTGTGGATTTTCACTCGCCGTCGCTGATGCAAGGTTAGGCATTAGGCAATGTAACAGCTTCGTTATGACCTCTAGACCGCATTCAATATGCAGAGTGTGGTAGTGCTTCGCGAGCACGAAACAAACTAGAGTGTTCATATCATGTGGGTAAAGCTGTACAAACTCTGCAGAGTCTAAAACTAATCGATTAGCCGTGCTCACGGTCATGAGCGACTTGGTGAAATGATACAAGTACAGTATTGGTGATTTATAAAAATATTTTTGTGAAATGGGTATGGTAAATATTGTGATGTTTTGCCCGATGTGAGCTTAGAGTAAATTGCTTATTAGTTGCCTTGGAGGGCACAAGGATGATACCATGGTGATATTTATGTTACTACTACTATTATTTACTTTTTGATTTACAAATTCCGTTGCAATCTATTATTATTTACTATTGTGAAACAAAATTTGCTTTATGCTAAAATGAGCCACAAATATAGCCATCTTTGACCTCAGCTTGCAATAGTCCTGGGTTTTCTCAAGGTTTGGGTAGGACTTGTCAATACCTAGTGTATTGACCCACCTCTTATTGTTGTTTTTAGAGTTGGATGCAGGATGTGAGGTGCCTAGTGACGATTACTTTGTACCGGGTACCGGAGTTTTCGAGGATGGTTCTTTCTAGGGTAATTCCTAGTCGGTTGCCTGTGTGGTTTGGTAGATGGGCACACCGAAGAACTTATGTGTCTTGTATCTTATTTTTTCGCTGCGTTTTAAACTCTTTTATTTGGCCGGTCGGCCTAGCTACTATGTATGACTCTTGCACCGTTAAGTTATGAGAACCATTTTATCCATTAATATGTTATGTATATTGTATGGATGTGATAACAATGTTGTGGATGCGTATGCTAGCCACTGATAATGGGACTAGCACAGTGTACGCTCCAGGTATTCAGGAATTCTATCCCTGGGTGCCGACAATAAATTTGAAGAAAGGAATTGTAATTGAAAGAAGATTTGAAATTCGAGAATAAAACCAGGTCAAGAAATACCTCAATTTAATGAGATAATTTTTTAAATGAAAACCACAAAAGAAATTAAATACCAAAGGGGAACTTAAGCAACTTAATTTCGGGTTGTTACTTCTGATTTATATTTTCCTAAGTTTAAGAGAATAATAAAAACATAAGAATCAGCATGATTCATAATTAGAAAATACTTAATTTTCAGGATGTTACAGTTTGTAACTTTATTTTTGTGAATATATTTAAAATCAAATGACGCACATTAACTAATGTAACAATTTGGACAGATTCAGAATTTGACGAAATTTTGATAAAAATTCGGTAACATTTTGACAGAACTTGAACAAATTTTTGACATCATTTCAACAACATTTTACATAATCATATGAAGCCATATAACAGCATCACAAAGTATGACAACATAGTAACCAACATAGTACCACATATTACAAGTCTAGATCATAGCCAACATAGTAACACATATTACAAGTTCAGATCATAACCAACATAGTACCACATATTACAAGTTCATATCAAAGTCAACATAGTACCATGCAATCACAAAAGTGTTCAGATCATGCATTCAAACAAAAGCAACCACTAGAGTTATTACATATAAGGACCAAACCATTGAGCTAGCCTCCCTCCTCTTCCTCCCCTTCCCCTCCCACCACCACCACCTCCATCTCCACCTGCGCCAGCCTAGCACCAGCACCAGCACCTGCCCTTCCCCTTCCCCTTCCACTTCAGGGTAATCCTTCTCCCATGTCACTTGTAGTTCCATTTGCACTAGCACTAAGTAATAAATAAATTAGCAATGACAAAATACACAAAATCATTAAGAATTAGTTTTAAACAAGGATAAATGCGAGTAGCAATGAATGAATCACACTGATGTGAGTGCAGCACTTCGATCATTGATCCCCTCTCCTGCTCCACTTTGTGAAGATGAGAGCTTCCTCTTTTGACTTGCTGTGAGACCTCCCTGGCAATGCTTGGTTGTATGGCCTAGCTCATGACATTCACTGTATTTTTTTTCTTTTACTAGTGTCAGTCTCATCAGAAGCTCTTATCCTAGCCACTCTTGGTCTTCCCATTTTCCTTCTTAACCTAGGCTTCTTGATTTTATAGCCTAGATCAATATGTGCCCACCCATCCTTAGATGTCATTGGATTGAACTTTCCTGCATATGTCTTTTTTAACATCTTGATAGAGTTAGCAGTTGCCCACATATTTTCGGCAAACAGAGGACCATGGTACTTCTTCTTCATGTTCTTCCACAGGTGCCTCATACATTCTCTATGTTTCACTCCTGGATACACATTATCCATGGCCCCTTCTATTCCTTTGCCTGTATCTGTACTGATAACCAAACCTGCAATAGTACATAATGCTCTTAGTAACTGCATATATATATATATTGAATGATGGAACATGCAAAATGCAACATGAAAGATGAAAGATAAATAATAACCTGCAGGGGTACCAATACCTTCCTTCAAGTTCTGGACAAACCAAGTCCAACTTCCTTAGACTTTGTCTCGATCACTTCAAAAGCAATAGGAAATAGCCAGTTATGACCATCTATTGCAACAACTGATGTCAACTGCCCTCTGGACCTTCCTGTCAAGTGACTAGAGTCTATGGCAATGTATGGCTGGCATCCTTGCAAAAACCCATCAATGCATGATTTGAGAGCTACAAAGAATCTCCTAAAACACACATCACCATTATTCTTTTCAGTGTCCAACTTAATTACACTGTCTGGCACTGATCTCAGAAGCTCATCTCGATAAGTAGGCACTGATCTCCGCTCACTCAGACCATTGTTGCGCGGGCGCTCAACTATGCCACAAAATTCGCCGACAGGAATCATGAAGCTTCGACAAAAAAGACAGATGAGGAGCATAGTAAAAAAAAATCGGATCAGACCGACGATTAAACTGGGAAAAACCAGTCGACAGGAATCATGGAGCTTCGACAAAAAAGACAAATGGGAAGCATAGTAAAAAAAATCGGATCAGACCGACGATTGAACTGAGAAAAACCAAAACCAACATCCTCACCGGGTGAACGGTTTTACGTAGAAAATGGTGAACAACTAGGCTGCTTTGAACTGTCGGTTTTACGTAGAAAATACTGAAGCTGCATACTCTACTTGCTTTGAGACCCAACACATTTTTATTTGCTATTTGTTGAAAGGAGGTATTGTTAGGAATCGAACCGTGGTCTGTGGGTTAGAAGCTGATCCCCTCAACCACTTCAATAGCTAACTGCTTTTGGCTTAGGCAAATTTGGATATAGTACATAACTTCTACCGGTCGCACGAATCGACGATCGGACTGCAGACCCGGTGAACCAGGAGGCCGAGTGGTTTGATGGCCGGGCCGTTTTTTTGCTATACTAACGAAAATGCCTGTGTGTTATGACAGGTAAAGATAATTTTCACGATTGATAAAAACTCTGTTAATTTAAACGACAAACCGAAACAAGACAAACAAAACAATGGCAAAACAAAGTCAGAAATCATATATAGCATTGAGCCCGGTTACGTTCGCTTTATGCGTCACCACATGAAGAATTCTTCATGTATATCTTTTCGTAGCCTCATAAATTAATCAGGTGGCTTTTCCATAAGTTGACGCATGTGTATTTTACTATACCTCATCGACCAAATATTAAAATTTTGATTATTCAATCAATGAAAAATTTTTTTACTGTAGATAAAAAACGTTTGCAAAGTAATAAAGTTGTCGTATACACGCCTTAAACAATTATAATTTAAAAAGAGAAATTTGGAAGAGAAAAAAGAGAAAAAAAAAGAAAAAAGATAGGAGATTGGAAGGATCTGGAGATAACCAGGATGATCGGGAGAAAAGAAGAGAAAAAGAAAATCAAAAAAAGGAAAGAAAAAATACGCCAAGTGGAGGTGCGCAGGACGTGACGGCGAGATGGTGTGGGCCGGTTAGGTTGGGCTAGGAGGAAGGGTGTATAATAGTTATTCTAAACTCACGTTGAATTAGATACGAACGACTTATAACCAACTTAAATACGGATGACGTATCAAAATTTTAAAGAAAACATCTTCACTTTTTATATATTTTTACTATATGATAGGGAGAGAAAGAAATAAGGCGTAAGGGTGTCTTTTGTCACTTGATTAACTAAGTTGGCAGGAAAAATGGTAGGATAGCACCAACATAGTAGATCCGGATGATATGGTATTTGAGAGAGTGTGCTATTAGAGAGGATGACAAATACTCCTACCAGTGAAAAAACCCCAGTCCAGTAGCGTCACTTTGGTCAGACGCTACTTGCGGCCTTATCTTTTCGCTTATATTTATGCTTATAAGTCAAATTTTGAATTTTTAGCTTTAAATTTAAAGTTGATTTGGGGTTTTTTTCATCATAGTTTATTTTTCAGTCTTTGCTTTTAGATCGTTAAGAACACATATATAAAAGTTTATTCACAAATTATTTTTTATTTGCAAATATGTTGTTTCGCTTTTTCCTTGAAAAAGCCAAATGATGAGGCTGTTGGCCAGATCGCTCAGTCTCGCCGCTTCGCCCTCTCGCTGCTTCGCCCTGACATCGCATTGCCACTGGGCCGGAGGCAGTCTTCCCCACCGCCCGATCAGCCCTTCGCCATCGCTGGCCACAGGTATGCTTCTCGACGTCTTCACTTGGAGTAAAACATTTTCCTCATCTGAATTGTCAAGCACCCACCCTATCTGGGATCGAAAAATCTAATGTGCGGATAGCCGCGCGCCCTCCCCTCACCACGCAGTGCAACCACGTGGCACGCGCAAAGAGGGGGGACGGCGGGAGGGCGCGGCGAGAGGGGGCACCTGGCGGTTTTTCTGATATTTTTTTCCTGTTTTTGGTTTTGTTATACGTACATATCGGTTTTTTGGTTTTTTATACGTACGTATACAAAGTTTTTTTGGTTTTTCTAATATGTACATATACAAATTTTGTATATATGTATATTTTTTATACGTCAATTTTTTTATATACATAAAATTTATATATATACGTTGTATATATACATATATATATACATACATACATACATATATATATATATACACACACACTTTCTTAGGTTGTTCTTAGTTCTTTCTCTTAGTAAATAAATTACTTAGGATAGTACTACTCCCAATTTGTTCTCACACCTTCTTCCAGTAATTAAATTACTTAGGATTAACGTAGTGATGTTGCCACAAAATTTCTCTTAGTAAATAAATTACTATTACATCAATGGTTCTGAACATAATATATTGACTTTGCCACAAAATTTCTCTGAGTAATTAAATTACTCTTACACCGATGGTTGTCAACCGTTCTATCAGTAAATCTTAGTAAAATAAATTAATATTTGCACGTCGTTGGCCTTATCTTATTAAATAAATTACAAACGCATACCCACAAAATTTTCTTCTCTTGATAATATATTTATGGATACCTAAAGGTTTTTGGTTTTTGATTTTCTTGAATGAACAAATGGTAGTATTTTTTTTACTCGATGATATACACAACCATTAATCTGGCAGTAAAAAAAAGTTCATAATACATTGAGTATAAAAAATTACAAACATGCAATCACACAATCGGGTATAAAAAAAGAAAATATCAAAATTCATTCACATTTCAACTCGATATCAAATTGACATTTCCAAATCAGATTACCACATAATTATCAGTCCAAGACAAAATAAAATTTAAATTTAAAGACGTCATATGTCAATGATATTTCATCGTGATGGAAGAATTTCTACCAATGATATAGCTCCAAAACGACATCACAGAATGTTCTTTCATTTGTATTTGACACCTTTACACAATACATAAATGAACTTTTGCCAACAATGTAGCTTCTGAATGACATTTTAGGGCATGATACATCTGTAAGTAGCATTTGCAAAAGACATTACTCCGAAATGAAATTTGCAAATGACAACGGACATGTCGAGGATGATGACCAGGATGGCATTCCAGTGGCGCCACCACCACTGTCATAATCTTCTCATGTTCTTCGTTTGGAACATGTACATCTTCAGCAGACCAATTACCAACCACCATGCCATCAAGCTGCGCCTCCAGCTGCCGACGCCTGCAAGAATTAGAAGTTAATAATTTCAATAAAATTCAGACCTCAGTCTGAAGAAGTCTGTTCTGTCAAAAATATACACAGAAAAAAAGCTCTGTTCAACAAGAATCATATCTAGTCAGAAGTTCGAAAAAAAATCAATCGATGTGCTCCTTTGAACAACAAAATTTTGGAAAACTGCTATCCAATCGAGCTTTTTGAGTTTTCATATATCCAAAAATTCAGAATCAGGACATGCAGTAAAAATTTCAGAAAACTACGATCCAATATTGTACACATGCTGTAAAAATATCACATATCTCAGAGTTTACGCATCTCACAGCACATTTTGCAGTCCTGACAATCTCGACGAAAATTCCGAGCTCATGAGCCCAATGGTAACCATATAACACTAGCCTATCAGAGATATGCCTAAAAACTCAAGAACACGGCTAGGCTATAAAATAAATATTGAGTTCCATGGTCCAACAAAAAATAAAATAAGAACTTCCCTGCACTAGAATCATTTGTGCTGCTCTGTTCAGCAAGAGTTTCAGAGCTGTGCAGTTGGAAGAAAGATTCAGGCCAACAAACACACAAACTAAGAATGAGTCAGGTACTTTAAGCAACAAAAGATCTGAACTTTCCAGCAGTTGAAAGAAGTGCAAGAACTGCTCAAGTGAAATGAGACCAGACCTTGTTTTGTCTAACCTGACCATATAGACCAAGAGCATAATAATATTTTGCTCCCAATCAAGGCACAGCACCCCGTTGCCAAAGATGCAATCCAACATCTCTAAAGTCATCTAAGGAAGTATTTATATGTATCATCTAAAGTAAGGGAATGCTTTCTGGCAAATGTGGACCTCATGTAGTCATGTGCCATATAAACATCAAGGTGACAAAGGAAATGAGATCTAAAACATAGTAACAGGCGTCAACTCAAAAACATTACCCAATTGCACGTATTTGACAAACTTTGCAAACTCATAATTTTGAAAAAAGAATGATATAGATCACATATAACTTATAACTGAGAGCATCCTCTCTCTCTCTCTGAGGCCATAGAAGTTGATCATGTAAAAGACTCACAGTACAATACATGTATAAAAATAAACAGCACTGCAGATGCAACTTGCAACTAATAGAGGCACTATAAAAATATTTTTTTTATACATGGTCCTGCCTTGCAGTCTGCCAAAACATTTAATTTAATTCCCAATAATACTCAACATGTAAAATGCACTTGACATGTAAAATGCACATAACTCAATGTCTAACTTCTGTTGGGGATCAGGATGAAACAATGAAACGGAAAGGGACAACACCTTGCATTCTTTAGTGAAAGGCGGTCAAGCAAGGCCTGTATTTTCACAAACAGCAAAGTATATATGAGATTACTATAGATGATAGATGTTGTCAAACAATTGCCAGTGGCTTGATGGCGCCATTCGCCACAACAGCTCCTGGCAACGTCATCCTCCTGATAAAGAACTTACCAGATTTGGCAATGTCTGCACCGGCTCATATTTGGCTCCTGCCTCTTCCAATATACTGGCAAGAACCTTACCTTAATATATGTGGTATTTGATTTTAACAAATTAATCCACCGAAAAAGTTCATCACTATAAAGTTTCATTTACATTAATGTGATGTTTGAATCTCCTCAAGATAAAGATAAAGATTAAGCGTTTCACGTAAAACGAGGTGATCTTAACGTGTGATTAATTAAATTTTAATTATTACAAACTTGAAAAATGGATTTATCTGATATTTTAGAACAACTTTCATATAGAAAATTTTCGCACGAAGATATGGTAGTAGTTTCGAACGGCGCCTTAAATATCTGACAAGATTCAGATTTTAATAAGATAATGACGGCAGAAATATGAGACATATAAATCTGCTAGCACAACAGGGAAGGGGAAAATGCACAAACATGGCACTGCACCAATCAGTTCGCAGTATCTTACCTGTTCCTCCATCGTTGCTGTCCAGATTGCGGTCGACTCGGGGCGTTGTCGAGGGATGGAGGCAGCGAGGGTGGCGTCGAGGGGCGGAGGTTGCCGTGTTTGGAAGCGACAGCGGTGGGGCGGGCTCGGGTCGCTTGGCGGCGAGGGCCTTCGTTCGTCGGGGGGGTTGGCGGGTGTGGCAGGGGCGGCGTCAGAGGCCGGGGNCCCTCTTGGAAGCCTCTCCTCCTCGCCGCCGCCACTCCCTGGTCGCAGGCTGGAGCCGTCGCCGCTGCCGCCGTTCTGCTCCACCGAGCACCGCAGTCGTCACCTCTCTCCAGATCCGAAAAAATGGGAGAAAATGAATGGGTGGTTGGTTATGGTTTTAGGGGGCTTTTGTTGACCACCGTACATAAAGGGGTGTGATGTTTAGTTAAAAAATTACCATTGACAATAGAGGGGTGCGGGGAGGGGGGAAGGTAACCCATCTAACCGCCACCATGGCTACCACCCCGCAGCTGCTACGCCGGCGATGCAGCAGCACTGCAGCAGCAGGCCAGCAGCAGCAGACCGTCATGCCGTACCCGAACATCATTGTTGAAATATGATCCGAATTAATAACGTGAGTCTTGTGGGGACGCCTGGAGGGCCCACGGTTCGGTCATGTTTATTAGCAGATTTGTTTCCGTATTTGACAGCAGTCAGTCCGTCCTATAAATACATCTTGTAAGCCGCACGGGAAGAGTAGATGACTCATTGTATTCCCTGCGTTTTGTAAACTCTCCTCATATAGTGAAGATCGCCGGTTGGCGCTCGTGGTTTTTTTCCCGCAAGGGTTTTTCACGTAAAAATCGTTGTCTCGTGTTCGATCTTGATTGCATTACTTGTAACAAGTGGTATCAGAGCCTGACACGAGAGGAAAAAAAATAAGGGTTTGAGTCCCTGTTCGTCCGCCGTCGTCGATCCGATTTGTCCGTGTCGTGATCCGGCGACTCGACGTTTTATCGTCAGGTCCAAGGCGGAGTCTGGATCGATCGGATTGTGCGAAGCAGAGGCAAAGTGCCGCTGCTGTCCCGTGGAGAGGATTTGTCCGTTTGCTGCTGCTGTTCTGAGGCGGAGGAAAATCAATTCCTACTGTCGCTGCGTCTTCCGGTCAAATCAAGGGAGAGTTGTCTATCTGCCGTGCTGCTGTCCGTGTTGGTCCAGGAGGAAAATCAATTGCTGCACACAGATCGAGATCATCAATTACGTGCAGGTTATCATCCGTGAGGTGATATTCAAGTTTTTTTGGTGTTGAATATTTTTTGGTGATTATTTGCTACGTGCACCCGAGGCAAGCTACCAGGAGAATTGTTCATTGGCTATTATTGCTATTCGTACACAGATCGTGTACCAGGTTGCAGGTTCTACAAGGGTTACACCTAAATTTCTGCAGATTATTATTCTTCTGGTTATTGCTGTTATTTCTTCACCATGTCTTCATCAGTGAAATATGATATTCCTCAACTGGATCGTGACACAAGGTTCGCTTTATGGCAAGTCAAGATGCGGGCTATTCTTACACAGTCTGATGTGGATGATGCTCTTGATAAATTCGGTAACAAGGATTCTAAATCTTGGACCGATGATGAGAAGAAAAAAGATCGTAAGGCCTTGTCTCAAATTCAGCTTCATCTTTCAAATAATATTTTGCAAGATTGTCTGCAGGAGAAAACTGCAGCTGCTCTATGGCTCAAATTGGAGTCAATTTGCATGTCTAAAGATTTGACAAGCAAGATGCACATGAAGATGAAGTTATATTCGCACAAGTTGCAAGAGGGTGGTTCTGTTATTAACCATCTGACGGTCTTCAAGGAGATCGTTTTTGACCTACAGGCTATGGAGGTAGAATATGATGATGAGGATTTGGGTCTAATTCTTTTGTGCTCTTTGCCTAGTTCTTTTTCAAACTTCAGAGATACATTATTATATAGCCATGATACACTAACTGTTGATGAGGTTTGTGAGGCGTTGCATGCTAAGGAAAAGATGAAATTGATGGTGTCTTCTGAAGGTTCTGCTTCCAAAGGAGAAGCGTTGTCTGTTCGTGGGAGGACAGAAAATAAATCAAACAATGGCAATAGAGGCAAAAGTTCTAATCGTTACAAAGGCCGATCGAAGTCTCGAGGTAGAGATGAAAAATTCTACAAGTATTGCAAGAAGAATAATCATTTTATTGAGGATTGTTTGAAATTGAAGAATAAAGAGAAGAGAACTGGCACATATAGAGAGAAAGGTAAATCCAATGATGAAGGTAATGCTTCTGTTGCCTCTAAGGCAGATTATTCCGATGGTGTTTCGCTTGTTGCTTTTGCTGGATGTGCTAATAGTGATGATGAATGGATTCTTGATTCCGCTGCTTCATTTCATATATGCTCCAAAAGAGATTGGTTTGTCACCTATGATTCTCTCCAAGGTGGAGGTTCTGTTAGATTGGGTGATAATAGTCCACTTGAAATTGTTGGTAAAGGATCTATTCAGATTAAGATGCATGATGGCATTGTCAGAACATTGGCTGACGTGAGGCATATTCCTAGCATGAGCAAGAATCTTATTTCTCTCAGTACTCTTGATGCTAAAGGGTACAAGTACTCCGGTGCAAATGGAGTTTTAAAGGTGTCTAAAGGTTCTCTTATTGTGATGAAAGGTGAATTGAAATCTCCCAATTTGTACCGTCTTCGTGGTACTACAATTACAGGAGATGCCGCTGTAATTTTCAATTCATCCTCTAATTCTGATGTTACTGATCTTTGGCATAAGCGTCTTGGACATATGAGTGAACAAGGCTTGCATGAATTGTGCAAGAGAGGACTTCTTGATGAACATAGCATCAGTAAGTTGAAGTTTTGTGAGCATTGTGTGTTTGGCAAACACAAGAGGGTGTCATTTAATATCTCTACTCATAAAAGTAAAGGTATTCTTGATTATGTGCATTCTGATTTATGGGGACCATCTCGCAAGCATTCTTTTGGTGGTTCTCGTTATATGTTGACAATCATTGATGATTATTCTCGTAAGGTATGGCCTTATTTCTTGAAGCATAAATCAAAAGCATTTTCAGCATTTAAAGAGTGGAAGATTATGATTGAAAATCAAACTGAGAAGAAGGTTAAAAAGCTTCGCACTGATAATGGGATGGAATTATGTTCTAATGAATTTAATGCATATTGCAAGTCTCAAGGCATTGTTAGACACTACACTATTCCTTATACGCCTCAACAGAATGGTGTAGCTGAGCGTATGAACAGAACTATCATCTCCAGGGCCCGTTGCATGTTGTCTAATGCTGGTTTGAATAGGCGCTTTTGGGCTGAAGCTGCTTCCACTGCTTGCTATCTTATTAATCGTTCACCCTCTATTCCTCTTGATAAGAAAACTCCAATTGAGGTATGGTCTAGATCTCCTGCTGATTATTCACAATTGAGAGTTTTTGGTTGTACTGGTTATGCTCATGTTGATAATGGTAAATTGGAGCCTAGAGCTGTTAAATGCATTTTTATTGGTTATCAATCTGGTGTTAAAGGTTATAAATTGTGGAACCCCCAGACTCAGAAGGTTATGCTTAGCAGGAATGTTATCTTTAATGAGACTGTTATGTTTGTTGATAATCCTTCTGTTGATGCTCCTATTAAGGGAGAGAAAATAAGTGTGCAGGTGGAGCACTTAATTGATTCACCAGATGTTGATCAAGCTATTGTCCAAGATGCATCTACTGCTGAAATTTCTTCAATTGTTGATGATTCTTCTGCTGTTGAGCATTCTTCTCCAGTTGTGCAGTCTCCACAACATTCTATTGCTGCTAATAGGCCTAGAAGGCAGCCAAAGCCTGTTAAAAGGTATATTGAAGAATGCAATGTTGCTTATGCTATGAGTGTTGCAGAAGAGATTGAAGGTAATTCAGAACCTTCTAATTATTCTGAGGCTATTACTTTTTTTGATTGCAACAATTGGATGACCGCTATGCAAGATGAGATGGAGTCACTTGAAAAGAATGGTACTTGAGATTTAGTGAAATTGCCCAAGAATAAAAAGCCTGTCCGTTGCAAATGGATTTATAAAAGAAAAGAGGGTCTTTCTCCTAGTGAGCCAGCAAGGTATAAAGCGAGATTGATTGCTAAAGGCTATAGCCAGATTCCAGGTATTGATTATAATGATGTCTTTTTCCCTGTTGTTAAGCATAGTTCTATTCGCGCTTTGCTTAGTATTGTTGCCATGCATGATTATGAACTTAAGCAACTTGATGTTAAAACTGCATTCTTACATGGGGAGTTGGAAGAAGACATTTATATGAACCAACCTGAAGGTTTTGTTATTCCTGAAAAAGAAAACCTTGTTTGTAGACTAAAGAGGTCTCTTTATGGTTTGAAGCAATCTCCTAGGCAATGGTATAAGAGGTTTGACTCATTTATGCTCTCTCATGGCTTTAAGCGGTCTGATTATGATAGCTGTGTTTACTTAAAGATTGTTAATGGCTCAGCTATTTATTTGCTTCTTTACGTTGATGATATGCTGATTGCTACTAAAGATAAATCAGAAATAGCTAAATTAAAGGCACAATTGAGTAAAGAATTTGAGATGAAGGACTTAGGTGCAGCTAAGAAAATTCTTGGTATGGAAATTACTAGAGATAGAAAATCTGGTAAATTATACCTCAGTCAGCGAGGTTATATTGATAAGGTTCTTCGTCGCTTCAATATGCATAATGCAAAACCAGTGAGTACTTCATTAGCTGCACATTTCAAATTATCATCAGGTTTATGTCCAGAGTCAGATAAAGATATTGAGTACATGTCTCGAGTTCCATATTTCAGTGCAGTTGGTTCTCTTATGTATGCCATGGTCTGTTCTCGTCCTGATTTATCTCATGCATTGAGTGTTGTCAGTAGATTTATGGCTAATCCTGGTAATGAGCATTGGAGAGCTGTTCAATGAATTTTCAGATATTTGCGAGGTACTTCTAATGCCTGTTTGCAGTTTGGGAAATCTAGAGATGGACTTGTTGGTTATGTTGATTCTGATTTTGCTGGTGATTTGGATAAAAGGAGGTCTCTCACAGGTTATGTTTTCACTATTGGTGGTTGTGCTGTTAGTTGGAAAGCATGTTTGCAGTCCACTGTTGCTCTGTCTACTACAGAAGCTGAGTATATGGCTATTTCTGAATCTTGTAAAGAAGCTATTTGGTTGAGAGGTTTATACTCTGAACTTTGCGGGGTTACTTCTTGCACTACTATACATTGTGATAGCCAGAGTGCTATTTGTCTGACTAAGGATCAGATGTTTCACGAAAGGACCAAGCATATTGATGTGAGGTATCATTTTATTCGAGGTGTCATTGCCGAAAGTGATGTTAAAGTGTGTAAGATAAGTACTCATGATAATCCTGCTGATATGTTGACAAAGCCAGTTCCTGGAGCTAAGTTTGGGCTATGCTTAAGCTTAGTTGGCATTACAAATTAAGTCCTAGTGACTTTTGGAGCCGGTGATTATTTATTATTGAAGTGAGTTGATTGATGATACTTCATTCGCTACAAGATGGAATTCGTCTCAAGGTGGAGTTTGTTGGAATATGATCCGAATTAGTAACGTGAGTCTTGTGGGGACGCCTGGAGGGCCCACGGTTCGGTCATGTTTATTAGCGGATTTGTTTCCGTATTTGACAGCAGTCAGTCCGTCCCATAAATACATCTTGTAAGCCGCACGGGAAGAGTAGATGACTCATTGTATTCCCTGCGTTTTGTAAACTCTCCTCATATAGTGAAGATCGCCGGTTGGCGCCCGTGGTTTTTTCCCGCAAGGATTTTTCACGTAAAAATCGTTGTCTCGTGTTCGATCTTGATTGCATTACTTGTAACACTCATGCGGCACGCGCTGCTGCTGCAGGGTGGCGGTGGCGGCGGCGTACCGGGCAAGCAGGCCGTCAAACCAGCGCTGCTGAGGCGGCGCGCCTCATGATGATGGGCGACAGCGTCATCGTCAGCCTGCTGTTCGGTGTCGTGTCACCGTCGTCAACGATCTCATCCTCAGCGGTGCCGCAGATACCCGACTTCTCAACGCAACAGCTCATCCGAGGCGGCCACGACAATGTCGGGCTCCGGCGCAACGGCCGCATCGTGTTCCTCGACGGCACGACATCGCCGCATCGGCGCCCAGTGCATGGCCGCATGGCTCGGAGCACAAGGACTCATCATCTTGAGTTCTCTGAATACCATGGATTGATGCATGAGAACGAACAGGAGAGAACAAGGTGGAGAATGTTTGTTTTTTCTGAACTGAGTTGGATCCTGGCAATTGACTAGAATCCAATTGAATCCATGGACTCAATCCATTTTCCCCCCCAACATTTTACATCCAAAACCAAACCGATCCAGACCAATTGGTTTGTGCACCCAACCCGCACCAATCCATTTACTGCACCAGCCCATTTCCCCCCAATCCAAAGGTAACCAAATTAAAATCCAATCCATTTTATCCATTCCAATCCAATCCATTAGCAGGATTAGGTACAAGCAGGAACTTCAGAAGTGATAAGGATAAGCTAGAGAAGAGAAGTAACCAAAACTCTACTCCGGAAAGCTGATCAAATCTCTCGCTGGCAGTGGCAGCATTCAGTCACCATTTGCAGCCTTCAGCAGTGCCATCCATTGTCGTCGAAAGCACAAAAGAAGCTGTGATACGGGACAACGGACTTGATGTTATTCAAGGCGTTGGTCCTGAAGCCACGGGCCCTGAACATTTCCTGCATCTTTCTCGACGATGGTCGAAGACAAAACATTCGACCAACCCTGGCCATATGCAGAAAAATGTCGCCCCCGTGGTGAGCAAAGCCGACGAGGCGAGGGGGGCTGAAAAGACGAAACGATGTGCGCAGTGTCCATGCCATGGCACCGGCACCGGCCGTCTCCCTCACCCAAACATATACCATGCAGTCATCAGCAGAGGCAAATCCTAGCCCACCCCCCTCTGCCGCCACCAGCAGCGCGGTGTGTGGAGCGTAGCTGCAGGTGTTGCGCCGCGGCGGCGGCGAATCCAGCACAACCAACTTCTCCTCGTCTATATCATATTCTAGTATTTTGACTCCTTGGACGGTGGGGAGGAAGAGCTTCCTTCCCACAAGAACGCCAGCCTTGGTGTCAATCTGATCCTGCTCCTTGTGCAGTATCTCGTCGCTCCAGCCGTCGTCGTAGGACGAGTACATCTTGAGGGCGGTGAAGGAGTCGATCCTGCGAGTTCTTGCGGCGACGACCAGAAATGGTCCCCCGTGACAATGAAGATGATCGTCGTCGTACTCCAAGAGGCCACACATCACGGCTGCCGTCCAGTGCTGCGGCTCGTTGTTAGAGTTAATCCTGTTGTTTTGGTGCATTTTGGGTTGAGTTAGTCATATGCATGTGTAGAGGAGTAAGTCACGAGTAAATGCGTGAGTGAGTTAGTTAGATCAATGACCATGATCTGCATGCAAGTGATAACATGCAGCTGGCTTGGAGGTGCAGCCAAGTTTGTGTGAGTCATGGAGTGAATTGTGGATCGTCCAGCTCGCAGCATGCGGTTGTTAGTTAGTGATGCTTACCTGCACGTAGGTGTGCTTGCATGCAGGGAGGTGAGTGAGTGAAATAGTCACGGTGTCTTTGGCCGAGTTGTGCGGCTGAACGTGGCTTGAGTTGAGGGTGAGCAGTTGCTCAACTAGTGCGTGTGTGTGCTTATTTAAGCCTGTGATCAGTGGTGTATGGTGTGGTGTGTGATAAGTGAAATACAAGTGCACGTGTGTGTTAAGCGCTGGTGTGCAGCGTTAAGAATTCCTTGGTGTACTGTTTATCTTCTTCCTTCGTCAGT
This sequence comes from Oryza officinalis, assembly GCA_008326285.1. Classification (NCBI taxonomy): domain Eukaryota; kingdom Viridiplantae; phylum Streptophyta; class Magnoliopsida; order Poales; family Poaceae; genus Oryza; species Oryza officinalis. The sequence continues at coordinate 24,015,307 of BDMV01000005.1, forward strand.
GTCTGTTTTCTTTGTGTGTGTCTCATCGAGTGAGCAAGAGAGCGCTGTGTGCGTAAGAAAGTGGCTGGGCCAACACTCGTCGGGGAACGGAAACCCGTCGATCCAAAGCTGATCTTCTTCTTCCACCATTAATGGATCCCAGACGACGAACCGCTCCTCCTCTTCAGAACAAATCCTGACGTAGAAGAGGACAAGGCCGTGCCGGCTATCGACCACTGATGCGAGGTCGTATATCTCGGGACTTGGCCTGAATTTCGTCGTCATATTGACGAACCGTGCGATCTCCATTGGCATTCCAGGTTCATCCTCGTTGATGAAGTAGCCCAGCATAGGAGGTGGATAATGGACTTGACGGTAGAGGCGGATGAAGCAGGGGTCGCCGAGGAGCTCGTGCCACCGCTTGCATACCATCTGGAGTCGGGCAAACAGGACTGGGTCGTCCGGTGAGAGGCGGAGAAGAATCTCGGTAATCATATCCTCAGGGAGGACATCGAGGAGTCCACAGCGGCTGCTTGAGGTTGAGGCCGTGCTGATGATGCCGTTGCCGGCGGAGCCCAAGTTGAGGCGGTTGCTATGGAGCTCCTCCTGAGCAAGCTTGCCGGCTGGAGAGAAGACGATGTCCTGGTCACATGTGGGGTCGACCATGTCAGGGCTGCCGGGGACGATGAAGCCCATGTCGCCCCCGCCAGCCACGGCGTCTGACCCGAACGTCCACCAGCCGAACCAGGGGCCCTCGATCCACGGAATCCAGGACGGCGGCGGCACGTATGGCGTCGCCTTGCCGGTGAGGCCATCGAGGACGTCGTGGCCGTTGGGGACGGAGAAGAGGTAGAGGCCGCCGGAGCCCTCCTCCTGATCCTGGACGAGGCGGCCACCGATCCCGCTGCTCTCGGCGAGGGAGGTGCCGCGGGGGATGACGACGTTGCGGCCGCCGGATCCCTCCCCCTCCTGGCCGCTGCTGGGGACGAGGTGGCCGCTGGGGACGACAACGTCGCGGCCGCCGGATCCCTCCTCCTGGCCGCTGATGGGGACGAGGTGGCCGTCGTCGTCGTAGCGCTGCTCCCCCTCGAGGTGATGGTCGGCAGTGTGGTATCCATCCTCCGAGCCCGCCATGCTGCTCAACACACAGATCAAGCACCAAAACCACACGCATCAAACGCAAAATCAGCACAGAAAACACACACCAGATTCAAATCGATCACGGAATCACGAAAACAAAACACTCAAACACCACACCATGTCAATCGACCAAATCTAAACCAGAACACACACACACGGCGCGATCACACACCGAGATCAAAATACGCTCACCTCTCTCCGCTAGCTGCTCGACTCGACTCGATCGATCGGCGAGATGTAAAACCTCCTCGCGCGCGTGTCGGCATGTGGATGCAAAGAGCAAGAGGAGCGCGAAGCGAGGTGGAGAAGGAGAGGAGGAAGAAATGACGGCTGCTTCAACTCTCACCGTCTCACGGGGGTTTATATAGTCGAAACCATCAGAGGAATGGCCTGCCACGTCATCGTATGGTTCTCGAAGCACCTTGCAACTTGCATGCGTAGTGGGTCCCACAGAATCCATCTGGCACACGATCGACATGTGGTCCCTCCCAGCAAGTGGGATCTGGTGGGCCCAGCGCAGGTGAGGGCAAGAGAGTCAAATTCCTGGCTGAAGTGAGATTTCGTGGGGCCCACGACACAGGGTCAACGCAACGCACGCACGCACGCACGCTTGCCCGGCCGCGCGCGTGTGCGGCGGCGCACCGCAACCGATCGAGCCACGAGACCACCGGACCGGGTGCACGTCTCCTGCACACTGCTGCGCTCTAGTACTCCATCACAAAATTCATAATTATAAAAACAGTAGATCAATTACGTGATTTATTAGTCCGGGGCTCCGATCTTTGCTATGGTATAAACGTCTATTTTTCTTCTTTATATACTGGTGAACAGTAGGTGGTACAAAATGATAGAGCAACGTGTTAATACCGTTGTAAAATTTGCTATATGACATAGTAAAAAAATAGTGGTCACTACGTACGTGTGAACAAACGCTCACAGAATATGGCTTCGCATGACGAGAATAGTAAAAACGGTCACTACGTACGTTTGAATTAAATCTTTTTTTGAGTCTTTTATCATCAAATCTAATCAGATAATTGAACATAATTTTTTTTTTGAGAATGTGCATAAGGGTTACGCATCTTTTGTATAAAGATTTGAGATGGTTTGACAACAACTTACAGACAACAAACACAGAAGAAAAGAAACAAAGCCGAAAAAACAACTAGGGCCTATATCTCGCGGCATCCCTTTTGCAAACCACATGCGGCTGCAGCCTATTCAAGTAGCAGGCCCGCCTCCCGCCAAAGAGTGGCCTCCTCGGCCGTCGCCCTCGTTACTTCAACCCACAACCGCTGCTATTGGTTGAAAACCATATTGTTTCTCTATTTTCAGATCGATCAACCTGTTAGGACGACCACCGTGTCAATAATTGAATACAATTTTTAACGGTGGATACAATTTTTTTTAAAAATGAAGTATTACATACGCACACACCAAAAGGCTTAGCGCCTCTTGTTTTTGCTCCCAAAGAGTAGGACAATATAAAAGAGAAAACGAAAAAAGAAACCAAACGCCACGGTAACCAGCAGACACTTCCACCTGCCGATGTCCATCACAGCCTGCTGCGCCAGCAAGTCGGCGCCGGTCACCACGCAGGTGTCCGCCGTCAAAGGGGTACCGAGCGTACGTCCGATGGCGTCCAGCACCGACATCTTCACGGCCTTCGACAATCCACCGATCGGCGTGCCGTCGAACATCTCGACGCCACGGGAGAAGCACCGCGACTCGTCGCGGAACTCTTTCTGGAACCAGGTCCAGTAGTCCGGGACGCGGTCGCGGTTGAGGAAGAAGCCCGATCGAGAACAGCAGGAAGTAGGTGAGGATGGCGACGACCACCGTGTAGCCGAGCATGACGTGCGGCACTACCGCGGAGAGGAAGGTGACGAACCCGCTCCCCGCCCAGAAGGATGCCGGCCAGCACAGTCACCGCGAAGAAGGCGAACGACGCGCCACCTCCGAAGAGACCGACGGCGAAGAACGTGGTCACCGCGAACGCCAGCGACAGAACCACCAGCGGCGGGAACGCGGCGATGGTGTTGGCGATCACGTAGGAAAGGCGGCGGTAGGCGTTGTGCGCTGTCTCCCGGAGGTAGATGTGGTGCTCCTGGACGAACACCGGCAGCGCGTCGGCGCAGACGTAGAATGTCATCGACATCGCCATGGCGAAGAAGCCCAGTCGCTCCTGGACTCCCTTGGGCGTGTCGTCGAGCCGCCAGAAGATGGTTGCCAGGATGAACCCCGTCACCATGATCGTGCCGAGCCGCATCACCAACAAATCCGGCATTCGCCTCGTGTTAGTGAACGCTCTCTTGATCAGCACCCACACCTCCACGTACAGCGGGTTCGCGTACGTCGGCATCGATGAGGATGACGAGCCCCTGCCGGTGACGAGCTTCCCTCTGGACACGCTCTCTGCGATGGCGAGCTCGAGCGGCATTGTACAGAGCTTATTTCTCTTGTGTCGTTTAGGAAAGCGCCGAGCGATGATTGTCACTTGGAGTTGAATTCGACGAGCATGGCGGCGCCATCATCGTGCTGGTGCTCGAGCTCACGGATGGTGTCGAGGGCGAACTTGGCTGGGTTCTCGTTGTCCGGGACGGGCGCGCCGAACACGGAGAAGAAGGTCTTGAGCCCCGACGGCGTGCCGGAGCTGACGGTGCGGCCGCGGGAGAGGAAGAGGAGGCGGTCGAGGATGTTGAGGATGCGGGCGCTGGGCTGGTGGATGGTCATGATGACGACGCTGCCGCTCTGCGCGATGTGGCGGAGCACCTGCACCAGCATGAACGCGCTCGCCGAGTCCAGCCCGGAGGTGGCCTCGTCGAGGAACAGCAGGATTGGGTCGTGGATGATGTCCGTGCCGATGGAGACGCGGCGGCGCTCGCCGCCGATGATGGTGTCCGCGGCGCGTGCGAGGCCGAGCTGGTCGATGAGCGCGTCGACGCGGGCGCGCTTCTTGTCCTGCGAGAGCGCGCGCGGGAGGCGGAACTCGGTGGCGAAAAGCAGCGTCTCCCGCACGGTGAGCATCGGGTACAGAAGGTCGATCGTCCTGCATGACGTAGGCGGAGATGGCACGGAGGCGGCGGCCATGGAGCGGCTCGCCGTTGAGCTCCACCCTGCCGCGGAGGCTCTCCCTTGAGATTCGCCCGGCGAGCGCGTCGAGCAGCGTGGACTTGCCGGACCCGCTGGCGCCCATGACGGCCAGAAGCTCACCGTCGCGCGCCTCGCCGGATATACCATCGAGCAGCTTCTTGGTCGGTTCGGACGGCGGCGCGTCCGTTGACGGCAGGCAGAGCAGCAGCCCGCCGCCGAGTTTCCTGACGCTGTAGGAGAGGTCCGTGAATGACAAGGCGTAGGGCACCGGTGTAGTGGGCAGCTCGCCGTCGCCGGCATCGATGTCGACGACGACGCAGTCGCCGGAGATGGTCATGCGTGGCGGCTGTGTCTCTTTGACTCGATCGATCAAATTTAGTGGGAGCGATCGATCCCTCGAATCGGAGTAGGGGATTCCGTTTCGGTGCCCAGCTGCAACTAAAAACATCGATTCCGCGCGCGCGGCGAATATTTTTGTTTTCCGAACACGAATGGGCTTTTGGGCCGGAGCAAAGGGAGAAGCTGGCCTTTTTTAATTGAGAAAACGAAGGGACTAACGGACGGCCCATGGAGGGTGCGTTCGCCGGAAGCTTCTGACACGGAGTGTTGTTGCGGGACAGCGGGAAAAAGCCTTAATTAGGAGAAGCCCATCAGTTTTCCTTTCGCAGGAGTGCAAAGAAAAATGTTGGGTAATATAATTCTTCTCCCCGGACACCCAAAATAAGATGAAGAATTGGACAATATCATATTTTGTGAAATAAATCAAAACCGAGAGAACGTCCTCTGAAGAGTTTAAAAATCCAGTCTCATCTTCTATTTGTGTCCAAGGCTTATACTGTTATACACCTTATACTCCTATTTCTCAACATATTCCTTAGTTCTTGGGATGTTCACCCCTTATTCAGCCTGGCTTTAATCTAGCCAGAGTTCTAATACCATAACACGTGCATGTTATTAATCAGATCATCCACGAATATAACGCAATCGACGACCATCACCAAAACTAACAAAATTAATTAGCACAATTAAATTAGTTAATTAATATCCGAAGCAACAGAACGAACATGTACGGACATGCTGGATCGATCAGCATCAAAGCACAGATCAAGATGACAAGATGCAGACACATGCAGCTAGCTAGTACACTGAAGCAACGATAGTGAGAAGCACAGACAAGTACACGACGAACTAGCTAGCTAACTAACTGAAGGTGTTGTACAGAAATGGCAAGTAGACGCCGCCGCCGTAGAAGCCGCCGCCGCCGCCGCCATGGGCACCATGTGCTCCCCCGAGGACGCTCCCGAAATCGCAGTACTCGAACGGCACTCCGTTGAGGCACGGCGGCAGCGGCGGGAGAGGCAGTCCNCCACCACCGCCGGCGTCGCGTCTTCGTCGTTCACGCCCGCGCGCGCGCCGCTGCCGCCGCGGGCGCCGTTCCTGTTGCCGCCCCTGCGCTTCTTCTTCTTGTGGTAGGAGATGCCGCGCGCCATGGCCTGCGCGTCGCGGACGTCGCGCAGGTACAGCCTCACGGCGCGCGCGGCGAAGGGGTTGGCGGAGGAGGAGGCGTCGGTGGCGACTGCGCCGGCGGAGTCGGGCTCCCCGGCGCGGCCGTGGCGCTCGTCGTAGGCCGCCCGGAGGCGGCCAACGAGCGCGTCGAGGCTGCCCCAGGCCTGGCGCAGCGGGCACTGGCAGGCGGCGACGACCGGGCCGGCGGCCGATGGCGCGCGGCCTCCGTATGCCGGGCACGGCGGCTCGTGGACGCGCGTCTTGCCGAAGCGGTCGAGGTAGCGGAGGAACTCGAGGACGTGGGCGCCGCTGCAGCGCCGGAGCTCGAGCGGCGGGCGGTGCGCGGCGAGGTACTGCGTGAAGGTCTGCCAGTCCCGGCGCTTCTGCGACTCGTACCGGCTCGGCCGCAGCTCTGCCGGCGAGCAGCCGTCGTCGGAGCCCAGCGCGGCAGCGGACGACGACGACATGGCCGGCCACCTACATACGCAGTAACACTACACGGACGTGACAGAATGCGTCTAGTGGGTTTGGCCTTTAATAGAGCCAACCAAGGTGGTAGTAGTGCATTGGACGAGCTATATGACTAGCTAAGGCAGGGGCTACCTGAAAATGTATTTTTTGTTTAGTCTCTTGCACTGGAAATTACGGATAGGAGTGCAAACTATGTGGAATAGCAGAATGGGAAGAGTACATTTGCTATCAATATTTATTTAGGTAATAAAATTCTTATGTTGTTGGAGGGAGATTTTTTTCGAAACACCTTTTCTATCGAAGTGGCAAGACCAAAACGATAAGTATTATCAATGTGGAGGGAGTATGTGTCTCTCTTCTTTAAGTTGGCATTCTTCCAAAAAAGTATGCTAGCTCTACGTGCTTGTTATGTGCATGTTTTGCACCAACACATGCATATAGCTAAATTCCGCTATTTATCGGTTGCTGAAATTTTCCTATATCAATTGCATAAAGCTAGCACATTGTCACCACAATTGTAAGGTTGTGGTAAATGGCAGTGGTAGAGCCAAGATGAATGCAGTGGGGAGCGTGGGACAACATCTACTCACGTTTGTGTTCGTTGTGCCTGTGTGTAGAGAGTGGCCATGCATGCCCGGCTCACGCTAGCATCGATCGAGCACGGGTGGTGACTTAGGCACCGTCCAGGAGCTGGCTCCACCGATGCCAAAACATTATAGGATAATATAGTCTGAGTTGAGCTTCATTGCAAATTAATTTTGCATGTAATATTAATTAGTAATTACACCCTTCGTTCAAAAAAAATCAACTTCTAAATATAAATTTGGACATGTATTTGCCTAAATTTATTCTCAGAAGTTTTTTTTTTGGGAGCTTATTAATTGGTACTACAGCAAAACGCTGGCGATACCCCCAAAAAAAATTAAGTAGAGTAGAGTTGAGATGTTTGGTTTCCTGCTAAATTGAAGCTAAACTTAATTTGTTTGATTTAAAACCAACTAAAACATCAAATTAACTACTACAGATGCATTGTTGAGAATTTAATTTGTTACAGGAATAGTATATAGGTTGGGCGCTCTCTATGGTGAAAGAATATGCATGCATGATAAGACAGGGCATGCAGTGTGATCCACGGGACTGAACGTGTGTCTGCGTGCGCTGCACGGACAGGGGCAGGCCCAGGCTGCAGGACGGTAGGGGCTCGGGCTTTGGTGGCAAGCCCAAGCTGCTGCTGCCGCTGCATACGCTAGCTTAGCTCTAGCGCCATGCATGGTTGCTGCATGCGTCCATCACATCATGAGTCAGGCGCGGCCGGCGAGAATATAATGCGGCGGGTCCCNGGCGCCGGCCGGCCGGCCGGCCCCGCCGCTCGCCGTCCTGTCAACTCAAGTAAGCGCATGCATGCCCTTTTCTTGTCGTCGTCCACTCCAGCCGTCGTATAGCCACCGATAGATCGATCGATCATAAGTAGATACAAATGAACCGACACACAAATTCGTTTATAGATGGTTATCCGTGAGTCCCCGCGTCGTGATCCGATTTATTGTATCTAAGAATATAAATGGATTGATTCATAAACTCACTTATAAGTTAAATTAGTAGGTAAGTCACGGATTAATTCATAAATTACTCACTAATTTTATTAATAAACGGATTCGTGGGTCGATTCCCTAGCATCCTAATTATCTGTTTGATCTGGATATATGTTAATGCTACGGTACGTCGTCTTGCATCATATCTACTTCGATCGTCGTCGTCACTGCTATTCTGCTACTGCTACCTCCGGCAAGGTTTTATTACACGTACGTGTAAAATGACACTTATTATTTACATGTCACTTAATTAGTTCTCTCTTCGTTTAATATTATAAGTCATTTGATTTTTTTTGTCAAACTTTTTTAAGTTTAATCAAGTTTGTAGTAAAATATAGTAATATTTTTAATATAAAACAAACATTGTATCAAAATATATTCAATATTAATTTTAATGAAACTAATTTATGTCGTAGATATTGCTAATTTTTTCTATAAACTTAGTCAAACCTAAATAAATTTGACTAAGAAAAAAGTCAAACGGCTTATAATATGAAACGGAGGGAGTAGTACATAGTTATATAAAAACATTGAAATAAAATAGAATGATATAAGTCATAGACAAATATCCAAGGCTAAATTCGATTTACAATTAGAGAATAAAAATAACAAAATTAGACAGTGAATAGTATATGTATAACGTAAATAAAATTTGTTATTTTTATTTCGTCATGTATAGACTAAATTTAGACTTACCTGTTTGCGTGGTGTTTTCTATCATCATAATTTATCTTATTAATTTTATAAAATATTCATATAACTATTTAAATCGCATACATATATCACTTAAAAGGTGTAGAAAATAACTAGCTCATGCATGATGCAGCTACGCCCTAGCTACTCTAGCTAGCTAGCCTCTGCACCAGCATATCATATGCCGCACCAATGGCGCCATGCACCATATTGCATGCTTTGTGTCTTTATTTTTTAAAAAAAACTTGCTTTGTGTTGCTCTACCTACACATGCACTGGATCCATACAGTATGGAAATGTATTTTCTCATCCTCCCTTTGAGTCTCTTGTATTAACAGACTAACCCTGTACCTCTTTCTGCTTTCGAGCACCTAATAAAGCTCAGGTGAGAAAACTCTATCGTATAACTCTCTCTGCTTTCGAGCATCTCCTTTTTCAATATACGACACGTTTAACGTTTTTTCTTAAAGTTTGTCCAATAATATTTATCCAATTACTGAGTCAAGCAAAAAAAAATAAATTAAGAGTGCCGCTAGATCTTTCATCAAATACTATTCTATTTATGCAAATATTTGTAGGAAAAAACGAATTTCCAAACAAATTTTAAAAGTCCGTACAGTAAAAAACCAGAGTTATCGCCGGACGCACTAGTAAAAAAACAGAAGTGCGTGTAATATGTACGTACGTTAACCACACACACTTGCAAACAAAAACGTAGAGCACAAACTGCAGTGCAACGTGCGTAGTACGGCCTAGTTAGAGCATTTTAGGGTTAGCTTTATTCATACTGCAGTCAATAAAAGGGTTAATTAGCTTTATTCATAAATCGTTCGATCTCTTCAATCCATGCATGCAGCTAGCTAGTAGTAACTATATATATACCTCTAGATCAATCGTCCGTATAGCATACTAGAATTAATAGTATAGCGTATAGCCGGCCTGTTCATCAGTCGATCGATCTCGATCGATATGATATTTGCACGCACGTGCCAGAATAGGTTGCACACGTGATGAATTAGGCGTGACAGCTACCACTTTGTAGTTAGGACGTGTCAGAAAGCTCTGTCGATCGAGAACTAGTACGTGTTAGGGTGTGTTTGGATCCCAAAAGTTTTTTTCAAACTTCCAACTTTTTCGTCACATCAAATGTTTGGACACATGTACAGAGCATCAAATGTGGACGAAAAAAAAATCAATTGCACAGTCCGACTGTAAATTGCGAGATGAATCTTTTGAGCCTAATTACGTCATGATTAGCCATAAGTGCTACAGTAGTCCACATGTGTTAATGATGGCTTAATTAGGCTCAAAAGATTCGTCTCGCAGTTTACAATCGAAATCTGTATTTTGTTTTGTTATTAGTTGACGTTTAATACTTCAAATGTGTCCGTATACATCCAAAAAAATTTTGGCCAAATTTTTACACCATCTAAACACGGTCTTAGTATATATCCTCTGTACGACTGTACATATACGATGGATCGTATATATATGCATGTGTGCTACTTAATTTGGCATCATGATGCATGTGGTTTGGACCATCATATATACGGAGTACTAGTGTGTTTTTCAACTACATACATTAATTTTTGAGCATACGTTTTGATCATTCATCTTATTAAAAATATTTTAGACAAATATGAAAAACATAAGCCATGGTTAAAATTAGAGGTGGGCAAAAAGATTGAAACCAAAAAAACTGAGCCCAAAAAAAAGACTGAATAAAACGAACCAAAAAAACTTTAATGATTAAATAAATCATAACAAAGTAAATAATACTTATATAGTATTTCAAATGAGAGAAACGGAATGCATATTAAAAAATTAACAATATCATATATTAAAAATGAAGAGATCAAATAGATATTGACTGATCAAACTACCATACCTCGATCAGCTCCCATGCATATGCATGAGAGTAAGTAATTATTAGAAATGATATTACCGGAGAAATATGATTAAATGAAGTAGATTCCATAATAAAATAACTTTTACCTGGCAAATATACTCATTTTTATGTACGTGCATTTGTGTTCTAAGTACATTGGATTTGCTACTATGATTCTGCAGAAAGTCGATATATAGAGAAATATTACGGTACCTTGTGAACATCTGCCTGTTTTTTAGTAGGAAACTAGGAATGCATGAGAGATTGCCGAACAGGCCCAATAGGATGCTTCCACCACTCTGGGCTTTTTCATCACAGAAAAGTCTATCCAGCCCATCTTATTAGGCACACAAACTTGGACCGGAATAAGTCTATTTAGATCCCTCAATCATGCCCATGCTTCAATCACATCCCTCAACCGTAGAACAAGTATAACCCATACCTCAGCTCTCAAAGCCGTTGCAAATCGACTCCTCGGGTGGTTTCGGAGGCGGTTTTTTTCCAGGTGGCATCTTTGACCCTGTTGACTGGCTGAGTCAGCTTGTGGGACCCACATGTCGGTGACAAGAAAAAAAAAGAAAAACGGTGAGGCCCACTGTCAGCCACACTTCTCCTCTTCGCCACGCTAAGGTCGACATCACGGAGTCGTCGGTAGAGTTGACGGCCATCAAGTCTGGCAAGTTCACGTTGAAAATCAAGGATGACAAGAAGAGTGGCTCCATCTCACCCGTTGTCCTCCATGGCGGCGCCGTGAGGAGCTTCATCTTCTATGTGAACAACATCGACAACGATGAGCTATTCAGAGAGCACACCGTCCGCGTGGAGTATGACGACCGTTCAATGACGTCGCAGTACGGGGAGGCGGAGGCGGAGAGCTAGGTGTAGAAGACAAAAATTCAAATCACCAAGGCCGTCGTCGTCAAGGATGAGGACGACAATTCGAGGTTAGTAGCGGCGAAGATCGTCCGCGTTGAGGCGATCAAGATCGTCGGCGAAATCATCAATAAGTACAACGACAATGGGAGGGTGCTCACCAGTGCCGCCGATGAGTTGTACGTGCAGTGGCACTGCCTGAAGGAGTCGAAGTACGCTAAGGAGGCCGCCCGGCATGCTTTGTCTCCGCGCTCGATGCAGAGATGGAGGAGATGGAGACCACCTTGCATCGGAGCTCCGGCATGTCGTACATGTTGTCGTGGTAGACTTGCCACTCCCTGCAACACCTGCATCACACACATTCGTTGTCACCATCGACGTCGATGGCGGCGAAGGGGAACGACAACTCGTCGGCTGTGGCAGCAACTGGGGCAGCAACACGGTAGCTTCACGACAAGAGATGCGGCGATGAGTAAGTTCGTGTGATCTGCAGCTCACCACGACGGCGGCGTGAGGAAGCGCAAGTACTACTATGAGGGTTTAGCGCCGCTTTCTCAATCTCCGCTTTCTCGACCTTAAAGAAGAGGAGAAGTGTGGCTGACAATGGACCTCACCGTTTTTTATTTTTATCTTTGTTATTGACATGTGAGTCCCACAAGCTGACTTAGCCAGTCAACAGGGTCAAAGATGCCAAAACTACTTCTGAAATCCCCAAAGAGTCAATTTGCAACGGTTTTGAAAGTTGAGAGACGGGGTTGAGAATGCGATTCAAGCATAGACATGAGTTGAGAGAGGCAAAATAGACTTTTCTAACTTGGATCTAAGCTACGGCCCATCGATAAACATGGACTCAAAATTGTGAAATTTTGTAAATAATTCCTGTTCATACCAAAGAACGCATTCTCTAATCAATCAATCAGCAATCATCAATTAATTAGTTGATCAACAAAATTCTGATGGTTGCTTCTTTGCTCTGTGTCTGCATGCAAGGCCCACCTCTGTGGGATAATGGACACGTATGATCAGCACCTTATATATCCAGTCGGCGTTTCTTTTGTTTTTTTTTCTAAAAAGAAAAGGAAAAAACATACATGTATACTAAACGACAACGTTAAGTTAGGCAAATTAAGGCCTGTGCAAGCATATACCAGTACAAATTAAGGCTGTGTTCTGGTAGTTCTCGGCGCGCACAATAAGGAAAACGAAATGATCCATTAGCGCGTGATTAATTAAGTATTAGATAATTTTTTTCAAAAATGAATTAATTTGATTTTTTAAGCAACTTTTGTATAAAAACTTTTTGCAAAAAAATACACCGTTTAGTAGTTTGAAAAGCGTGCGCGCGAAAAAAAAGAGTGGTGAGTTAGGAAAGGAGGGGAAAAAACAAAGCATGGGTGAGTTCTTCTCCTCCTTTCCCAACTCACATCTCTCTTTTTCCACGCGCACACTTTTTAAACTGCTAAACGGTGTGTTTTTTGCAAAAAGTTTCTATATGAAAGTTGCTTTAAAAAATCATATTAATCTTTTTAAAAAAAATTAGTAAATACTTAATTAATTATATGCTAATGAGTCGCTCCGTTTTTCGTACAGAGAGAATTTCTTCCCAACACATCTATCCGAACACAACCTAAGGGCCTTAGGTCCGTGCAGTGTGTGTCATCTTCAGCAGCTCAGTTTCAAGGCGAGCTTAATTAAATAGCATAATTGAGATGTGAAACCTAACATCTTTGACTTATTCGGCCAATTTTTGCATCGGGCCAAACAACATAAGTACTTTAGCTTGAACCTCATAAATCATGAGAACTATCAAGTTTATTAAATAAGTGAGACCATGCTTTTGTTATCTTGCTTAATTATAATACAGTGTCTTGAACGGAAGATAATATATATTCATCTGAAATGGTAATTCTCCCCCATCACAGAATTTAGGTTGTTTGACTTATTTGACATAGAATTCTAGTTAATTGGTGAACGTTCAAAATCCACTTCTTATCAGCTACTTCACTGAATAATTATCACGGATTATTTGCTTCAAGTTTCTAAAGAAATACATTTTCTTAAAAAGAAATTCTACTGTATTTTGTAGTGCTTAGACTATTTATTCTATATTGTTTGCTAAGTTTGTTTTATAAACGTTTAATTTATACATCTATATTGAAGTAATACCTCGGTTCCAACAAGAGTTTACTTTTAACGTGAATACTGACAATTGTCCATATTCGTGTAAAAAATGAAGCCTCTTCAAACGGAGATACTTTATCCGTTTGTTTAGTCAAATTTTTTTAAGTTTGTTTAAATTTATAAAAAATATAGTAGTATTTTTAATCTAAAATAAACATATTATCAAAATATATTCAATGCAAGATTTAATGAAATTAATTTGATATCTTAGATGATGTTAAATGTTTTTATAAACTTAGCCCAAAGTTTGTCTTAAAAAAATCAAACGATGTAATATAAAATTTAAGGCAGTAGAAAAATTGCGGCAATAATTTAAGGCAGTTTTCTTTCCAGCCAACAGTTTTGCTGCCACCGTGGAAGGCGCACACAAAGTTCCAAAGCATGTAAATTAGGATGAGGTGTTTGGTAGCAAATGGCAATAATTGAGGAAAGCACATGTACACTTGCTCCCCTGAGGATCGAACAGTAAATCAATCAATCAATCAGATGGCCCAACCCGGCTGTGTTGCACGCATATGCGCAAAAGGAAGCTAGGCAGACCGTATGTCATCTGTCAAGCATATGCTAAGCTTTCCTACATTATCTTAACTTTACTCCCCTCTATATTATATCAAAAGAAATTGTTAGCTTCAACCTGAGCTCTAATCAGCTTGTGGGTTTAGCTACTCTTTGTGTTTCTCGCAGGGTTCACTTTATCATTGGGGAAGGGTTACCGCACCAAGCATGGTTACCATGCGATAACCATGATAACTGTGACAAAAATTTAAATTATTTTTAAAATTTATTTGAATTTAATGGGTTACCGTGATTTTACTTTTATCGTATCCCGACTGTAAGCGTGATTACCGTGATAACCGCGCGCGGTTACCGTTGGTTTTGTAAACCTACTTTCTTGTCTATAGTGAGCACCTTTTTCGAACCGTGTTTTAAAAAAAATCTATATACAAGTTTTTCTAATAAAAAAATTATTTCAAGTTTGTAATAGTTAATATGCAATTAATTATGTGATAATTTTTTGTCTCGTTATATATGTGTGCAAGGAAAAGTTTCAATAGCCGACCACAAGTTCGAACGCAACCTGATATTGTATCTCATCGACTATTTTTTTATATCTTATTAGCCGTAGCCAAAATCTATTTTTTAAAACTTAGTTTTTCACGACATATCAGCTATGGATCAAATTAACAACCAGAGCCTTACTCTTTACTCTCCATGCCTTCTTAATTTATTATTTTACATGCAAGCAGAGAATCAGGGGAAGAAAAACATAAGGGTAAATAAATAAATCATGTGCTTGCTGGCAAAGCTAAGCTGTGATAAAGTAGAGAGTGGATGATGCATTATTATTGGCACATGAAGATGGTCAATTGGGGGCGTAGATTTAGGTGGTGTGGACACCTACCTAGTAGTAGTACTGTCTCTGTGTATGAAAGCGCAACCGGTGGGAGCTAGCTAAGCTGAGGGTAGTGCATCATCCACCAACCTCATGGTGCAACTTATTTTTCATATGTACAGCCCAAATTTTCCGTGCACTTGATACGGGCAAAGAATTAATCTGATCTTTATGTTGTATAAAGTAACAATGTTGGATTTTATCAACATGGTGTTCGCTGGCTCTTATTGTTGTTGTTGTTGTTGTTGTAAGAGCCTTTTTGCACGTGTTCGTTGAGAATTAGTTCATGCATTGCATATATATGCACGGCAAAATTTGAGCATATTAAACTTTTCTATGTTTAATTATGATTTAGAAATTCAAAATAATATAAGACATATATAAAGGATAAATAATGTAAATACAAAATAAATCTAGGGCATTTATTTTTTATTGGGTATATATATACATGGTGTTAGTGGCGGAGCCAAAAATTGCTAAAGACTAAGGCTAAGATAAGATTGAACTAATAAGGTGTTAGATATTTACAAAATTTATATGGTGACCTAACAAAAATTAGCATGATTTTGGACACAGGCCTAGCGCTCAAGCCCAAGCTGCCCTAGCCTGTCTCCGCTCCGACGTGATGTTTTTTTTTTGTCTTAAAAGCATATGACCTTATTTTATTTCTGAGGTTTAAAGCATACATGTGTGTGTTCTTTAATATGACTTTTTGGATGGGTTTTACTCCCGGGTAAGGTGGGCGGCTGCCTGGACTTTTCACGTTCATGAGCAGAGGCTGCTGTCATCTGGTGTTGGAATACACGGAGCTGACCACGGTTGATTTGAGAAACCCACGAATATGTTGCAGGCTTGCAACATGCGCAACATGCTCAGGTGCACTTCGTCCTTGAGGCTTGAGCCATGATAGGTGATTGGGTGTCATGCATATGCTTGCCTGCTCATGGCTTTGCATGTTGGAATCATATTATTGGAACAAAATTGTCCTCGTTATCAAATTTGATGACAATATAGCGTTGCAGCATAGTGGTTTCATTAAGCTCGTCTAGGCTTTAGAAAATCCATTTCTTCGTCGTGGCGAGTCAACACTCAGCAGTTGCTGCTAGCCTTCTATGCTATTATGATTACAAAAGTTTCATGTGTACTATACACATTGTGTTGCCGGTTTTTTTGATAGATAGGTTAGGTACACATAATTAAGGAAAAAGGAAAACTTGTCCTTGGAACAAGCCGACTGCCAAACATTCAAAAATTGACATACACATTAGTACACACTACTTGCGGTAAAATAATGCTACTACCAATCCAGACCAAATTATCGAGCTCAAATTTCATTAAAAATAAAATAAAATAAAAACTCAAGCTCGAGAAGCATGATCAGAACAATTTTAACTTTAACTATTAACAATTTTTAAATAGTTATGTCATGTTGTACGAAAGTTTCATGACGTACTGTATTTAGCATGCAATATACTTTATTAATATAACAGTTTTAAGTAGTAGTAGTATTATTTATATATATTCTTAAAAAGACAAGTGATTAAAAATTTAAAGATAAATAATTCCTAGTAATAAATATGTTGACGATAAAGGGAGCACCGTCTGTAAGTAACTTTAAGTACTTCATCCGTTGTAAAATATTAGCAACGACTATATATGTCTGACCGTCGCTATATTTTGAAATCGGTTGAGTAGGTTCTCATCAGTTGTCCAATTTTTTAATAAGCCATTTTAATTTACAGGTAAATTATATATATATATATATATATATATTTATCAATTTAAAAATCAACTTCAAAATTAAATTTTAATTTTTGTTTTGATTTATTAGGACCAATGGGCTGGTAATGTTTCCCAATATTGTATTAAAGAACAAAAAAACAAAGAAAGGAAGACACGGAATATTTTGAACCTCGTTCTGCTCCCAGACGTGTCTTCCGACCGACGAGGTGGGGAAGACGCGACGACGTCAGCGCCCCTACGTGTCCACTCCGCGTGGGCCCCACACCTCCGCGACCAGACAGAGAAGCACAGCAGCAGCCAGGAGCCAGCAGCTAGCGCCGCCTCCTTTCCTCTCTTCGAAGCCTCTTCTCACTTCATCATCTTCATCAACAACCTCGCCTCGCCTCGCGGCCAACGAGAGAGAGAGAGAGGGAGAGGGAGAGCTAGGACCACCGCCACTGCCTCCCCGAGGTAGGAGTCGAGCAGTAGTAGGTGGTGGCTCCCCTGCTTTCCCTCTCCGCCGCCGCCGCTGGGGGCGCCGCCGCCGAGGCAGCCAGCCAAATCGTCCCAGGTGGTAGCTAGTAGTCCAGGTAAGTGTAAATCTCACCTTTCTTTTCCTCTTCCTCTGATCTGCTTCGCCGCCATTGCTACCCGGCGAGCTAGGAGCTAAGCTACCTTCCTCTTCTTCTTGCCCTCCCTCTTTGCCGGTGAGAAAGCTGTTTCTTTTCTTTCTTTTTCTTTTCTTTTCTTTTCTTTTCCCTTTTTCTTGGCGGATTACGCGTGTTCGCTAAAATTTCATCGCTCCATCCATCCATCCATCCATGCCACCACCGCTGCTGTTGCTTTCTTTTCCATGGTGAATTAGCTGTAATTATATTAGATTAAAGGTGTGTGTGGTTGTTGGATCTGCGACCGTGGCCGCGCGTGTGTGCTGTCTTCTCGCTGGTTCTGACGAGCTTTTCTTCCTCGATGCTGGTGTAGGTGACCGGCGGTGTGCAGGACAGCAGGAGCAATCTCTGGTGTTGTTGTCTCCGAGGAATTCTTTCTTTCAGTGTGAGGGGATTTGTTCGCTTGCTGCTGCTGCTGCTGCAGATGCTTCCCACCAACAGGAACAGGCCCCAGCAGAGGCCTGCCAGATCTTGGTCATTCATCTCAGGTCTGTCTGCTTCCTTCCATCTCACCCTATCTTACTGATAACCTTGTCTCCTTTTTTTTTCCTGAATTAGTTGTTAATTGTTGGTTCATGTAATTGGATAGTTGTAATATTAACTGCAAGTGCCTTCTGATTTGTCTCATAGCTGGGTCTTGTTGTTGCTTGTGCAACAGGAATTTTGGTTTGACTCTGTAATTTGTAGTCCTTTGCTAGAGATATTTTTTCCCCTTGTTGTACATGCCACTGAAGTTGAGCTCATCATGTTGTGCCAGACATGGACTTCTCCGATCCGAAACGCAAGCCGCGGTACCTCAGTAAGATCCTCATGGTGGCACTCCTCACCGCCATGTGCGTCGTCATGCTCACCCAGCCGCCCTGCCATAGGAGGACTCCCAGTGTGGTAACTCAATTTCAGATGTTTCTGAGCAGCTCTGTATGTTACCATAAACAATTCAGGGCCAGGAAGCTAACAATTGAGTCTTTACCTGTGTAATGTGCCCAGTTCTCCATCCATGAACCCGGGGTCACACATGTTCTAGTGACGGGTGGCGCTGGATATATCGGTTCGCACGCTGCGCTTCGGCTGCTGAAAGATTCCTTCAGAGTCACCATAGTGGTACTTCTTTGCGACTTTGTGTTGCTGTTTCTTCCTTGAATTCGGTTTGCTTTAGTGCAATTTATAGAATGCTTGTGTCTATATGACTTCTGCAGGATAATCTTTCAAGAGGAAATATGGGGGCAATCAAGGTTCTTCAGTACTTGTTTCCAGAACCTGGGCGATTGCAGTTCATATATGCTGATTTAGGCGATCCGAAAGCTGTATCCTCATTTATTCTCTGTGAATAATAGAATGGAAATTTTCTATAGGTTTATCTTTCATTCAAAATGTGACAAAATCTGATGAAGGAATTTTTTTAAGATCTTTTTCTCCTTAGCATATGCTCAGGTTAATAGAATATTTGCAGAAAATGCTTTTGATGCTGTCATGCACTTTGCTGCTGTCGCTTATGTTGGTGAGAGCACACTTGAGCCTCTGAGGTACTAAAGTCTCCATTGTCCATCTATTTTACAAATTACCTAACCACAAGACGCACAAGATACTGAAACATTTTAAACAGGTACTATCATAACATCACGTCAAACACTTTAGTTGTGCTAGAAGCTATGGCAGCACACAATGTGAGAACCCTGATCTACTCTAGCACATGTGCCACCTATGGAGAACCTGAGAAGATGCCTATCACCGAAGAAACTCCCCAGGTCAGTTGTTGCTTCTGCATCCTCTGTACTTTCAGATAATGCTGAAAGGCTTTTGCTTACGAAACCCTATTGTACAGTTTCCGATCAACCCATATGGTAAGGCCAAGAAGATGGCGGAGGACATCATTTTGGATTTTTCCAAATCCAAGAAGGCAGACATGGCTGTGATGATTCTAAGGTATGTACCCTTTACAAGAAGGAAACATGAAATCCACTATTTAAACCACCATTTTATTTCTGACTTACGAATATGTAACCTGATACTTCTAGATACTTCAACGTCATTGGTTCTGACCCTGAAGGAAGGCTTGGCGAGGCTCCAAAACCTGAATTACGGGAGCATGGACGTATATCTGGTGCATGCTTTGATGCTGCACTGGGGATAATTCCTGGTTTGAAGGTACATCTTCACTCCCAGTATTTCAATTATTACATTCAAGAACAGGGTGCCTTGATTGCTGCTAGTTCGCCTATTGCTTACTCATTGAGATTCACATTTATAAGGATTGCTTAGCTTTTAGTGGAATTCTGATTAATAGCATTTGCTATTACAGGTTAAAGGTACCGACTATGAAACACCTGATGGTACTTGCGTAAGAGATTACATCGATGTCACTGACCTCGTTGATGCCCATGTGAAGGCGCTCAACAAGGCGGAAAAGGGCAAAGTTGGCATCTACAATGTTGGCACTGGCAAAGGTCATCATCAGATCGACTTCTCTTGTGATCATAAGTTCATTACAAGGGGTTAAGATGAATGCAATCTCATTGTCAACATCTTAATTAGCTAACATGTGTTCATTCCGCTTGGCTGTTCAGGTAGGTCAGTGAAAGAATTTGTGGAAGCTTGCAAGAAGGCAACAGGAGTTGACATCAAGGTCGACTACTTCCCTCGTCGACCCGGTGACTATGCAGAAGTGTACAGCGATCCTGCACGGATCAACAGCGAGCTGAACTGGACAGCTCAGCACACTGATCTCCTGGAGAGCCTCAGGGTTGCCTGGACATGGCAGAAGAAGCACTGGAGCGGGTATGGACCCCCTCAGGCCATGGTTTTGTGAAGATAATTTTCCCTGTAGCATCTCTTGGCTGAAAACTTGAAAACTTAGGTGGATATATTCTTAGGAATGTTCATCATTAAGGGCTTCAATTGCTCACTCACAGAAGGAGGTTATATGTAATATAGCACGTTGTGGTCATTCGTTCAATTCTATTCATATTATGGGAGGATTTTAGAAGATCCTTTGTAATATTGTTGATGTATTCGGTATACAATAAAAATTCCAACAAGTTATCCTCAGAATTCTTAGCCTGCTTGGTTTCTGACCGAACTGCCATGGTACAGGTCTACCTGTCGTCTTGTGGTCACCAAACCTAAAAATAAAAATGTGGTAACTACTCACCAAAAAGTGCCGTAATTTACAATGGGATTAGAAGCAAATTGGATGATCTCCTATTTTATAGTTTTTTCAAAGGATCTTGCCGTAATTTACAATGGGATTAGAAGCAAATAGGATGATTTCTCCTATTTTATAGTTTTTCGAAGGATCTGGTGCAAAAGTATCAGTTTATTGTCAATTTATACCTGTTTGGTGAACTCTTTAAAGATTTCGAAATACAGCACAGCAACAAGAAATGCCACATGCGCCAGGCTGCAGAAATTCGCCTCGTCATTTAATAAAAGATCCGTGCGTCGGGTTATCATCAACCGACCAAAATGTTAATAAACTGAAAGTTGGTGTACAGTACAGGTTTAATACAACGAAATTAAATATCCCATTACGAGAAGTGCGATTTCAAATAAATGAAAATGCCATTAACTATCCAATTATGAGAAATGTGCGATTTCAAATCAACGAAAATGCCATTGTCTCAGAATCAGATGAACCACTCACGTCCAGGTACCAAGTAGGACAAGTACTGTACACCAACCGGAAATGAGTTACCAACCCTCCAGATATCAAGTTACAATCTACACCACTTTGATATCACCAATGGCATACAAAATTGAGTACCAGTACGGTAAAGAATGGTTTTCTATTCTCAGGGTGCAGGATGCCATATGTCAGTGGTGGTTCTTAATTCGAGTCTTATAATAAGAGTGCAGTTGTACAGTATGACCCCAGTTAACATCTACTATACTTACAACTACCAGGTAGGTTCAGTAACAGATCACATCCAGGGGGGCGCTGGTTTTGTTTTCTGGAGATTCCTGCAGAAGAGCAAGCAACACGATAATGCATCCACCGAACTAAAAAATATCAATTCATTCCTTGAAAATTTCTATTTTCTAAAAAACTAGCAAATTATTTTGTGTTGATTTTTCAGTACAGAAACCATGGCCATGACGCGTGCATCTTAAAGCTAATGACAGTCATCCACATATAAAAGTAATTTGAGACCTTTGTAGAAGGACCACCCCGGGACCACTGACATCCCCTGTTCATTTGTAATCAGGCATCGCATAACAACACTGTCCTTGGACCATACCATGAGATGTGCCAGCTTCAGCTGATTGGGAATCTTCCTGGACATGGAAAATTACTGGATGAGAACATTCATCCTGTCTGAAAAGCCTTACTCGATATGTTTACTACCTTTAAATATGAATTTATATACTCATGTATTCCTTCCTCCCACTTCAAGAAGTTGCACCTATCAACAACACCACCATATCCGCAGAAGTAAAACTTTGAGTATCGCTTTATGCACTGAAAGCAAGGGAAACTTGTCGGTACATATTACCACCAGCAGAAAGCATAACACATTCCAAAGTTCAGACCTGATAGTCATTAGAAGTTCAAGCGGTGTTGCTATTCTCAACAGAAGTGGGATCTGTTCCAGTAGAAATGGCCTTAGCTGACACATCATCAGAAGGTCCATTTGATTGGATCATGTTGCTTAATGGCTTGACACTGAAACAGACCAAAAAAAAGTTAACTACTCAGGTTTTAGTAGTATGACAAAAGAAAAAGTCTGTTACCTCACGCATAAGTGTCTTGCGACCCTGCTGGATCCATTTATTCGGCCAAACGACATGCAATCAGCAAGCCGCGTGGATGTGGAAAATTTGTCTACAGACCCCTCAGTCATGTTTATCTGCTTGGGTCTGCAAATGAAGAGCTCAAGAAATTTAATTCAAAGCTCAATTGACCCTTAACAGCCATCCTTAATCGATAACTCGACATTCACATGCCTGCACAAAAATAAATTGGAATAGGGAAGAGTGAAATACCTCGGCGTTGACTTGAGTCTCCCATTGTTCACACTTCCATTATCAGCATTTCTATCTTCAGAAGCCACGGTTGGAAGGTCCAACCCAAAGGCTGCATTAGCCATGCTGTCAGCTTTTGAGTTCTCTTTGGCTGATTTCCTGTCGAGAGAAAATAATATGCTATTGGTATAATTGAAACTTTAGGGGAAACATATCCTAAAGATTTCACGTAAACTCTATATGGAAAAGACATGCCAAAAGATGATTACCTTGATGGTGCTCTCTTGCTTTTCATTGCAGCACCATGATTATCAGTAGAGACTGAACCCCTCATTCTTTGTTTGGTTGCTCCCTTCTGAACACCAGAGACAGAGCCCCTCATTCTCTTGTTGACTTCTTTACCAGAGAGAGAGCTCCTCATTGCCTTCTTAGCTGTGCCTTCTTCACCAACAGATGTAGACCCAGTCTTCCGTTTCATGGCTACCTCATTATCAGCACTGATACAACACCCCACTGTCTCTACGACAGCCTCATTATCACCAGAGATAGACCCCCTCATTTTCTTTTGCACAACTTGATTTTTGTCAGTAATAGATCTCTTTCTCTTCCTGGCTCCACTAGAACAATTAGAAGAGTTGTTGACATCATCACAGACAGTGAGATTTTCATCAGTTTGCTTTTTCGATCTACTTCTGTAAAACAAGCACACAAGAAACTAGTGATAAGGAAACAGAACATGCAGATTCGTTAGAGCCAAACTATGTAAAGTTTACATGCTATGAATCATACCTAGATGGTTTCTTTGAATTTGCTGTGATTGTGTTTACAGCAGCCTCAGCATCAATAGATCCAGAAAGAGGTAGATTCATAGAAGGTGAAGAATTTAATATGTCACCAGGGAGTACATTGTCCTCGCATGGTATTCTAGAACGTTTTCGGGGCTTCCTGACTTGAGCACTGGTAAATTGAGAGTGATAAAAAACAGAACATACAGTAAGTTATCATATTTTTGTGCAACACACTCTACTATTAGATTGAGAATTGAAACTCAATAGAAGCTGTACCTTGCAGTGTTCTCATCACTTCCATCAACTTTGGAGCGAACAAGTGACATTAAGTCACTGGGTCCAATGGCAGGTCGCTCTGTTTCTCTGTCAACAAAGTTGGATTGAAGAATGGATTTCTTTATTTGTTGAGCTGCCTTAACTGAAGGTAATTTATCTTGACACAACTTTCTCCATCTTCTGAAGTTGACAACAGCATAATATTAGCAAGTAAGTTTCTCCTCAGGATAAAACTATTGATGCAACATGTCATAATAAAATGAATATGAGTTTAAAAATAGTGTTACCTCAAGCACATATTGTCAGTACGGTGAGGAATCTTCGCCCCAGCAATCTTGGACCAGCAAGGCCCAAACTCATCGACTGACGCCAATAGTATGGAGTCTTCTTCAGGTCGCCATTCCCCAAGATCTATATCTGGATCAAGAACATTGCGCCACCTGTTTAACGACCACAAATTACTAGCATTACCATCCAAAACTAAGTTGTGGAGTAAAATGTTAAAACTACCAAGTTACCTTTCATTGCATTGACTCTGTGTGCGACCAGGAATGAACTGAGCAATCTTATTCCAGCTGCCAGACCCAAACAACTTCACAGCTACCATGAGGCGTTTATCCTCATCAAGAGACCATCTCCCCACTCTTGACCTTTCAGGGTTTAAGGTTTTTCTCCACCTACAAAATTTGAACGTAAAGACATGTGGCATACTAGCTAAAAGTACGTACTTACAATGGATAATAAATAAATATATCCTAAGTTCCAAACCTGAAAATAATTATCAGAAATAACATAAATAATATGCAACTGAACATAAAAATACAGAGAGTTCAATTACATGTTACATACACAAATGATCTAACTGCATCGACAAAAGATGGCAATCGAACGAAGAGTTAGTGGTGGGATGGCAGATTCACGACAACCATAACCATTAGGTTCTTTCATATGGCAGAGGTTCTCCACCAAATGCAAGACAAAAGATTATTAAGGATATTAAGCTCCATATATTCATGATTGCTAAAACAAATGCATGAGATAGCAGATTAAAATACAAAGAAAAATGTAAGACATGAACACTGAAAGTAGCCAATAACAAAGAGCGAAATCACACATGGTAATAGCCAATTGCAAGAGAAGGCAAAAAAAAAAAGAGAATGACTTTTCACCTGTTAGAGCACTGATTGCCAGTGCGACCATCCATACTAGCTGATACAAGTTGCCAATTAGTTCCAAAGGTGTTGACAGCAGCTTGAAGTTGAAGATCTTCTTCTTTAGCCCAGTCCTTATTCAATATGCGGTGATTAAGACTTCGCTGGTAACGAACAAGGCACTGAAAAGGTGTCCTGTGAGTACCCAATGTAACTGCAATGTTAATCCAGTTATTCATTCCTTGCTGTTGAACAGTTAGTAAAAGTCTTTTTTCCTCCCGAGCAGTCCAGGCATTATGATTAATCAATGGATCGTCAAAGTTTAGCCACCTAGACAAGGAAAGCAGAATTCTTTAAGAATCACAAGTTATCCACAGGTACAGCATGCATTGCAAAAAATAAACAACAACGCTACTTAAAAGAGAGGGGACTTGCGATGTATATTTTGAGCAATTAAAAATAACAAAAGTGAAAGTACCTCGATTCACATTCAGCACCAGATCGACCAGGCAGGTACATAGCAGCTATTTTGTCCCAGTTCATTAATGGCAGGACCGATCTGAGACTTTCAGGAGTAACCTCAAAATTGCCAGCAGTATTTGACAGTGCATATGCCATATCTACAGCACTGAAGTCACCGGTGGAGCTGCATCATAACAAGTATTATTTTAAATATCTGGCAGAGCACAGTAAAATTACAGTAAAAACACAAAGATTACTAGATTAGCATCGATCCTACATTTCATGTGGAAAACAAATACTCCAATAGCACATATAGACAGGAGCCGAAAACTGCCCCCATCAGAGAAAACACTAACAAACAGTGATCAGGCATTCAGGCTACAACATTAAGACATAGAAGCATATAATCTTTCATTTCATTTTCACATCCTAAAGAGAAAAACTAGGGAATATCATCAAAAAGGATAAAGAGCACTTATTTACAAGATTTACAAGAAATGCCCCCAAGGATGGAAACTGTTAAACAAGTCAGTATCACCTTCCATTATTGATTGAGTCCAAAATCAATGCTTCTTGGTATTGCTGCTTTATTCCTTTAGCAAGTTTCTCTTTCTCAACATCTGACCACAGTTGCTTCTGAAGAGACATAGGGAATTGCTTCAGTACCATTTTGTACTTTGAAACATGAGGGTTATCTGCAGGGCCAAGAAATAATGCAGGCGTCTTCTTTTCTTTATTCTGCACCAAAAGATTTGCTTCTTTGTAAGTATATGCATTCTGTTAATAGCAAATCTAAAAGGATACTTTGCTTAATCAAACATGGCTGCAAGAAATTGGGAGCCCATATGCAATATAAAAAAGAAAAACTCCAGAAGAAGGAGAGATCAGATATGTAAGGTTTGTGGAACACATACTCACTATTAAATCTCAATGGTCAGAATAATAACAGAATATGTATATAAAATAAAATGACACATCAACTGAGCTGATCCATGAAATAACTCACTCAAGTTGCAATTCAAAAATAATGTACGACCTTCTTGACAGGAAAAAGATCTCAAGCATAGCATAACTAAGAGGACTATTGACCTTAGAGTTGAAATTCCAGAGCTAGTTTCCAATATAACTCTTTATTGAAACTGGAAAGTGAACTTACCAAAGACAGAGATCCACCATAACAAGCATGCTTATATATCATTTTATTCATATAAAACTAAGTGGCACTGATGATTAAGAGAAATCAAAACAGATGAATGGCATACATTGTCAGTAAAGTGGCTTAAACGAGTGATGCTCACTTTCAGCTTGTCAAAGTTACAAGAAACTTTTGTGGGGCCAAAACATATAACTTTACTCCATTCTATTTTCTCTTAAAATTTGTGCTACACAGCTACATTACTTCCATGTTAAGCATGCCATAAAATGATATCACATAAATGGGCAGCATATCTGCCTTAAATTCATTGTTTCAAGCCATATACTTAGTGGAACAAAATTTGTATAAATGCACTGTATAAAACTATAAACATGCCTAAAAATTCCATGACAAGTTGACCACAGTGAACAAGTCATACATTTCAACTATAGGGAAAATTCTAACATGTCATAGAAAAAAAATAGTACCCAGCGCCACCTAGGAAACAGCAAATGATCCTAGTTGTCCGAAGACACTCTAATTTAGTTCACGCGATACCAAACTAACTTTTGTTCATACAGGAAACTACAACTACCTTCACGAACTACAAATAAATGTAGGAAATCAATTCAGCTATGACAATCACGAATCTTGGAGGCTTACAGGCAATAGAAAGTCCATGTCAGATATGTATCCATAGGCATGTCATTGGTAAACATCCAATACATAGATGTAAATACAAAATGATAATTACCTTCAATGATTGTGCACATGGCTTTCGAGAGGAAATCAATCTAACACGAGGATCCTCCTTTTGGCACAAAATTTTGCCAAATGCTTTTCTGCAGCTTAACTGGTAATCCAAAAGACATTTTACACGATCCCTGAGATCCTTATTTTCTTCAATTTTTGCTTCAATGGTAATCATCTTCCTTCTAATGAACTTCTGGCATGTTCTGTTCTTCTTAAGAGCATCCACTAACAACAGGGCAGCTTTAGGAAACCCAGTTCGGGTAATTGCCTCTTTATTTTGCTTCTTCACATCAAATTCTTCATCAAGTCCATTTCCAAAAAGATCGCCATTCCTTTCCTTTGATGCCTCAGTTTTCGCGTTTATCTCTGACCCACTGGAGGTACCTGCATTAAGCAAATCAAAATACTAAGGGCTCATTTGAGTATAATGCAACACTCTTTTGCTGCATCAAGAATTACACAAAGACTGTACATGTTTTTTTTTCAATTATGTACTGAACTATTGATATGCAAGGCTGAAAAAGAACAAACACAGATAACTTGTCATGGCTGTTCTCCACATGTAATTTACTACTATATATCTCTACACCAGAAACTTAGTTACATCACATTATTTCTTCAATTATATACTAGTATTGGTGGCTCTAAAGAACAAATATAGTTTGCACAGGTTCTATTCCATGTTTTAGAACTAAGATCTGATGAAGATAACACCATATGTAGCAAGTGTGTTCCATAGCTTAAAAGTTCTTATACATCTACAACAATTCAGAACAGTATAACTAGAGATTTTCATAATTAATAACATTATATCCCAATGCAGTAGCGTATTTTATAGAAGACGAGTTGAATTGGGTAATTTATGTTTTGATCAAGAGTCGAGTACCTTGCAAGTTTATCCCAGTTATTCCGATTCCCAGGTCGTATCATACAAATCATCCTATTCCTGTCCTAAGGTATAAATCAATTAGCACACCACACGGTACCTATCTTAGAGCATGCCACGAACAAACAAGCGTAGAACGAATTAACTCACCGGAGTGGTAGTGCGAGAAGCGGCGCTGTATCGCGCGGAGCGTCTCGAGGTCGTCCTCGTCGTCCTCCGAGTCGGAGGGCGGCCAGACGCAGATCGGGCGCGGCAGGGGAGAGGACGGCGAGGCCTTGTTGAGGAGGAGATTCTCACGGATGCTGCGGACGAGGGCCAAATCCTCGTCCTCCTCCTCGTCATCAGACGAGCCATTCACCGCCGCTCCCGCTGCCGCCGCCGGGGCAGCGGTCGCGAGGCAGGCGGAGACCTGCGCGACCGCCGCTTCGGGGTCGTTCCCGGAGAGGATGCAGGAGTGGCGCAGCGCGTCCAGGTCCCTCTGCAGGTCCTCGTCGATGTCCGGGTCGGAGTCGTCGGAGTAGAAATCCATCGATGCGGCCGCCGCCGACGCCGCGGCTGTGGCGGTGGCGGCTAGGGTTTAGGGGTTTGCGGCGCGGGTTGGGGATGGGAATGAGAGCGGAGGCGGCGGGGAATTCGGGGTCTCGGGTTGGCGAAGGAGTTGGAGAAGTAGGGTGATTTGAAATCTTCCGCGAGAAGAGAGAGAGGGGGGAGCCTTGGCTTCCCCCATCGAAACGGCGCAAGATTTCGGGGCGTGTCAGTTACGAGGAGGAGAGGGATTCTTTTCCAAATTTTCCTCGTCTTGCTGATCTCGTTGACGGGAACGTGGAACACGCCTCCCTATGTCGTTGACGTACACGTATTATAGTTACTGAAGTGCCCCCCCCCCCCCCCCCCCCCCCCCCCCCCNTCCCTCTTTTGAGATGAACTGAACTAGTATATTGAATGTTAATTTCCACTCCAGAATTCATTCAGATCATAGTTCAAAACAGAGTTTGTCAGAATTTGTGAATGTACAGTACTTGCTTTCAGATTTCAATATACTGGGCAAACTTGCAACATCATCTACAGTAGACAGCACTAGAAATGCAATCGAACAACCAGGAGATGACATATAAGGAATCGTTTACATATCCACAGGAGATGACATATACACAAGGAATCGTTTACATATCCAAAATCGAGATTACACCCACTGCAAGCGCTACCTGAAACAGAATGCCAATTCACAACCGCAATAAAATCGAGATTACACCCCACTGCAAGCGCTAATGCCAATTCACAACCGCAATAAAATCGAGATTACACCCCACTGCAAGCGCTGCAATAAAATCGAGATTACACCCCACTGCAAGCGCTACCTGAAACAGAATCGAGATTACACCCCACTGCAAGCGCTACCTGAAACAGAATGCCAATTCACAACCGCAATAAAATCGAGATTAAACCCACCGCAAGCGCTACCTGAAACAGAAAATCGAGATTAAACCCACCACAAGCGCCACTGCAAGCGCTACCTGAAACAGAATGCCAATTCACAACCGCAATAAAATCGAGATTAAACCCACCGCAAGCGCTACCTGAAACAGAAAATCGAGATTAAACCCACCACAAGCGCTACCTGAAACAGAATGCCAATTCACAACCGCAATGTACAAGCCATCTGAATGCATTTTTCATAATCGCTGCAAACTATCTGAGACTGAATACCGATTCACAACCAGACAAGCTATCTGAATGCATTTTTCACAATCTTTGTAAGGTATCTGAAACTGAATACCAATTTAAAATGACAAAAACAAGCTATCTGGGAGACTCAGAATGCAAAATCACAATGGCGAAAAAACCTGTCTCCAGAAAGATGCAAAAAATTCAGACCTCCACAATCACAATCGCAGATGAACAGCTTCTCCTATAGAGAAGTCACACAATGAGAATTGCTTACAGATAACTCCAGGTAATAGAATTATGGAAACGTTGGTATTCAGTACAATCACATACTCCCATGACAAAGATCAAGAGAAGTACATTGATTAGTTTTTTTCTCTTACTAAAGGAAACTAAACAACTTGAACAGATGACAGCAGCAGAGAGCCAAGGACGCTTTCTCCTCCTTCTCCATCAGTCGATCGCCTTATGGATTACTTGGATCTCTGCCTCATCTTTCGGCGCTTCCTCTTGAGCCGCCTCATCCTCTTCTTCTTCCACTGCAGATCACATAGAGCAAAGAAGTTTAGCGAAGCAGAAGCAAAAAAAACTTGCAAATGAACACGAAATCCCGCAAAATGCCATCAGTACAGAAAATTCTGGCTGCTCGTATCTTAGATCAGGGCATAACAGAGAACCTTTTCGCAGCATCTCACACAAGGCAAGGCATGCTCAATCAAAACGACCGCAAAAGTGGACACAAATCACGGAACTATGAAAGAAACTTTTAGCATTCAGAATGAGTAGGAGGAATTTCTCATCCAGTGGATCAGTTAGAAACGAATGATTTCCTCATCAAGCCAAACCAGCCAGGAAAATAAAAGGCATTCAATCACTCAATCAAACAACATTATAATACGGTAATTCTCTCAGACTAATGCCTCGATTGACCCCCCTGCCAGTTGCTCACAACGTAACGGATTAGATAAACTAGTAATCTTGTTTGCTAATCAGCGAGAACCGTACATGCATACACATATAAGAGAACACCCAACGTGATAGAGAACACCCACAAAATCACAAGAAGATCCATCTCACGTGATAGAGTTGAAGAGGAGTCACTCACCTTAGCCCTCATCGCGGCGGCGCGCCGCTCGCCTCTCTCCTTCCTCTCCCTCCCTGACGACGAGCTCCAAGGTCTGAAGAAAAAGCGGCTCGGTTCGGCGGCGGCGGCGCGAGCTCGGGACCTCGGTCTTATATGCGGCGCCCTTGGGATAACCCTAGGTAGGATGCGGTGTTGGGCCAGCTATAAGCCCATGGACCGGTAAGAGACTAATGGGCCTTCCCGACTGATCCAAATGTTCGTAACAGAAGGGAGTACTAGTACTCCATAATTAATTGAGATATTTAATTATTTGTTATTTTTATATGTGATAATTAATCATTTGCCATTGGATTTATATATTCATGGATATATAAGAACATACATGTCATTGATACAGGTGATAAATAATTAAACGTTAAATATAAAAGTGACAAATAGTTTAATGTCCTAATAGTTAATTAGTCGGCCGACCAAGTGTGAGCGTGTTTATCACGAACGCAAACAAGTCTCTTTTCCCTGAAACAAAATACTCCTAACAACTAACAAGGGACATCCACAGAGCTTCAAAAGAAGGAAAAACAATGGACATCCAAAAGATCACAAGTCTACTCCTCTCTCGGAGGGACATCAACGTTCACTTATCAAATTTTTACACTAAATTACACCTACTAAGTTAATATTCCTTGAATGTTTTTTTTGCTGACTTTTCTATTAAAACTTTGACTATTAATCGCTCATAAATTGTTAGATCAAAGTGAACAAAAATTTGATGCTTCTATTTAAGGATATAACCCACTTTATTAACATATCATTATTTATTGTGTCTATAAACACGAATAGTCAAATTTGAAAAGTAAATGAGTACTACACACATTATCTAGAAACAGAAAGAAATATAGAGGCGATTGCAACAACAATTTTTGCCGCATCGTCAACCTTGACACGACGAACGTTTTTGCCGCGTTTGAGCTGTTTCCTTTCATCACGCCAGTGCACTCGACTCTAGTCCTACATTGCTGCTAATTGCTACAGTATTACCTGTCTTCCTCGCTTTCTCCCTCTTGCTTTCTTCAGAACGCTGAACCAGATCGACGGACGACATGTCGTCGGCGGCCGCCGCTGCCGGTGAGCACCCGCGACGCCGTCGATCTTTATCTGTTTCCATCGTCCATCTCATATTCGATTTCTTGACTTTGCTTCTCTTGTTTGATTCGCATGGCGCCTCGCTGCACCGCAGTGATTGCCACGATCGTATTCGTGGCGCTGTTCGCCGGGTGGCTCATCTACGTGTACCGGCGCGCCGAGAGCTGCGCCACCGCGGTGGCCGCCTAGTTCAAGGCGACGCCGCACTACGCCGTGGTGTCCGACCACGTGATGAGGAACGCGCACTAGTACAGATCTTGTCATTTGTGAAGGGCCCAAACATGCCTAGACTTCGTGGGTCGTCAGAACAAAGTCATCTCAATCGGGCCGAAAGCAACACCGTTGTAAATATACTCGTTCGAGGTGCGTAGAACTATAACCCGTCACCGATATCACTCATCCGTGACGGGCATGGTAGTTCTGCCCGATTGAGATCACCTCCACTATCTCAATCGGGCCCAACTACAAAGCCCGTCACGGATGACTGTCATCGATGACGGGCTCCCAGTAAGGCCCGATTGAGATTAGTTTAAATGCCCGTCACCGATGGTAAATATTGATGACGGGCTTTTTTTTACGCCCGTAAGAGATAAGTGAGCGTCCGTTAGAGATATCATTTAATTAGTTCGATTGTGATATATTTCGCACACTATAAATACTCCACCCGACTGTTGTCTAAAGGTATCCCACTGTTGTCCATTTTGGTGGGAGGTTGAGGGGGGCGAATTTTTGTATTTTTTTTAAAGAAAAACAGGAAAATCTTAAAGTAAGTAGTACTTATTAATTTAGTAGTACTTATCTCACGATAAGTTAACTAATATTTTGTTCATTTTTGCAGCGATGGATCGAAGTTGGATGTATGCGACTACTTTGAAACGTCATTGCAAGGAGTATAGAGATGGCGTATTAAGTTTTATGAACGCTGCGGACGAGGATAGAAAAAGAAGAAACAACAAATACATGTGTTGTCCATGTAGAGATTGCAAGAATGAGAATATGTTTGAAAGCAGAGTGGACGTACACTCTCACTTGATACAACGGGGATTCATGAAGGACTACACATGTTGGATGAAGTATGGAGAGCAAGAATCGGGAAGCGGTGCAGTTGCAGACAGAGGTGGCGCAAACAATCTGGAAGAAGGAGATGAAGATGAGCATGACATGTTTATACCATCTCCATTGGGCGGTGAAATGGTTGATTTGGATCCTGATTTACTACAAGACATGTTACGTGACGTTGAGGATCCAACTTACAACGAGAGAGATTCCATAAAGTTCAGCAGGTTGGTCAGTGACTCGGAGACACCTCTATACGCCGGATGCAAGACAAAACACAACAAATTATCAGCTACCTTGGACCTAATGAAGCTGAAGGCAAGTAGCGGATGGACAGACAAGAGTTTCACAGATCTTTTGGGAATATTGAAGGCCATGCTTCCTGAAGAGAACACATTGCCCGAGATGACATATGAAGCAAAGCAGGTTCTGTGTCCCCTGGGGTTAGAGGTCTGTAGAATTCACGCTTGTCCGAACGACTGTATATTATACCACAAGCGGTATGCGAACTTAGATGCTTGTCCTGTCTGCAAGACTTCTCGATACAAGCGAAAGAAAAATGCAGGGGAGGGAAAGAAGTCAAAGCGGGGTGGTCCGGCGAAGGTTATGTGGTATCTACCTATCATTGATCGTTTCAAGAGAATATTTGTCAACCCCAAGGAAGCAAAATTAGTACGTTGGCATGCCATAGAGAGAAAGGACGACGGTTTGCTAAGACACCCTGCGGATTCGATTCAATGGAGGAATATCGATCGAAAGCACAAAGACTTTGCTGCCGACCCCAGAAACATGAGGATATGTTTGTGTACGGATGACATGAATCCTTTCGGAGACATGAGCAGTTCTCACAGCACTTGGCCAGTTCTTATTGCGAACTATAACCTTCCACCATGGTTGTGCTTCAGAAGGAAATATATTATGTTGTGCTTGTTAATTCAAGGTCCAAAACAACCCGGCAATGATATCGATGTTTTCTTGGAGCCTGTTATCGATGATCTTGAAATTCTCTGGAAAGAAGGAGTGAAAACTTGGGATGCACATGGTCAGGAGAACTTCAACCTACGAGTCCTATTGTTCTGCACCATTAATGATTATCCCGCACTTGGTAATCTTTCTGGACAAACCGTGAAAGGAAAGAAGGCTTGCTCTGACTGTATGGAACATACACGCAGCAGGTGGTTGAAGAAATCAAGAAAGATGGTTTACATGGGTCATAGGAGATGACTCCCACTACGCCACGCCTTTAGAAGAAAGAAGAAAATTTTCAATGGTAAGAGAGAACTTGGGTCTGCTCCCGAGGATTTATCTGGAGATCAGGTGCATGACATGGTGAAGGACGTTACTAATGAGTTTGGAAAGAAAAGAAAACGTAGCAAGGCAAATGATAAGGGTATGTGGAAGAAAAAATTCATATTTTGGCGGCTACCTTACTGAAAAGATATCGAGGTCCGTCATTGCATTGATCTAATGCACGTAGAGAAGAATGTGTGCGATAGTTTGATCGGGCTACTGCTGAATATGCCTGGGAAGACAAGGGACGGGTTGAATGCGCGTCTAGATCTACAGGAGATGAACATTCGCAGTGAACTTCAGCCTGTTAGGGATGAAGCGACAGGAAGAGTGTACCTTCCGCCGGCTTGCCACACATTGTCGAAGGATGAGAAGATCGCAATGCTATCATGCTTGGCACATATTAAAGTTCCTTCGGGCTATTCAGCGAGGATCAGTAAGTACGTTAAATTGGAGGAGCTAAAATTGGTTGGAATGAAGTCTCACGATTGTCACGTGCTAATCACACAGATATTGCCAGTTGCTATAAGAGGCATTCTACCACCCAAAGTCCGTCACACGATCCAACGGCTCTGTGCCTTCTTCAATGCAATCGGTCAGAAGATTATAGATCCCGAAGATCTAGATGGGTTGCAGGCCGATATTGTCAATACCCTGTGTCACTTGGAGATGTATTTTTCACTGTCTTTCTTCGATATCATGGTTCATCTCCCTGTTCATCTAGTGAAGCAAACAAAAATATGTGGCCCGACTTTTCTAAGGGAGATGTACCCGTTCGAGAGATACATAGGAGTTCTTAAGTCGTATGTTCGAAACAGAGCAAAACCGGAGGGAAGCATCATTGAAGGGTACACGACGGAGGAGGTTCTTGAGTTCTGCGTCAATTACATGGCCGAGACTGATCCTATCGGAGTACCTGCGTCTCGTCACGAAGGAAGGTTGGCAGGTGTTGGCACAACAGGCAGAAAAAGAATGGTTCCCGACCAAACTTCCTATGCGCAGGCTCATTTCGCTGTGCTGCAACAAACGGCCGAAGTTGCCCCATACTTTGAGGAGCACTTAGCGAAGGTCCGACAGGACAACATGGGTCGATCAGATATCTGGATCAACAGAGAACACAGTACTCGCTTCAACGAATGGTTCAAGAATCGAATCGCTCGGTCGACCAATGGCCCAAGTGAGACAGTCCGCAGGTTGGCAAGGGGCCCATGTTGGGATGTTGACACATGGCAAGGGTACGATATCAATGGGTACACATTTTACACCGTCACACAAGATGAAGAAAGCACAGTTCAAAACAGTGGAGTCCGTATAGATGCATATCAGGATCAAGCGGGATCGAACACGTACTATGGTCGCATAGAGCAGATCTGGGAGCTGAACTACATGAACTTCAAAGTCCCTTTGTTTCGTTGCAGTTGGGTGAATATTCGCACTGGTGTCAAAGTGGACAAAGGATTCACCTTAGTGGACCTGGCCAAGATTGGATACGCCGATGAACCATTCGTCCCAGCGAAGCAGGTCGAGCAGATTTTCTACATAAAAGACCCCGCAAACAAGAAGCTACACGTCGTTAGGGATGACAAGCGAAGAATTGTTGGGGTTGATAACGTCGTCGATGAAGAAGAATACAACCAGAATCTTCATGTGACACCTCAGATCGCCCTTGAAGATGATCCCGAAGACGATGTGGCATACGCTCGTTTAGACCATTCGGAAGGCATATCCTTGTAAATGCACAGAGTTTGTAATTCGCAAATTGTTATAAGTAATGAAGTATTTTGTTTCAAGCCATTCCAATCACTTAAACCATGTTTAATAGGGCATTTGTTAATTACACGTGATTATTTTAATTTAATAAAAATTAAATAGAATTTTATGAAGGCATAATTTAATAACTATTTTAAAAAGGCATTTGTTAATTATAAATGATTTTACAACTTAAATATCATTATTAAATACAATTAACAAGGCATATTTCAATTACATACCATTTTTAAAATTTAAAAGCAATTTTACACTATTTTAAAGGGTGATTTGTTAATTATATGTCATAAATGAAATGTAATATCAATTTTAAATCAGGTATAAGGAAGTATTTTAATTCTACAGTGCGATGAGCTTATCTCTATCGGGCATATAACTAATGCCCATCAGAGAAAA
Organism: Oryza officinalis; assembly: GCA_008326285.1. NCBI lineage: Eukaryota > Viridiplantae > Streptophyta > Magnoliopsida > Poales > Poaceae > Oryza > Oryza officinalis. Next base: position 24,051,317 of record BDMV01000005.1, read on the forward strand.
GCTTATCTCTGTCAGGCGTACTAATACCGCCCGTAACGGATGTGTGTCATCTGTATCGGGCGTTCTAGTTGGGCCAGTCACCGATGACACACATCGGTATCGGGCACATTAAATGTGCCCGTCACGGATGTGTGTCATCGGTATCGGGCAGATTAAATGTGCCCGACACCGATGTGTGTCATCCGTATCGGGCACGCTAGGTCTGCCCGATTGAGATAACCATGGACCAGGGTAACCCTAGTCCTGATCCAGATCTACCGTACTGCCGCCTCCTCCCTCACACTCTCACTCTCACTCTCACTCCTCACCGCCACCGCCTCCTTGCCGCCTCCTGGACGCCCGCCGCCTCCTGGACGACGCCGCCGCCGCCTCCTCCTCCTCCTGGACGCCCGCCGCCTCCTGGACGACGCCGCCGCCGCCGCCTCCTCCCCCATCTCTTCGAGCTCCCTACGCAGGAACAGCAAAGGTGCTAATCCCCTAATCTTTGTTCCAATAATTTCCCTCTTTCCATTCCTTTTCGGATATATAATGGATTTTGTGTCGTGGATTTGTGTGCATGTGACAAGAATTAATAGGACCCAAAATAGAACCATACCACTAATTCTTTGTTACTTTAGTTGATCTCAAATCAAATGTAGCCCAAATAATCTAACCAAAATTCTATCTATAATTTAGCAGAATGCCAAATATCACAACTTGATACCCATGCTTTGATTTACCAATGTTTTGGTAAGACTCATTTTGGCTATAAATCAAACAAGCTCATCGATTTTCTGAAAGAAAAAGAGTGGAAACTTTATACATGCTGTCTCCACATTTTATAGGTATTCATTGTGTCGGTTGGATCTATATAAGTGCAACGGCAGTGTGCTGCATATATATTCTGTGCTAGCTAGAATGTGTCAAACCAATGTGCATAAAACTGGGCTAGCTCAGTTTTTATCTTAAGTTTGAAATGTCCATAAATACATTTCTCGCTTGTTTGTTATTTATGTCAGTTATGAGACTAGGAGAGCATGTACTCATGTGAATGTAGATGCTAGATTTTTATCTATAATTAAAAAATTATAGATAAAAATCTCTAATTTGCCCAACCTTAATTTTTCTCTCTTTGTGTTGCCGTGTAAATCCCTTGCTTGCAATGTTGCGCTCTGATTGCACGCAGATTATACATGTTGATTTTTGTTATGACAGTGTAGGTGTTTTTTTTTGCTGCTATGTTTGGCATAAAACTGATATGTCGTCAATATTAAGTTATTAAGTTGACTGATAGCATTATGCACCTCCTATAGGTTGAACAGGCAGTGTTTTTTCTTTTCGTATCACATCTAATAAGTTTTACTGTTTAGTTAGTGGAGATGGACTGTTAGTCTAAGGTTGTATAAATTTTGGGATGGTATATTTTTAAAATATACATTTAAAAGGTTAAAAAAAGTTAAAATTGCAATGTGTACAGATTGTGCTGTTGACGTACTATGAAATGTGAAGTTAGAATCTACACAGATGGCCACATATAAAGTACAATTTTAGGATGTGATAAGGAATATTTTTTTAATTAAGCTTCAAAGTCTCTTGCTTCTATGTATTGGAATGGTTACTAACCCTAATTTGGTCTAATTTACTTAAATTAGCAACATGCCATGTAGTACACCTTGTTTTAACTTTCTGGCCGTACAACAGTTATATAGAAAATGTCGCAGCAAGGCGAACCCATGTCAGCGACTACTAGTGGGACAACATCGAGCCGGACTCGTAGGACCCAGAATAGAATTCCTAAGGAAGTGTTCACCGTAACAGAGGTGGACGATCTGGGATTCCCGACGGCTCCTCCGAAAGCCGTTAAGAAGTTCTCTACGATATGCGAAGTCCTAGCAAGGCGGAACTTCACCATTTTGAAGGACCACATCGATCAGGTCCCACAGGAAGAAAAAGATGAGGCCTGGAAGCAGTTCAAGGAAAGCTTCGCATACTGTAACGCCCGTTTTGTCGCGGCGTTAGCGGGAAAACTAATCTGCTAAAAACCCTATTTGCGAAAGTTTGCTCTTCAGTTGAGTCTTGTTGTGTGCCAAGGTCTCGTGCCTCCCCTCTCAGTTCAATCCCGGAGAAAACCGCGAAATCGGATTTCGAATCCGAGCCCTCAAACTCCTCCTTTCAATCTCTCAGGAAAAGTCTGGTTTACCTCCCTTGACCTGGGCCGAATTTCCCCTTCGGCTTTCTGCCCCTCTCTTTCCCCCTCGGGCCGCCGCCGGCCCAGCCCCTCTCGGCCTGTTTTTCCCCCCCTCTCTCCTCTTCCTTCCCTGGGCCGCCTCCCGGCCCAGCTCTCTCCCGCGTGCCGCCTCGGCCCAGTCGCCTGCCCGGCCGCCTTTTTTTCCCGCTGGGCCGCGCCAGGCCGCTCGGCCCGCGCGCGCCCGAGCCGGGTCCGCCAGCTCTCTCTCTCTCTCTCTCTCTCCCGTTCCCCGTTTCCTCTCTCTCCCGTCCTCTTTTTCTCTCTCTCTCTCCCGGAGCTCTCTCCCGCCGGCACCCCTCCGTTCCCGTTCCCGCCACGACCGCCACCGTCGTCAGCCGGGCCCCTGCGCCGCTGCCCGAGCGCGCGCGCGTCCCCTCCCTCTCCGCTTTTTCCCCTTCCCGTTTCGGCAAGGGGGCAAGGCCCTTTTTTCCCCCTTTCTCTTCCTCTTTTCCCGACCGGCCGGCGTCACCGCTGCCGCGCTTGGCCGCTAGCGCGGGGAGCGCCAGCGGGTCCCCTCGCCGCGCTCCACCGCCTCTCGGCCGCACCGCCTTTCTCCCCCCGGCCGAACCGACCTAGCGCCCTACAAACCCCCCCCCCCCCGCTCGGCCGCATTTTCTTTCCCCTCCGCCCGGCCGCCATTGCCGCCTCCCCGAGCTCGCCCCTTCCCGCCGTCGCGCCACCGCCCTCTTGCTGCCGTCCGCCGCAAGAAGAGGAGCCCGGCGCCCTCTTCTTCCCCGGCTCGGGACCGCGTCTCACCGCCGTCCCCGCGTCGTCGCCCCCGACCCCGGCGAAACCCTCTCGCGGTAACTCCCGTTCTGCCGTCTCCTTTTTTTTCTCCCCTTCTTTAGGCGCTAGATAGCCACCACCGCTGTGCGTTCGAACCCTAGGCGCCGCCGCCGCTCAGGCCGAGTCCCGCGTCGTCGGCCGCCGCCGCCCCCCCTCTCTTCAATCCGCGCCGGCGAACCAACTCCGCCGCATCTCCTCCCGCCGCCGGTGCCCGCCGCCGCCCGCTCCGGCTCGTCGCCCCGCCGGAGCCCGCACCCGTCGCCGGCCGGCCGATGCGGTTCCCCGCCTCTTCCCCCTCTCGGTCCGACGTGGTGTCCACGTGGACGCCACGTCCGCCTGCCCCGGCCCCACGGGAGACCGGTCAATGGTCCTGCACCGGCCTCCCTTCCCGATCGGCCTCGGGCCGTCGGCCTTTGGACCTCCTCGGCCTCGCTCCCCCTTGGCCCAACGGCCTCTCCTTCGCGTATCGACCGGGCCGCGTCTCCAGGCTGGCCATCTGGGCCTCCTTGGCCGACCGGCCCAGTCAGCCCTCCTTGGCCACTCGGCCTTTTCGCTCGTGGGCCGCGCCCTCAAGCGTCGGCCCGCTCGGCCTCCAAGCGCCATCGGCCTCCGGCCCATCGGCCGCTAGGCCCATCGGCCTATCCCCCTCTCGCGCGCCGATCGGCCATGGGCCAAATCCCTTCGGGCCGCTGGCCCATTAATTAGGTCGCGCCCATTCAAATCCTTTGGGCTGCCCTTAGCCGCCCAAAATAAAGTCCAATTTCGGTGCCTCCTTCTTTTCTTTTTCCAGGGAATTAATAATTCCTTTTCTTTATTCCAGAAAATACTTTAATCTTCGGAAATTCATATCTTTTCAACCGCTCGTCCGATTAACTCCGTTCCACTTCCAAAATTTCTCAAAAATTGAGATCTATCCAATGGCATGCTTAGTGGTCATTAATAGGGCTTCTTTTGTTGCTTTGTTGAGTCGTCTCGTTTCACGTGTAGTCTCGGAGCCCGAAGACCCGCAGTACGCGGATTTCGAGGAAGAAGCTCAAGATCTCGAGCAAGGCAAGTCACCTTTGATCAATTGAACCCATAATTTAAATTAAGTATTTTGATTCCGCAAACTATGCATACTTAGGTTACACTTGGCACTTGGTCTCGGTTTGCAATACAACCAGCAGGCCCTACCCATTTGCTGCATTCACCTTCCTTGATATTTGAATACCCTAACACCTTTGTCACCCCTCGGGTGATGCCTCGGTATCCGTACCTCGCGTACGAATATCGAGACTCCCCACAAACTTTAAAATTGATCACCTGGGTAAAACTTGAGTTTACAAAATGCTTGGAAAACCCGACACTTGGGTCGGTGTCTTGAAAACTAAAGTGAGTTTCTAAAACTCGCGGTACGGGAGACGTACTGGAGGTACGGTTTGCCCGTTCTCGCTCTAAGGACCGATTCCTTGGGAATTACATCCAAGCATATGTCAAGTACGACCACATGGGTGATATGGGACGCCCCTGGCTGAGTAACTAGCTAGGCCAGGGAAATCTTGATGCCAAGGGACAAGTGGATTCGCCGGGGTGGTGTCGGGGAGGACCCCTGGGCTTCCTGGCACAGTATGGTCTGGGACCTAACCTGGTGTTGGTCCGTGGGACCGTTCCCGTTGGCATAAGATAACCCTGAGTCGGCTTTCGAAATGCCTTGTCGTGAAAGCCTCAAGGTCGCCAGACGTGACCGAGGGTCGCGGGCTGGGTGATTCGGGGTTAGTAACGTCGTGCCCGAGTTCACAACAGCATTACAAAAAGGCGGAAGCGGAAAGCGGAGACTAGCCCTAAGCCACAAGCAAAGCCTTGGGGAAGGCCGAAACCCTACTACTGCTCGAAGTCGGCTTGCTCCTGGAAGAACTCTTCATCAGCAGGGTCCACCTCTTCATCTTCGAGAACTGGGGGGGTTTAATTATATAGAGCAAGGGTGAGTACGGGAGTACTCAGCAAGTCAGGGGAATTAACTGTTTAATGCAAGCTTCAAGGGAAAGCCAGTTGTTTCACAATTGATTTTAGTTTAAGACTTTCAGAAACAACTAAGTGAGTGCTTCTCGACGGCACGGACGAGAAAGTGCGTCTCATCCGGCCGGAGCAGTGAAATTGTATCAATTGATTCTTGTCGGCACGAGAGGCTCCCTGCCATTCGTTCACCGACCCGGCTGCACCAACAGCCACAACTCACACACGCCGGTACGAGAGGCTCCTGCCAATCGTCACCGACTCCGACTGCTTCAACAGCCACAATCAACACATCGGTACGAGAGGCTCCCTGCCAATCGTCACCGACTCGGCTGCTTCAACAGCCACAAATCAACACATCGGTACGAGAGGCTCCCTGCCAATCGTCACCGACTCTGGCTGCTTCAACAGCCTCAAATCAACACATCGGTACGAGAGGCTCCCTGCCAATCGTCACCGACTCTGGCTGCTTCAACAGCCTTAAACCAAACACAGAACGGAAAACCTCACACCAACAGCGGTTCACAAGGTGTTCAATAAAACTACGCTAAGGAATCACCTCACATCCGCCCATGACCGTGGGCACGGCTGTTCGAACAGTTGTTAACCTCTGCAGAGGGGTACACTTTACCCACACGACGTTACTAACCCCGAATCACCCAGCCCGCGACCCTCGGTCACGTCTGGCGACCTTGAGGCTTTCACGACAAGGCATTTCGAAAGCCGACTCAGGGTTATCTTATGCCAACGGGAACGGTCCCACGGACCAACACCAGGTTAGGTCCCAGACCATACTGTGCCAGGAAGCCCAGGGGTCCTCCCCGACACCACCCCGGCGAATCCACTTGTCCCTTGGCATCAAGATTTCCCTGGCCTAGCTAGTTACTCAGCCAGGGGCGTCCCATATCACCCATGTGGTCGTACTTGACATATGCTTGGATGTAATTCCCAAGGAATCGGTCCTTAGAGCGAGAACGGGCAGACCGTACCTCCAGTACGTCTCCCGTACCGCGAGTTTTAGAAACTCACTTTAGTTTTCAAGACACCGACCCAAGTGTCGGGTTTTCCAAGCATTTTGTAAACTCAAGTTTTACCCAGGTGATCAATTTTAAAGTTCGAGGGG
>BDMV01000005.1:24057544-24106938 GCA_008326285.1 Oryza officinalis
GGCGAGTACGGCACACGCGGGCTGGGGGAGCGTGGGCCGCTGGGGGTGCGAGCAGAGCCACGTGAACTGTAGAAGGACAGGTGGCTGGAGTGGCAAAGGCGGCCAGAGTCCCAGGAGGTAGTGTCCACGGAGGTGACACCCTCCTCAGCAAGGCGGGCCTCCAGTGCGGCGTAGCGGCGAGCCAAGGAGCGGTAAGCCTCAAGGAGAAGGTCGTGCTGAGTGGCCTGAGCGCCAGAAAGCTCCACCATGCGCGTCAGCGCAGGGTGCGACTCACGGTAAGGGCAAGGGTAGCGGCTGTCTGCACGGCCAGGAGGGAGCTGCGGGATCAGCCGGAAGGCCGAACCTGCAAGGCGACGACGGTAGTCGTAGGCCAAGCGACGCAGAGCGGTCCAGGAGAGGTCCTGGTACGCGAGCTGGAGCGTGGGGCGAGCCAAGTTGAAGTGGTGAGGGCGAAGGCCAGCGCTGTGTGTACCTCCGCGGGGGTAAAGGTACACGGACAGCTCACAGCGGGGAGGGAAGCGGTCCACGGAGTACCCAGCGTACTCGGGACAAGAGAAGCCAAGGAAGCCAGCGAGGTCTCTCAGCTGGTCGACGTGGTGACCCTCACCAACGCCGTGGGAACTGTGGGTGGCGTTGACTGCCATCTACAATTTTGAAAAAGAAAGAGAAGTCAGTAACCAGTTTTGTAAACAGAGTAAGAGAAGAAGAAAAAGGACCGAACTTTTTGCAAGTAGCCTTTTTCAGAACTTAACATCCTTAATGGTCATCTAACGTCGGGTTTCGTCCTAGGCCAAAGCTGCGCTCTGATACCATCTTCTGTCACGCCCCAAACTAGCCCCGAACGGAGGCCAGTATAAGGCGATCCAAATTAACCTTATGCCTGTACCAGTCCCAGGAAATAGCGCTGGTACAACAGGAAGACAGAATATCACAACAACAGCGGTCTCTTTATTAAGAGTAGGATTACAACCAAGGTTGGAACTGCGGACAGAACCCGAGTTCACAACAGCATTACAAAAAGGCGGAAGCGGAAAGCGGAGACTAGCCCTAAGCCACAAGCAAAGCCTTGGGGAAGGCCGAAACCCTACTACTGCTCGAAGTCGGCTTGCTCCTGGAAGAACTCTTCATCAGCAGGGTCCACCTCTTCATCTTCGAGAACTGGGGGGGTTTAATTATATAGAGCAAGGGTGAGTACGGGAGTACTCAGCAAGTCAGGGGATTAACTGTTTAATGCAAGCTTCAAGGGAAAGCCAGTTTTTTGCACAATTGATTTTAGTTTAAGACTTTCAGAAACAACTAAGTGAGTGCTTCTCGACGGCACGGACGAGAAAGTGCGTCTCATCCGGCCGGAGCAGTGAAATTGTATCAATTGATTCTTGTCGGCACGAGAGGCTCCCTGCCATTCGTTCACCGACCCGGCTGCACCAACAGCCACAACTCACACACGCCGGTACGAGAGGCTCCCTGCCAATCGTCACCGACTCCGGCTGCTTCAACAGCCACAATCAACACATCGGTACGAGAGGCTCCCTGCCAATCGTCACCGACTCCGGCTGCTTCAACAGCCACAATCACACACCGGTACGAGAGGCTCCCTGCCAATCGTCACCGACTCCTGGCTGCTTCAACAGCCATCAATCAACACATCGGTACGAGAGGCTCCCTGCCAATCGTCACCGACTCGGCTGCTTCAACAGCCTTAAACCAAACACAGAACGGAAAACCTCACACCAACAGCGTTCACAAGGTGTTCAATAAAACTACGCTAAGGAATCACCTCACATCCGCCCATGACCGTGGGCACGGCTGTTCGAACAGTTGTTAACCTCTGCAGAGGGGGTACACTTTACCCATTCTGTCCGCAGTTCCAACCTTGGTTGTAATCCTACTCTTAATAAAGAGACCGCTGTTGTTGTGATATTCTGTCTTCCTGTTGTACCAGCGCTATTTCCTGGGACTGGTACAGGCATATAGGTTAATTTGGATCGCCTTATACTGGCCTCCGTTCGGGGCTAGTTTGGGGCGTGACACATACCCCCCAGAGGCCGAGGCAAGAGTGAAGTGGCAGGCTATCCGCAAGATGGGCAACTTGTGGAAGAATTTCAAGACCACGTTGGTCACCGACTACGTCCTCAACCCCTCCCAGCCAGAACCATTCGGGAAGTACCCCTTCATCACCCAGGCGGTGTGGGAAGAGTTCCTTGCCACAAAATCAACCCCTGAGTCTCGGGCAAAAAGCGAGACCTATAGGGAGTTGCAGGCAAAAAACATTCACCCGTACCGGCTTGGCACCGGAGGCTACGCCGGGAAGCTCCAGGAATGGGTCAAGGAGGACGAAGCTGCTGCAGAATCAAACACGCCGCCAGTTCTTGCTGATATCCCAACCACCCGAGCAAGGAACTGGGCAAGGGCGAGGGTGAAGAAAAGTAGTGATGGAACACTTACGTTCCCAAATCCCGAAGATCAAGCGGTGTACCAGAAAATCGTAAGTACCACACGTAGAGTATGTTTCGTTAGGTTGTATCGTACTCTATATTGAATTCGTCCTAACTGTACCGCTGGTCGACCTGACTGCTGAGAGACAGGCCTCCCAAGAGGTCTGCTCGCAAAGACACGAGGATGACATCCTCACGAAAGCGTTGGGAAATGAAGAACACCGTGGACGGACAAGGGGCATTGGCTCCAATGTTCCATGGAATCAAGGGTTTCCCCAATATATGTGGCAGTGCAGGAAGCACAAGCTTTCAAAGGCGCAGAAAGATGCACGCCTTAAGGAACAACTTCGGGACGAGATTTGAAACGAGCTCCGAGAAGAGTTCGATGAGAAGTTGTCACAAGTAGAGGCTCGGGTGGAGGCACGTCTCAGGGAAAGCGAGCCTGCTGCCGCTCGCATAGTAGAAACGAGCCCCACGCAGAGGCGTAGCAGTTGCGCATCAACTGAGGTGGCGGTAGAAGAACCACCAGCCCCCAGTGCGGTGGACCACATAACGGTAAAACCAACAGAAAACCTACATTTTCTCTTACCACAACAGTACATTATAACATATTATAAGGACACGTATGAATCTTTTGCAGGGACCCACATCGTGCACCCTAGTCGTTAGGGTTACACATGCATTTGCAATTCCTGCCGCAGAGGGTCTTGCGTTCAAGCCCACGCCGGACACCCGAGTGCATGGGGCGCAGCTGCTAGCCGGCCATGCCAAAGTTCAAGTGGACATGGTGAAACCCGATTGGGTTGGCTTCACTCTCCCGCACCCACCAAATGACGAGGTTCTGACCCTTGGAGCTGCACGTGGGACATTTATCCAATGGCCCAAGCAGAACATTGAGACTAACATAACTCCAAGGCCAGCACCGAGTGCTTGTCCGCCGCCGCCGCCTCCCCCTCCAACTCTTGTATCTGCCCCTCCTGCCATTCAAGCTCCAGATCAAGAAGTCCAATTGTAGTATGATACAGATTTTGGCGATGACGATGCGGAGGTCAGCAGCATAGCACACCTTCCCCTAGTCTCCACAAAAAGAAAGATGGCGACATCTTTTCCGCCCAAGCTTGAAACACGAAAAAGAGGTGCTGGAAGGGGGAAAGGAAGAGGAAATGTGGAACGGCCGTTTCTGGCTCCGAAGAAGCTAGATCTTGGCAAGGCGTCTAAGTCTCCGGCCGAATTCACATTAGGCATGCCATTGGTCGGAGATGACGCCTTATCGAAGATGGGCCCTGCATGCAAGGAGCTGCACGGGTACTACATGGAGAGGTCCAACGCAAGGAGGAAGCATAGAGAGACCTCCATGACGGGCTACCACGATAGATAGCCGTTCCTCGGTCCTGAAGCCTTCATATGTGTAGACTTTAAAGATCTATGGGACCTCTACAGGGTGCGAACGGTCAACACCAACCTTCTTAAGTGCTACTCCTTGTAAGTATTCTTGCGTACGAGATATGGTAATAGCTATCCTTGTGTTACGCTTACCCGGATTCTTGTCTTGCATTCTAGGTTAACTTGGAAGCATGTCCATCGTAATGCACCCCATGTTGCCTTACTCGATCCAACTGTCGTCAACGAGACAACTATGAACTACGATCGAGGCAGCATGGTTGAATATATCAAGGACTGCTTATGGTCTCGTCAAGACAAGGACTTCATTCTGTGTGCCTACTCTGAACAGTAAGCGTGTACCGTACTTAGAATCAAATGTGCGACGCGTATAGCTTTAGTATTTAACTTGCAATTTATTAATGTTGCAGTCGTCATTGGATTCTCCTGGTCCTAGTGCCGAAGTGGAGTTTGGTATACTACCTGAATTCAAATATCAAAAAAGAAATATACGATTGGTCGGCGATCGAAGCTGCCTTGAACGACGCCTGGGACCAATATGTGGCAAAAGGCGGGAGGTATAAGGAATGGCATCCCACACTCGGTCACAAAAAAGACTTCCCAATACGTCAACAAGTTGGCGACCAGTGTGGGTTCCACGTCTGCCATAACATGAGGAGCCTCGCAGACAAGGTGACATTGCTCGACCTTGAGGTCTATGCTTCAATTGATATACATTAGATAGGAGATAACACGATTCATAATAACCTTTCAAGTATGTAGACTAACTTGGCGCCTCGCATGCAGGAAAAACTTTCAACGATTCCGGAAAATAACTTCGACATCATTAGAGAGGAGATAGCGCAATTCATACTAGATGATCTCTTGTCACCCAAAGGAATGTTTAGAGTCAAGTCCTAGCTAGCTCCTTTTTGAATTGTTGAACATTTGCAATGCTTGCGACAAACATTTGCTTTATGTAAATATTCTTTGTAATATAGTTCTGCGTGATTTTTTTATATATTTGCATATATTTGTATATATTTACAAGTTTTACAGGTTTATAGGTTTCTAATTAAATATAACTCAGTTTTACAGGTTTTGATGCAAGTCGGCGGTTTCGATAGAAAAAAAAGATGTGAATGACATATATATGTGAATGGGTCTATGGATGTGAATGTATATATGTTTGATTTTGTGAATTGGCTGTGCTGTGAATGGTTCTGTGGTTGGAATGACTGAAAATGTGCAAATATGTGTTGAGATTCTGAGAATTTGGGTTGCTAGGGAATGGGACTATGCATATATATATATGCTTCTGTCATTTTTTGCAGTGGGCATGGCTAGCAAAGGCCTGAGGCTAGCCAAAAAACAAATTTTATTTTTTTTGCTGATTTACTCATCCCTGACGGGCATTTTAATAATGCCCGAAAGAGATAATCATCCGTGACGGGCTTCAAAAAGAGCCCGATAGGGATGTAGAACATCCCTGACGGGCTCTTTATTTGAGCCCGATAGAGATAAGTATTCCGAAACAAGACTGTTTTGACTCAACAGGAACGGTCAAACCTATCGGTGACGGGCTCTGTTGGAAGGCCCGTTAGAGATTGCTAGTCATCGCTGACGGGCTTAGTAGTTTGCCCGATTGAGATTAGTCATCTGTGACGGGTTCCTACCTAGCCTGGTTTGACTTTATTGCTCGGTCAATCTTATCTGTGACGGGCTGGAGTGTTTGGCCCGCTTGAGATAACGTCCATCCGTGACGGCCTTATGCCCGATTGAGATATTTTTTCACATCAGTGACCTTTGCTCAGTGACGGGGGTCGTACCCGTTAGAGATGATGCTACAAGCCCGTTAGAGATAACTGATCCCGTTCTAGTGGCGACGGTGGAGAAGTTCCTGTGGGAGATGGCGCACGAGAAGCCCATCAGGTTCATGCCGCAGCAGCTCACCGGGTTCACGCGCGGCTACTCTTCGCGGCTCGGCGCCGGCGGCTTCGGGACGGTCTACAGGGGCGCGCTCCCCAACGGCCTCGCCGTGGCTGTCAAGGTGCTCCACGGCGGCATGGACAGGAGGTCCGACTTCCGAGGAGGAGCAGTTCATGGCGGAGGTGGGCACCATCGGGAGGACGCACCACATCAACCTCGTCGGGCTCTTCGGCTTCTGCTTCGACGCCGCCGTGCGCGCGCTTGTCTACATATACATGGGCAACGGCGCGCTCGACGCATACCTCTTCGACCGCAGCCGCGCCGTCGGCGTCGCGCGAGGCCTCCGGTACCTCCACGAGGAGTGCGAGCACAAGATCGTGCACTACGACATCAAGCCCGGGAACGTCCTCCTCGACGGCGGCATGACGCCCAAGGTGGCCGACTTCGGGCTGGCCCAGCTGGTGAACCGCGCCGACACGCACGTTGTTAGCGACAGCCAGGACTTTGATCAAACACCTTGCGTGCTAACTGTTCATGTCTGGCACAGCAAATTGCAGCAACAGCAAACAACAACAGATGCAAGTTTCAGAACAGAACAGAGAAGGAAAAGTTTCAGAACTTTGAGTGAGATCAATCAAACGTGAGGCAAATTTCTGGTGGTTCTTGATTCAATTGAAGTAAAAACTTGCAAGTACAAAACTGAGCTAAAACACCTATTTATACTCAACACGAAAACAAAGGAATCCAAGGTTCTATTCCACGATCCGTTTTTCCTGTGAGTTGTTACAGTCTCGCGCACGCGCTCAACGCCACTCCCTGCAGCTCGCCGTTATCCTCGTGCACGCATAACAAACACAAACGGATTTATTCCTCCCAGCCGTTGCAACCGCAAATGACCGGTTCATACTGAGCCTCAACAGAGATAACAGCAACAATCTCCCCCTTAACTCTGTTGTGGCTCAAGATAGCGGACACCCAGTAGATGCCGCGCCGTCGCCAGCTTTGCCGCCGGCAATCCTTTGGTCAGTGCATCCGCCCGCTGCTCCTCAGTCCGGACGAAAGACACAGTTATCTTCCCTTCTTCAACACACTCTCGAATAAAATGATACCGAGTATCTATGTGCTTACTTCTGCCGTGGAATACTGGATTTTTCATCAGCGCGATTGCGGATTTGTTGTCAACAAAGAGCTTGACCACCATTTTTGTCAACAAACCGGCCAATTCACTGAGCAAATCTCTCAACCAGAGTCCCTGACACGCCGCAGTCGTGGCAGCCATGAACTCAGCTTCACATGACGACAATGCCACTGTCCTCTGCTTCTGGGAGCACCACGAAATCAAACTCTGGTTAAGAAAGAATGCCATTCCACCGGTGCTTCGCCGATCATCAACATCACCAGCTAAGTCGCTGTCAGAGAACCCGGTGATCACTAACTCCCCATTACCAGGAGGATACACAAGACCATAATGAACTGTTCCTTTCAGATATCTCATAATTTGCTTCACTGCCTTGAAGTGCAACATGGTAGGCCTCTCCATGAATCGGCTTGCTACTCCAACAGCGTAAGACAAATCTGGTCTTGTGTGAAGTAAGTACCGGAGACAACCGATAATTCGCCGATACTCAGTTGCATCTACCAATTGACCACCTGTATCTTTGTTCAGCTGTGATCTTGGATCAATTGGCACTGAGACTGGATTGCAATCTAGCATCCCGAATTGTGACAGTAACTTCTTGCCATATGTAGATTGTTTCAGTGTGATACCACCTTCACTTTGATCAACTTCTATCCCGAGATAATATGTGAGTAAACCGAGGTCACTCATCTCAAACTCCCCCATCATCTGTTCTTTGAACAGCTTCAACTCAGCGGGATTTTCTCCGGTCACAATGAGATCATCGACATAAACGCCTACGATTACACCATCACTGCCTCTTCCTCGGGTGTACACTGCCTGTTCCTGTGTGCACCGATCAAATCCCAATTCTTTCAGGCATTTGTCGAGGCGCGTGTTCCACGCTCGCGGGGCTTGGCGTAACCCATACAGAGCCTTGCTCAATCTGAGCACCAGATGTTCCTCCCCTTTCTTCACAAAACCTTCCGGCTGAGCTACATATACTTCTTCTTCGAGATCACCATTAAGGAATGCTGACTTGACGTCGAGGTGATGTACTTCCCACTGCCGATCAGCTGCGATAGCAAGAATGACACGTACTGTGTCGAGCCGCGCCACCGGCGCGAACACTTCATCGAAATCCACCCCTTGACGCTGAACATATCCCTTTGCCACCAATCGTGCTTTGTGTTTGATTACCTCACCAGCAGTGTTCCTTTTCAATTTGTATACCCACTTTAGCCCAATTGCACGGTGTCCTGCTGGTAACGTCGAGAGAGTCCAAGTTGAGTTCTTCTCAATTGCCTGCATCTCCTGTGCCATGGCATTCTCCCATGCCGGCTGGCTAGCTGCCTCGCGATAGCTTGATGGCTCCTCCATCTCTGCAAGCAACGCGTTCACATCATGTTCATCCTCAACCAGATCCACACGGGGTGCCTCCCGCATGATATCTTCAAGGCTCCTGAAACGGACGGGACCCTCATCGCTTCTAGGGTCGCTGCCGGAACCTGGTGACGCCGCTGGCTCAGCAGAGCCGGTACCAAAAGTTGGTGAAGGCTGAGGCGACGATGGCAGCGTTGGTGACGCTCTTTCCGGGCTTGCCGGGGAAGAAGGCGGCATTTCTCCCTGATCGTGACGCCCGCCAGGGGATGGCGTCGCATATCGCGGCACCGAGCTCACCGGTGCTCCTACCGGTTGTGGATCAGCTCCATCATCCTCCACCGTGAACTCAGTGGAATTTCGCTCCCCTGCAACTTCACTCCAGTTGTTCCAAGGTATATTTTCTTCGAAAACAACATCACGACTTACATGGATTCGCCCGCGACGCGGGTCGAACAGACGATGCGCCTTGTTCCCTTCTTCCACGCCGAGATACACAAACGGCGCACTCCGGTCGTCAAGCTTCTTCGGGTTGGGGGTTGTGATCTTGGCGTGTGCTGTGCAACCGAACACCCGTAGGTGTCCCAGCTGCGGCTTACGCCCCGTCCATGCCTCGTACGGGGTTCGATCACCCATCGTCTTCGTTGGCAGTCGGTTGAGAAGATACACCGCGTGGCGCACTGCCTCCCCCCAGAGTCTGCCCGGCACGTTCATCCCCTTTAACAGAGATCGTGCCATAGCCATTACCGAACAATTTCGGCGTTCCACCACCCCGTTCTGTTGCGGTGAGTATGGCGCCGTCAAGTGTCGCTGAATCCCCGCCTGCTCGCACAGCTGTGCGAACTCACCCGACAGGAATTCGCCACCGCGATCTGATCTTAGCGTCTTGATGCGCCGCCCGGCCGTGTTCTCGGCCAGTGGCTTGAACTTGGTGAAGACATCCAGCGCCTGGTCCTTTGATTTGATCACGAACACCCACATCCATCGTGTGAAATCATCAACAATCAAAGCAAAATAACGATTACCAGCCATGGTTGACGGAGTGATCGGCCCACACAAATCAATGTGGAGTAATTCAAGCGGTTCCTCTGCTCTGTAGTTTGCCACCGTGGGGAACGGCTGTCGGATCTGCTTTGCAACAAGGCATGCTTGACAGAGCTGGTTAGGGTGCTTGATTGTGGGCACGCCGCCTGCCATCCCCTTGTCCGCCAGCATCTTCAACGACTGGAAATTGGCATGCCCGAGCCGTGCATGCCAGAGCCACGCCGGTTCCTCCATATTTGCCAACAGACACACTGCATTGGCTAGCTTGAGCTCGATGCGGTACAAACGATTTGGGGTGCGCCTCACCCGCATAACCAGCCGCAGAGGATATTTGTCGAACACCTCGAGCACATCCTCGTCCATCACAACTCGATGCCCCGTCTCGGTGAGTTGGCCCAAGCTCACCATGTTGCAGCACAGACTAGGAATGTAGTAGACGTCCTGCAACAGCCATTGGTCCCCATTTTTGCAGGAGAAAAGGATAGAACCTTTCCCCTGAATTCTTACTGTGGATGCGTCGCCGAACTTGACACTGCCTGTGATTGATTCGTCAAGGTCTCTGAACTTGGTGCGATCACCCGTCATGTGGTTGCTTGCCCCGTTGTCCAGGAACCAGACGTCCCCGGTGGTTGCGCCGTTGTCAGCAAGCAGCAAATGTGGCCACACACGCTCCTCGTGTACGACCAGCCGGCTCACCGACTCGTTTTCGGTCACTGCCAACAACAACGCGGGATCCGCGTCGTCAGTTTGCACCAAGTGAGCCTCCCCCTTCTTCTTCTTGGGATGAGGGCACTGAGTGGCGTAGTGACCGAATTCTTCGCAATTGTAGCACTTGATGTGACTCTTGTCACGGCCACCGCCGCCAGAGCCACCAGCGCCTTTGTTTTGCGGCGTACTGCCGCGTCCACCGCGTCCACCGCGCCCTCTGCCACGACCGCATCCGCCCTGGGCACGGTTGCATGGGTCACGAGGATGCTTGTTCTTCTGTGGTGAGGATGACTCGCTGCCGTCCTTCTTGAATCGCGCCTCCCACTCCGCCTGAGTGAGAAGCACTTGGCCGTCGACGGTGACTCCACCGCCGGCTCCCTTCTTTTTCCGAAGTCGCTCGTCATAGGCCTTGAGACGGCCCAACGCCTCCTCGAACGGCATGTCATCGACGTTGTAGAACTGCTCAATCCCTGCGACGAGGCTGACGAATTTCTCCGGGACGGTGTCAAAAAGCTTCTTCACCATGGCGGCGTCGTTCAACGTCGCACCGAGAGCAGAGTACCGGACCGCCATGGTAGTGAGCCTCCCGGCGTACTGGTCCAGCGTTTCTCCGACCTCCATCGCCATGCCGGTGAATTCTCCTTTGAGCGTCTGCAAGCGCGCATCGCGCACTCGATCCGCCCCGACGAACCTTGTCTTGAGACAGTCCCAGACTTCCTTCGCCGTCCGCTTCTTGGCTACCTGCATCAACAGATCCTCCGGGAGCGACTGGAGTAGATGTGATCTAGCCTTCCTGTCCTTTCTCGGATCGACGGCCGCATCGGCCGCCGGCTCGATCGCCTCCCAGACGCCCTGGTCCTCCATCATCGCCTGCACCCGAATCACCCAACTAGTGTAGTTGGTAAGTGTGAGTTGAGGGTACAGGAACGCGCTTCCCGAGCTCCCCCTCGCCGGATCCGCCGTCGCCGGAATCATCGCCATAGTGTCAGATCAACTCCCCAACCTGAGAAGCTCTGATACCACTTGTTAGCGACAGCCAGGACTTTGATCAAACACCTTGCGTGCTAACTGTTCATGTCTGGCACAGCAAATTGCAGCAACAGCAAACAACAACAGATGCAAGTTTCAGAACAGAACAGAGAAGGAAAAGTTTCAGAACTTTGAGTGAGATCAATCAAACGTGAGGCAAATTTCTGGTGGTTCTTGATTCAATTGAAGTAAAAACTTGCAAGTACAAAACTGAGCTAAAACACCTATTTATACTCAACACGAAAACAAAGGAATCCAAGGTTCTATTCCACGATCCGTTTTTCCTGTGAGTTGTTACAGTCTCGCGCACGCGCTCAACGCCACTCCCTGCAGCTCGCCGTTATCCTCGTGCACGCATAACAAACACAAACGGATTTATTCCTCCCAGCCGTTGCAACCGCAAATGACCGGTTCATACTGAGCCTCAACAGAGATAACAGCAACACACGTCTCCGTGTCCGGCATGCGCGGCACCCCCGGCTACGCCGCGCCGGAGACGTGGATGCAGTCCGGCGTGACGGAGAAGTGCGACGTGTAAAGCTTCGGTATGCTCCTCCTCGAGATCGCCGGCCGGAGGAGGAACTTCGACGAGGCCGCGCCGGAGAGCCAGCAGTGGTTCCCGATGGTGGTGTGGACCAAGTACGAGCGCGGCGAGATGATGATGGACGATGCCGTCTTCAATCATCCGAGCGGTGAGATTTGTAGTAGCGACGGCGAGGCCGTGGTGACCGTGGGCGACGAGGAGCAGCAGTGCAAGGAGGCGGTGGAGAGGATGTACCAGGTGGCGTTCTGGTGCGTGCAGCAGCTGCCGGAGTCGAGGCCGCCGATGGGCGCCGTGGTGAAGATGCTGGAAGGCGAGATGGACGTCGCGCCTCCGGTGAACCCTTCCTGTATCTCATGGCGGCTCGGGCTCCGACAGTGCCGAACGCATGGACGACGACGGCGAGCAGAGCAGCGGAAACACCGTCTCAGAAAACGTGGTTATTTCTCGCTTTGACTCACGCTACTGAAATCTTTTGTCTGGGCGTGTAGTTCGTGGGGTGGCAGTGCCACGATCTCGTTTCTTTGCATTCTACGAGTAGATTATTTACTACTACGTCGTAATACTACCTAATACTAATACTAATGATCTTTCGATAGATTTGGAGTTTCAAATCTTACAGAATTTTAAACTAGTGAATACAACTCGTTTTTAATGTAAAAAAACAAACATGTAAAAGATAGTAATTCTAGAGACAAAAGTAGTTGTAAAATCTAATCTTTGTAGTATAGGTACATTGTAATTGTTTGTAAGTGCAGTATAGGTACATTCTAATTGTTTGTAAGTGCTCTATAGTATATATATACGTTCTGTAACTATGTGTAACTATAAATTGAGTCTACAGAAATACAAATCTTGATGCAAAATCTTACAGACAAAAAATGAAAAGATGAGATCCAAAAATTCCGTCGCAAGTAAAATAGGAAAACCGTTAGTTGAGATGCTAGAATGGGTGGCCCTGTTTTGCGGAGGGCGTGAATGAAACTCAACCAAGAATTACTATAAGCCAAAGGGACGTAAAGTGGACTTTTCCATCGGAAGAATACATGTCTGTTTGGCACAACTCTAGCTCCCAACTCCAACTTACCTAGAGCTAGAGCTGTGCCAAACGGTACATGTTCTTTATTTTTTGGAGCGGAGTTAGCAGAGTTGCTCCACAAAATTGTACTACGGGGATGGAGCTGGGTTTTTGCTACTCCACCGCTCCACTCCATCCCAAAAGACCCACTACCCTTTAATTTTTTCATATATTTACGCGATATGCCACTGAACTACCCCTTCACACCCTCTCTCCTCCCCATCTTCCTAGGGCGGCGACCGGCGGCGGGATGCAGCGGCGTCGACAACGGCGGGCGGTGACGGGGGCGGGTGGTGCGTGAGGACGGCGGCAGCGGCAGGCGACGACGCGTGGGCGGGTGGCGCGCGAGGTCGGCGGCGGCGACAGGCAGCGACGCGTAGGGTTAGCGTTGGTAGCGCGTGCGGCAATGCGCGGGTTGAGCGGCGACTGCAGCAGCGCGCGGGCTGACCGGCAACGGCGGTGGTGTCGGCAGGGCGACGCGCGTGCGGCGGCGCGTGGGCTGAGCGGCGACGGCGGCAGCGGCAGGGCGACGCACGTGTGGCAACGCGTGGGCTTAGCGACGACGGCGACAGCGGCAGGGCGACACCAACCAGGTGTTCGACGAAATGGCAACGAGGGACGCGGTAGCGTGGAGCTGACTAATCTAGCCAAACACTTTCATACCCACCTCAGCTCCTATAGGAACCAGCTCCCACTAAAGTTGGAGTTTAGAGTTAAGAGTTAGAGTTTGGAGCTCTATCAAACGAGGCCCTACCAATCTCTTGGTTAGATTGGACCACCAGGCCCACCAATTGCAAATGGCAGGCCGAAATACAGGGCCCACGGCCTGTTGACGCACGATTGCATTGCAAAGCATGGCGCTACGCCTACGAACGTCTAAGTGAACAGGCGTACCGCGCGCGCTGACACGACGCACACGTCTCGGTGTCCAGCAAGCGCGCGCGAGCGCGACACACACACACAACTCGATCCTGTGCGGCGAGCGGACGATGCCGTCCACAATTCGATCGAGCGGCGAGACCGGTAATACTGATGGCGCGGCTAGCTGCATGCGTTGACCGTGGCCGCGAGCCCGTGACGAGCAGCAGCGCAAGGCGCAAGGCGGCGGTGAAGAGGATGCTGTAATAACCAGGTGGGCGTTCTGACGCGTACATCTAGCGGCGGGCGCCCCGATCGCGAGGTGAGGCAGCCAATGTCGTCGTGTGCCTCCAGTGAGCCCGCATCTCATGGCGACGGCGTCTGCGGTGGTAAACGTTAAAATGTATAGTACCATGGCGCCCTTGCCGCCGGCGGCAGTGGTAAATGGAGAATTAAGTGATGAAAAGCTCTGACGGTGAAGAACCATGAACCATTCTTCAGTTTTTACTTAACCATAAACTCTTACGCAGTATCTAACAAAATATTTAACTACTTGTGCATATATAATTTCAGCAAGGTCTACATGTCTCATGTCAGTTTACAGGCTACAGCAACCCAAAACACAAGGACAGCAGGCTCGAGCAAATGCATCAAAATCTAAATGCCCCAAAATAAGAAAAGCAGATGACCCATAGTTCTGACCGACGAAGTGCAGATGACCCATAGTTCTGACCGACCAATAACTTCGTCGTGCTCCTCGTCGAGATCATGTATCGGCAGCGCAGCAGACAGAGGAAGCAGCGCATGTATACGTATACGTTTCGAAGCAAGCAATGAACCAATATACATTCTCCCAGATCGAATCCAGATGCCATAACAATCATAACAATATCAATGCATCAACATTACCAAACCGAATCCAGACTTCCAGAGCAAGCCAAACAGCGGCATATACACCACATTCCCAGATCCCAAGGAAGCAAGCAACGTTGTAATAACCAATCTTCCCCAGATCGAAACCAGATACCAGAACAATCAACAATATCATCAAGGCATCAAGTTTATTAGGACTCAAAATCAAATCAAATGCATGGGTTCTAATCAAGTCTTCTTCCCCTAGACTAAGAATAGACCCTGACAACAAAAACACATTGGTTCATCTGACCAGAACAAAAACGAACAGTACTGGTCCTTCGTCGAATTCAGATTCGGATGGATTCAGGACTCGAATCAAATCACAACAGAAGTAAAAAAAACGCAGTGGTTCATCTGAACATAACAGAAGCAAACATCTGACCAAATGATTCGGATTGATTCAGTCATATGATCCAGACTCTAACCTGACCTGACCTTTCCTCCGCGCGCGTGGTAACTGCTGCTGCTAAGACGAAGGAGAACTCCTCCTCCCTCCCATGGCGCTGCTCCTCCGGCCTATACGCCGCCATGGCCATGGGTATACTTGCAGTTGCGCCCGTATCTGCACCATCCACTGGTGGCGAACGCATCGCACTGATGGCTCCTGCGGCTGCGGCTGCTCCTCCTCCCCGGCACAATTCGTTGCTCCTCCTCGTGGTGAGCGAAGTGACACCCGTCCCCTTCGTAGCACCTCCCGTTCCACTTGAAGTTCACGCACATCATCGTCTTGCGATCTCCCATTGAAACTCCAATCCTCCTAGGCCTTGCCGGTATCCATGGTCCGATCGGCGAGGAGCCCCTCATGGCGCGGGCGGCGGCGGCGGCGGCGGTGACGGTGAGAAGAGCGCCGGGATAGGTGGCGGGGAATGCCGGCGCGTGCGGGGCTGGAACTTGATGCGGCGCCTGCCTGAACGGCTCTCGGACGGTGGGGATCGTGGAGTAGGTGGAGGGGGCGAAGGATGGGTATGGAGCGTGAACCGGATGGAGTGAGGAGGAGGGGATGAAGCTGTCGTCGGTGGGGGGGAAGAAGAAACTCAGCTCCTGCCGCCGCGGCGGCAGCGGCGGATGCTGTTCTGCCATTGCGCCGTGCAGCCAATCCCTGTTCCACTCAGCGGAAGCAGTGGGGAGTCGCGAGGAGGAAGCACCAGCGTATGGCGGGTTGATCATGTGCGGGTGTGCACCAGCGAGGGCGGCGGAGGAGTTGATCATGGCGTCGCCGGCGGCGGGATTGATCATGTACGGGCGAGCGCCACCGGGGGCGAAGGAGTTGATCACGGCGTCGCCGGCAGCGGGATTGATCATGTACGGGCGAGCGCCACCGGGGGCGGAGGAGTTGATCATGGCGTCGCCGGCGGAGGCGGAGCCCAAGTTGAGGCGGCCTGGGGCACCGGCGGGGAGGCGGCGGTGGCCGTTGGGATCGGCCATGTCGGTGGAGGGCGAGGCGGCGAGGCGTGTGATTTGAACTGGGCGTGGTGGGGATGGAGGGGTCATTGAGAGAGAGAGAGATGCTCCTCTTATATAGATTGGTGGTAGCGTGCTCTGCACGACAGCGTCCAGACTCCGGCGGCCGTTGCTAGCTGTCTCGTCGACGGCAAGTTGGCAACTAGACCAGCCTGACCAATTAGGTGGCTTTCATTCTCGGTGAAAATAAAACCGTAAAACCGGATATAATAAATACCTCAATTATTAAACCGGTATAAAATAACTCATAATACAATATTGATTGATTGAGATCCTTTGACGTTACTTTCCTCTGACGTGGGTCACTGACATGTGGGCCCTCTACTTGATGGGTCCATATGTCAGTGACTCAAAGTTAGAGGGAAGTAAGTTAAAGGATCCTCTTCCAACATTGATAGTGGTATTAGCTAACATGACACGTTGCCCATGATTAAAAATGCTGAGTCAACAAGAAAGTTGAAAATATTATGCGGAGCTCACATGTCAGTGGCATGGGGCCCACATGTCATCCACACTCTCGCTCTTTCTTCCACCCTCTCCCGATACTCCCATGGGCCCTCGATATAGCACCGTCGACCCCCGAAGCCACCGGTGACGTGCTGAAGTTGCACGACCTAGTGACTGGTTGGCGTGACCTTCCTCGACGGTTGTGGTGGCGACGGGGACCAGAGACAGCAAGCGCGGGAAAAAGCGATGGTGGTAGCGGGGGAGAAGTGACGGTGACGAAGAAGGCCCGCAAAATGAGGCTCAAGCGTGTGTGTGTGCGTGTGTGTGTTGGGGGGGAGGAGCATGCGGGGCTCCCGTCGAGCTCACAGCAGCAGTGGCGCCCGACGAGATTTCGAGCTTGCCACCCATCAAGCGGTGACAATAGGGACGACGTGACGAATAGGCGAAGGCTCGTCGGCCAGCTGCTTGTGCCGACGATGGATGGGGCACTTCCTTCATGAACTTTCTCCCACCCGACGGCCTTCTCCTTGCACCTACCACTCTCCATGAACTCTTCTTCTTCGTCGTTGTCTCCCTCTATGCCCACCCACAGATCTCTGATGAGATGAGTTGATTATTTGGTTGAGTTGATTATTTTGTTGGAGGGATAAGGCTTGATAAGTTGGTTTCATCTTGCTAAACTAGTAATGTGGTGTTAAAGATGCGTACACAGCTCTCATGGGCCATCTGAATTGGCCCGGATGTCACACTTTTCCCATGATCGCCCTCTTGGCGTGTTCGATTGCAGGAGTGAATTTTGACCGCGCGTTCGAATGCGGGAGTGGATTTCGATTGTGTGTTCAATTCCTCTCTCGTGATTGCACGCTTGATTGTATCTTCAACTCCGACGAGGACACGTGGTTGGCATGGCGCAATATGGTTGGCACTAGCGTAGGACCTTTAGGACGCCGAGAAGGATGCGAATTGGAGAGGATAGAGGAGAGGAGAGGGGAGTCACCGACAAACAGGTCCACTTTATTTCTTAAATTCTCTAACGACTGGACTACCACTGCACTCAAAACCGTCACGAAAATCATTTTATACGATTTTAATAGTTGAGAGTTTAATATATACGGTTTTACAGTTAAAGGATACGGATCGGATTAGAGCTATATTCGAGAGGGTTAAAGTGAACTTTTCCCAAGTAAAAGGTCTACACTTCTTTTCGGCCGAAAGCCTCTGGCCCAATAAACCGAGAAGAGCAATCGGTGAGTCACCTTGTTGTTCAATCGCCACGTGGCCGTTGGCACCGGCGACAAGCTTCTGAACGCGGAGGCCGAGCGCGGCAGTCAGCACTCAGCAGCAAGCCAAAAACGGCGGCGGAGGCTGGCGTACCGAGCAAGCTAGCTACCTCCGTCTATATAAGAGGAGCCTCTTACCACCCCAACCAAACCACCCCTCGCCCATTTGAAATCACGCCTCGATGATGGCTTATCCCAACGGCCCGCACGGTGAGTTAATTGATTTCGTGTTCGTTCAATAACTGATTCTACGACGTCCGCAACTAGTCATGTCATCCCGACCGCGCGGATCGATCATTTTTTGTTTTGATCACAATATTCGTTTGCCTTGCAGGGAGAGGGAGACAAGTACAAGAGGAAGCTTTGCAAGACGTTCATGAGTGGTGGAGTATGCCTGTTTGCAGCTAACTGCAGGTTCGCGCATGGGGTGGTGGAGCTTGGGAAGAAGCCGCCGTGCTGGTATTTTCTTCTCCGGTCAGCCCTGCCCCCGCGGTGACACCTGTGGTTTCCGGCATTCCTACTAGGCCATTATCTTCAGTTGCATTTATCCACCAATAGCAAGCGCAAGGAATGGGCGTATAGGACTAGTTGGGACTCGGGAGCAGTAGATCGATTACTATACCTTTTGCGTGCAGCATAAGCACGAGATATATAGTTAGTACTCGTAGTTCGGATGCTCGTTTGTTCGATCGTATATCCCTGTGTCGAACAACACATTTACAAACTGCATTTCTACCTATCCTAGCTACAGCATTGCTCGAGGAACATCATGAGGTCTTCGAGATGCTGTCTACTAGTACTTGTTAAATGTCTTCTTTCTTCAATGTAAGAAAGCTTTGTACATGCATGACTTGATCGAGATATATTGCATGCATGCCTGATCACTGCATGGAGGTTTTGTCTACCTAATTATCCACTATCTGCGCGCCTGACATGTTAATTTCTGCCTCTTTTTGGACATAAGCATATGCCTAGACTTTTTCCCCCCAACTTACTGTTTTGGATCACAACTCAGGGGAGGGGGCAAGAATTGCAGTATGCAGCAATACTTACCGTTCGTTCGTTCTGTGATCGGAAGTTTGGTGCTTAAAGCCCTCGCTTGCTGTCCTAGAGTTGTCCACGTGGATGCTAATTAAAGGTGAAAAGGGTTTCCGGTTGACCCAGACGATTTTCGAAAACAGTGTGTATAGTATTGGATTCGGAGAGTATGTTCCTGTGAATTCCTGTCTTAGAGTTGGTTGCCTTCCTATAGTAGTAGCGAGGCGCGGTACTAAATCTGGTACCGTGCCTGGAATGTCACGTAGAAAGGTGACACCATAATTTTGTATTGGCATATCGGTTGAATGTGCTTGAGTGTGTGCATCATTCCAAATTTCAAACCCTAGGTCGGCCGTGACTGTGTGACACCGAGGTCATACACCGCCGTGTTCCTCGCCCGCTGCTATCCTCCGCTACGCTATAGTCGCACAAGCTCTCCTAGGCTACGCTATCCTTGCCCTTGCTCTTATCAGCGGCCCTCCCCTTGTCGCCACTCTCCTTAGGTATGCTATCCTCGCTGTCACTCATCCTCTCCTATCACCGCGACTTTCATCCACTGTCATGGCTACTTCATAGTTCAAAGGATGGGAAAGATGAATTCCTAGAGGTGGGATGAATCGTGCAAAGAGGTTCGAGCACGTGAAGGCGAATACGATGTTGGCTTCAATGAGGTCAGGGAGCGGCACTGGCCACACGATAACGAGGTCCTGCGTCGCCTTCGACCGCTTGGGACACCGGCGTCGGTAAACCCCTACTAGGTGGGGATGATTTCGGTGGGAGAGAGGAGTCGCACATGCGATAGATGCGTGTTGTGCGAAGCCCCAACGCGAAAGATGATGGTTGTGGGGGCAAGACAAATTCGGCGCCGCATGGTGTTTATACGACATGTGGTGAAAATTCAGCCAACGACAAGTTGCGGCAAAGAGCCAAGTCCCATCCTGCCCATGATGACCCGACGACCCGATTCAATTTGGTACCGCAAGCACTACATAAGATTTTTGCATATGGCTAGAATGACTAATCTCATGCGGGTTGGCAATTATCACGAGCAGATGCTAGGACCGTACGCGAAAATTATATTTTAAGTACTGAAGGTACATGTACCTCAAGGTACCACTTGTTGGACCAGAACAAACCACTTTTAAGAAAGTAAATCAAAATTAACAACATAGACCAAAATATCACCAAATAGAAGATAAATCCATTTTGTAAGCCAAGAGTGGTAATAACAATTAGAAGAAAACATCTTCAAATGTTCAGCCAACAGATAGTAGCTCTAGGCCAGCCTCAGGGATAAGTAAATTATTGAACATAAGACATCACCAAATAAAGCTTCCAATAGGGTACCACGAGTGATCAATGGTAACGCCATAATTAGGATAATGAACAAATGATTCTTGGTAGATGAGACAAGCGTCAGTATGGACCATGCCATCACAGTTGCTGCTACCACCGGGTGTCACAACTCGTTGACAATATCTGCAAAACTTTGTAGAATTCTTCCCTACAAAACGAGTAGAAATGTTTCCATTGACAGACTTGACATCACTTCTGCTATTTACTATAATGCTGACGTAAATATCTTTACCATCCTGCGAGATATAGTCAATAACACAATGAAAGGTCAACATGTTACCCTTCATGACACCAAATCGTCTGAGGTTATTTATGTACTCGCTTTCTTTATAGTTACTGGAAAATGGACCAAGAGCTGTAATGACCCTATCTCCAATCCGGTACAAGTAGTTACCATCCGGACAAATTCGCTGGCAAAGGAACTTGGACATTTGATTAGCCAATCTTCCTGATGATTTTGTTGGTTCTGCTATCCCAACGTATAGCTGTATAATATAGACAAAACATTTTCAATCCATGGGCATATTATTATGAACATGGGTTTTCTACATCTATGTGGAATTGCACCCATTACTTCATTACTTGTATGCAACTTGATTATAGTTACAGAAAAATGAAAAAAAAATGTTAGATTGAATGGGATATTGGGATGCTAGAAGTATATATATACACAAATTTGCATGCCTAAATGTGATCTACACGTGGAGGTAAAAAATTGACACAGTAGAACGCAGTGTTACTGTTGTTCTTTAAGTGAAACGAATTTGTAGTTGCATGCTTATGTACTTCCTTATATCATCACAATATATTATTCCAATAGTTTTTCAAAATTTTATTTAACTAGTTATACCACATGCATTTATACAATCAGGGATGAAAATGGTAGAGCGGAAACAATATATAGTTTCTTTATTAATTTTATGGAAATGATTTCTTCGTGGTTGGGAATGTTCCATATTTCAGAATTTAACAATCTAGTGACGACTTTGATACGACGCTAACATAAATTAGAAAAACTAAATTTTATATGTGACTAAAAATGTAAGCGGTTGAAAACGATACCATTTTTATTATTTTTATGGAAACGATATCAGTACTGTCAGAAATTTCCGTACCATTGTCACCCCTATATACACTTAGGTGCATAGAGTGCGTATGCACCTAGGTGCTAAAAATAGTTTCTGATATAATAATCAATAATCATATGATTCTACAATAAGGTGCCAAGCTAGCCAACTTCTGTTAAAAAGAGAGTAATTTTAACAGCTATTTAAATGGTGTTTGAGCAAACGAGGGAACATGCTTTGAGAGTTTAAAACACTTCCTGTGTATTCGAAAGTTTATAGTTACTGTATATCCAACAGTTAAAAAGGATTAAAAGCAGCACTCTTAATTAAACTGTGATACTCCTGAAAAAAATGCATGTAATAGATGTGAATGAGTTTGGTAAATGCACTCAAACTGAACCACCAAAACCAAACCATATACGAAGTCAGAGTGCATGCATGCACATGTCAGAATTGCACGGCAGATATATAGCAGATTGATTACTACCTAGTAAGTATTGAGTTTGAACTGTTAATAATCAGGTAGACAGATACCTTCTGGCCGTTGACGACGTGGTTATGGTCGGCGAGGGCGAGGGCGGCGTTGGCGGGGTGCATGAACTGGACGAAGGCGAACCGGCGGGGAAGGCCGGTGAGGCGATCGCGGCGCAGCCAGATGTCGGCCACATCCCCATAGCGACCGAAGTGGTTGCGGAGCTCCGTGTCACCGATGTCCGGGGCGATGCCGCCGACGAACAGCCTCGCACTCTCCGGTATCCTCATCGGCGGCGAACCTAGGTGTTTCTTTTCGCTCTCCTTTCCGATGCCACCACATATATGTGGGCGATCCATGTGAAATACAAGTTCGGGCCCTACTAGCTAGATGGGCCGAACCGGGCTTGCTACGAATGTGCAGTCCATGTTCTATTGGCTGGATTAATTTGGTGTCCATGGCGGCCAGGACGCATCGAACTGAACTGTCTCAAGTTCTTGCTTAAAGATAAGACGCATCGATCAGTTTGATACGGATACGGAACGCCCCATACGTGTCTACATGTACTTAGATCGACGACCTTTGGCATCAGTTGACAATTTTTTCGATCCTCCGCTATCCTCGCCGCGCGTTGACATGTCCACCACCGACGAAACCGGTGGCCTCGCCCTCGCCGCCGGTGACGCCATCGACGGCGGAGACTGGCCGGGACGGGGAGGCGTTGGCTTTTTCTTTTTATTTTTTTATCAAAGGGACGGAGCCCTCCATTTCCATTAAAGAAATGATGAACGGGGAGGCGTTGGCTTGATCTAGATCACCGGTGGGGAGGCACCGGCGGCCATCTCGGCGCCGCGTGTGTGATTTGAACTGGGGCGTCGTGGGGATGGAGGGGTCAGACCGTCAGAGAGAGAGAAAGAGGCTGTCTTATATAGACGAGGGGTAACTTGCTCTACACGACAGCGTCCGCGGCGGCCGTTGCTGCCGTGCTCGCTCGGAGGCGACAAGCCCCACGCCGCTTGCTTTTGCTCTGTTTGACGGCAAGTGCAACGTGGCGGGCGAAGGAAGAAGGAGATGCTCGGTTTTGTGGCCCAGAAGATATTTTACTTCTACGTGTGAAATGCTTTCGGCCCAAAATAAGTGTAGTTTAATTTCTCGCAGCTGTGGGCTAAACAGTATATTTTTAAAAAATATTTTATAAAAATTATATTAATCTATTTTTTTAATTTTTTTTATAGTTAATACCTAATTAACTGTACTCCATTTTCTGTGTAGCGAAGAAAGATCCGGCGTAGGCCTAGCAAAGCAGCAGCAATGGCCCTCATCCATTTAAGTCATTCCAGATTTCCATAGTAATTTTGTAGGAAACCGAAATGTCCATTCATTTGTAATTTGTTCTAAAGGAGTGCAAATTAAATAAATTTTTTCCATGACATTTTAGTTTTACATAAATAATCTGTTTTTACCTTTTGTTTTAACGGAGCCCTCGGTAATTAGCTTTGACACACGTGTAAATGTGATATCAATCCATGACCCTGAAACATTGACTTTTCTGATTTCAGTTTTACGCTAACTGATTAGTCGGCCGAGCGATTCGTACTTTATTACTAGCCCGAACAAGCTAGCTAGTCAGCTTTGTTGAAATAGGTTTAGTTGTACCCATGCACGGTGATTGTGTGGCTGCATGCAGGAAATACAGAAATTTCAGATGTACAAATTAAAAATCTAACCGAAAATATCTGAGATATACTCCGTAGTTCACAAGTTCAGTTCCAATGTTCCATCAAGGTTGTCTTGTTCCTGCACTAGTAGTTTCATATATATGATCGAGTAACATCATGAGGTCTTCGAGATGCTGTCTACTAGTACTTGTTAAATGTCTTCTTTCTTCAATGTAAGAAAGCTTTGGACATGCATGCATGACTTGATCGAGATATATTGCATGCCTGCCTGATCACTGCATGCAGGTTTTGTCTACTTAATTTTCTACTACCTGCGCGCCCGGCATGTTAATCTCTGCTTCTTTTTGGACATAAGCATGCCTGGTCTTTTTTCCCCAACTTACTCTGTTTTGGATCACAACTCAGGGGGCAAGCATTGCAGTATGCAGCAATACTTAAAGTTCGTTCGTTCTGTGATCGGAAGTTTGGTGCTTAAAGCCCTAGCTTGCTGTCATCCTAGAGTTTTTCCACGCCGGGTGGATGCTAATTAAAGGTGAAAAAGGTTTCCGGTTGACCCATACGATTTTCGTAAACAGAGTGTATACTATTGGATTCGGAGCACATGTTTAGAATGGAGATGAATTTTCATCACTCGAAAAAACATCTCATCGTTTCTTGCATGTCACTTAAATAGTTATAAATTTTTTTTAAAAAAAATTTATAACATAAATTAATATGAAATATATCACTCCACAAACATGTAAGGCCAAATTCGACTTCTATAAGTTGCAACAAAAGAATAAATTAAAGTAAAAATAGTTAACGTACATTCACAGTTATTTTTGTTACGATTTGTAGAAGCTGAATTCGAACTTGCATATTTATGAAGTGATATATTTTATATTAATCTATCTTGTCAATATTTTTATATTTTTTATGATTATTTAGGTGACATACAAGAAACGAGGGGATTTCCCCTCGAGAGATGAAAACACTTTCCCGTTTAGAATGTATTTTCTTCCGAGAGTATATTCCTATGAATTAAAGTCAGTTGCCTTCCTTTAGTAGTAGTGAGGCACAGTACTAAATTAGATATCGTGTCTGGAATGTCACGTGAAAGGGCGACACCATAATTTTGTATTGGCGCATCGGTTGAATGTGCTTGAGTGCATGCATCGTCCCAAATTTCAAACCCTAGGTCGGCCATGACTACGTGACATCGAGGTCATACACCACGTGCTCCTCGCTGTTGCTATCCTCCACAACGCTATAGTCGTACAAGCTGTCCTCGACTACACTATCCTTGCCCCTGCTCTTATCGGCGGCCTCTTCTAGCCGCCACGCTCCTCAGGTATGCTATCCTCGTTGCCGCCTTCGACCTCCTAGGATGGGACATCGGCATCGATGAACCCCTACTAGCTGGGGATGATTTCGACGGGAGAGAGAAGAGTCGTATGTGATAGATGCGTGTTGTGCGAAGCCCCAACTAGAGAGATGATTGCTGCAGGGGCAACACAAGTTTGGCGCCGTGTAGTGCTTATACGACATGTGGTGGAAATACAGCTAGCTACAAGTTGTGGCAAAGAACCAAGCCCAATCCTGCCCATGATGATCCGACGGCCCGATTCAATTTGGTACCGCAAGCACTACTATAGATAAGGTTTTTGCATACGGCTATAATGACTTATCCCATGCGGGTTGACAATTATCATGAGCAGACGTTAGGATCGTACGCGAAAATTATTTTTTAGTAGTGAAGGTACATGTACCTCAAAGTATCACTTGTTGGACCAGAACAAACCACTTTTAAGAAAGTAGATGAAAGCTAACAATATGAACCAAAATATCACCAAATAAAAGAAACATCCACTTTTTAGGATCAAAAAAATGTTAGATTGAATGGGATATTGGGATGCTAGAAGTATATATATACAAATTTGCACGCCTAAATATGATCTACACGTGGAGGTAAAAAATTGACACAGTAGAACGCAGTGTTACTGTTGTTCAAGTGTAAAACGAATTTGTAGTTGCATGCTTGTGTACTTTCTTATATTATCACAATATATTTTTCCAACAGTTTTTCAAAATTCTATTTAACTAGTTATACAACATGCATATATACAACTAGAAAATCAGCGCGCCTATTGACGCACTTGCTAATTTATCCTGTGATTTTTTCCCCTGGAGCACATGTATACTTTTTAGAGTAATACTTTGAGACTGATAAAATTTATGTAAATATCAATATTAAAAAGTATTATTCAATATGTACTTGGTTTTATGTTTGTAGAATACCTAGGAAGAATTATAGCATGACAGTATACGCAAACAAACTGGTGAAGTTTGTCTCACTACTGTAAATTTAAAATTTTGCATATAAGCTGTTAGAATCAGTAAAATTAGAATAAAATAATTTTTATTTCTTGCTATTGATTGTTTTACCTTTTTTTTCAAAAACTGTTTTTACCTTTTCTATAATATAGGATATTAACATGGTTAAGTTACATGCTTCCAATTTTAACCTATCACACTTAGCGCTAAGGGCATGAATAATGGTACGATCACCGTGTAGGAGAGAATCTGAGAATGCCACACAGGATATTTTCTGATGTAGAGGTGAGTGAGAGGAGAGAGAGGATACGTCTGTTAATTGCTAGACATTTTAGATAGACAGCTTAATACCATATATGCACTCCATATACAAAATATAGAACCAAATTATTAATTATAATGTAGGTAACATATTATATGAATTCTTTTGTATATCGTGTAAATATGATGTGGGGCTATTATAGGGCAACCGCTCTCTGAACTATTTTTCATGTTCTTATTGAGACATTTAGCACCAACATTCCTAAAACAGTATGTAAATATTGAAATATTAGTAGAACTACTATTTTTTCAGCTTTTATATTTGTTTATACTTATTTTTATACACAAATTTTATTATTTGTTGTTTTATTTTTAAGTAATATATAAATATTATAACCCAATCTAAAACGTGTGCATTGTTTTTTCTTTGTTCTGTTGCAGACTACATCATACTTTCTCTTGGTGAGAAATATATGATGTGTTAGTTTTTCAAATGGCATTGACACCGAAATTTGATCATTAATATTCATACGCATTATATTATTATTAACTATAAAATTAATACTAATTTAACGCCACAAATAATTGTATATAAGACCAATATGCTTTGATTTTTATTTTTTTATTCCAAGCCCGTCATATGCTACAGTACTCACATGCATGGGTTCAGCTCACAGGTTAGCCACGGCTGACTCGGCCAGCACAGGCGCACAGCGCATGTCCTTCCATGGTGATCTATGGGCCAACGTGGCTAAGGTGGTGTTTGGATTAGGGAGTAAATTTTAGTTCCTGTCACATCGGATGTACATCGGATGTTTAAGTGCTAATTAAAAGTATTAAATATAGATCAATAATAAAACTAATTGCATAAATAAGAGCTAATTTGCGAGATAAATTTTTTAAGCCTAATTAATTCATAATTAGCATATGTTTACTGTAGCATCACATAGGTTTATCATGGATTAATTAGATTCAATAGATTCGCCTCATGAATTAGTTTAAGTTATGAAATGGGTTTTGTCCGTAGTCTACGTTTAATATTTTTAATTAGTATAAAAACATTCGATGTGAGAGGGGCTAAAATTTTAGCCCCATGTGTTTGGCCAGATAGTAGGGACGCGATGCGAGACATGCAGAAGGTTTTCTCCCGCACGCAGACAGCATTACATGCGCATACACGAGAATCGAGATGCCCGCTTGCCGAATGCTTCAGGGACACGTGGCATAAAAATTAAATGATAAAAATGGACCAATCAGATAATTAGACCAGGGATGAAAACGGTAGGGCGGAAACAATATATAGTTTCTTTATTAATTTTATGGAAATGGTTTCGTCGTGGTTGGAAATTTTTCATATTTCAGAATTTAACAATCTAGTGACGACTTTAATAGAACGCTAACATAAATTAGAAAAACTAAATTTTATATATGACTAGAAACGGAAGCGGTTGGAAATGAAATTATTTTTATTATTTTTATGGTACTACTAGGAATTTTCGTATCTTTTACCCCTATATATACTTAGATGCATAGAGTGCATATGCACCTAGGTGCTAAAAATAGTTTCTGATATAATAATCACTAGAAAATCAGCGTGCCGGTTGGCAACACAAATACACAATGAACAAAAGGAGACGGCGGAGGATGTGCAAGGCGGAGTTCTGGTGTGTGCAGCAGCAAGGTGAGATGGGCATCGAGGCGCCTCCGGTGAACCCGTTCCAACGTATGGTTGGGTCGCCGGCGGCTGCATTTAGGTGGACAAGCACAGATTCAGCTGAGAGTGACAACACATTTAGGTAGCAATATGATCGAAAGTGATCATTCCGATATGATCACATTTTTTTTTACCACTGCATTCAGGTAATCCAGAACCAGAATTCATACTGATGCATGTTAAAATTCGCTGGTAGCTGCATTTAAGTGGAGAAAGCACAGATTCAGCTGTGAGTGACAACGCACTGAGATGATGGTCTCGTTAGCCATCACAAGTGATCATTCCAAAAAGATCACGATTTTAACCGTTGCATTTTCAGGATTCACACCGTAATTCAGAACATTGTCAAGTTTTTTTAGGACTCGATCAAATGCGTTCTAGTTACAGTCTTCTTCTCCCTATACCACCTAACAAACAGTGGCTCATCTGATCTGTCCTGAAACAAACAGTGGTTCGTGACTTCGTTCAGATTGAGATGGATTCAGAGTTCAGACTCTATCCTAACGTGAACATGTTTCCATAAGCATAGTCGCAGTTGGCTCCGAACATATCAAGCAACTTTGTTCTAGTGATCAATCTTCCCAGAGATCGAGTCCAGATATCAGAACAAACACAGATTGGACAAGCACAGATTCAGCTGAGAGTGACAACACATTGAGATCAGGGTCTCGTCAGCCTGATCCTTCCAATAAGATCGCGATTTTAAACGTTGCATCTCCAGGATTCACACCACATCATCAAGTTTATTCCAACAGGATCACAGTTTTATTAACCGTTGGATTCAGAATTCATACCGCAATTCAGAACAGCATCAAATTTTTAGGACTCAATCATATGTGTTCTAATAACTCTTCTTCTCCCTATACCCCCTAACAAGCAGTGTCTGATCTGACCAAGAACATTCCCAAGCAAGCAACATTGTACTAGATCGAATCCAGAAATCAGAACAATCAATAACTATATCAATGCATCAACATTCCCAAATGGAATCCAGAGGAAGCAGAGCCGCATTCCCGAATCCCAAGCAAGAGAGCAATGTTAATAAGCAATCTTCCCCCAGATCAAGAGCAGATATCAGAACAGTCAACAATATCATCAATGCATCAAGTTTATTAGGACTCAAAATCAAATTCATGGGTTCTAGTAAGCCTTCTTCCCCAAGACCCTGACAACGAAAACACATTGGTTCATCTGACCAACAGAAACAAACAGTACTGGCCCTTCATCGAATTCAGATTCGGATGGATTCACGACTCGAATCAAATCAAATGCATGACTAGAATCGATCTAACAACAAAAACGCAGTGGTTCATCAGACCGCAACAGAAGCAAACATATTCGAATGGATTCAATCGTGATCGAGACTCTAACCTGACGTTTCCTCCGCGCGCGTGGTAAGATGAGGGACTCCTCCCTCCCATGGCGCTGCTAACTCCTCCTATACGCCGCGATGGGAATACTTGCAGTTGAGCCCGAACTTTCACCATCCCTTGGTGGCGAGCTCCTCGCACAGACGGCCCCCGCCGCCGCCCCTCATCTCCGACACAATTCGTTGGTCCTCCTCGCCATGAGCGTAGCAACACGCGTCCCCATTGCGGCACCACCCCTCCCTCCACTTCATGCACAGCAGAGTCTTGTGGCTGTCAATCCTCGTAGCCGCCGTATGCCCGTATCCTGTACCGGTGCGGAAGAGGCGCCCATGGCGCCGGCGACCGCGGTGGAGGACGACGAGGAGGCGGCGACGGCGTGCGCGACCGCGGGTGCGGGTGCCGGGGAGGGGACGGGGGCGGCGAAGTGCTCGGGCAGCGGCGGGAAGTTGACGTCGTAGGAGCTCTTTGCCGGCACCGTCAATGGAGTCATGTCGGTGTCGGCGGTGTCGTTCCCCTGTTGGTCAGCAGAGGTGGAGGAAGACAAGGCAGATGGACCGACGGGGACCTTGCTCTTCTCGCCGGGGCGGTGGTGGAGGTGAGCCTCGCCGCGCTGGTCTTGCCGGGGCCGGTCGTGGTGGTGGTCATGAGCCCCGCCACCCTGGTCTTGGCGAGCCCGCTCGTCGTCGTCGTTGGCCGCGTCGCGGATGCTGTAGGCCACGGCCGTCGGCTCGTACGCGCCGGGGGGGAAGTAGGAGTAGGTGGCCTCGCCCTCGCCGCCGGTGACGCCATCGACGGCGGAGACTGGCCGGGACGGGGAGGCGTAGGCTTGATCTGGATCACCGGTGGGGAGGCGGCGGTGGCCGTTGGGATCGGCCATCTCGATGGAGGGCGCGGCGAGGCGTGTGATTTGAACTGGGGCGTGGTGGGGATGGTGGGGTCAGGCCGTCAGAGAGAGAGAGAGGCTCTCTTATATAGACGAGGGGTAGCTTGCGCTGTACGACAGCGTCCGCGGTGGCAGTTGCTGCCGAGCTCCGGGGTGAGAAGCTTCGAGTCGCTTGCTTTGCTCTGGGCGAAGGAAGAAGGTGAAGCTCGGTTTAGTGGGCCAGAAGATATTTTTGCTTTGGAACAAGTTCATTTGAGGTTTCTTAACTTGTCAACGAATTCGATTTTCGTCCTTCAACCAAAAAATCAAATACAACGGGTTCCTCAACTATCAAAACTGATGCAAAATAGTTCCCAAAACGGTTTGGACGACGGTTTCAGCTGACGTGATGTCTACGTGGCTAATTTGACTCGGTCTTCATTTGACGTGGTATTGACATAGCGCTTACGTGGTAATTTGATTTGAAAAATAATAAAAATTATGACCTCACATGTCAGTTACACCAAAAAATTAATAAAAAATAATGAGGCCCATGTGAACCCCACATGTCATTCTCACCTCTCCTCTTCTTCCTCCTCACTCCCCATCTCCCCTCTCTACATCTCTCCCCCCCTCTCCCCTCTCCAGGCGTGACGGAGAGGGAATCCACCCATTTCTCG
Source organism: Oryza officinalis (assembly GCA_008326285.1). Classification (NCBI taxonomy): domain Eukaryota; kingdom Viridiplantae; phylum Streptophyta; class Magnoliopsida; order Poales; family Poaceae; genus Oryza; species Oryza officinalis. The sequence goes on from BDMV01000005.1 coordinate 24,087,959, forward strand.
TCGAACTTGCGGACCTCCTCTTTGATCTGCGCGTGCATCTCAGTGAGCAGCGCGTCGTCCGGCTCCAGCACGACCGCGACGGCCAGCGACTCGAACAGCGGCGCCATGCCATCGGACTTGACGGCGTCGAGGGCGTCGGAGTGGAGGGCGACCTTGGCGAGGTCGTCGAGGTCGGGGTGAGAGAGGAGGAAGAGCTTGGGGACCAGCACCAAGTGCCACTCCTACTTCGCCTCCTCGCCGCCGGCGTCCATGCCGTTCTCGTCGGAGTTGGGGAGTTGTGGTTAGTTCGGCTCAAGACGAGACGAGACGAGTTTTGGACTAACTCCACTGTTGTCTGTTCCGCCAATGGACTGCATGAACTTGCTCCCAAGAACTGCTTCACGGCTCACAACTCCACTGCACCACATCCTCTCGTGCGCCACCACCCTCGAGTATATTGTATATATATACTTGCTGCTGTTGGTTTTTCACGTGACCTTGGTATAGTAGTGTCATTCTCATGCAATTAATGATCCACCGTGTGACCATAGCCCATATGCACTTAATTGCACTACTAATTAAGGATAAATATACGGGATTATGGATTCATAACTGACATGATCATATCGGACACGATCGATCTAGCTAGGAGTCCCTGTCGTCGACGTCTGTGTGAGCTGCCCCAGCCCGGTATATATTCACCTGCGACACGCATCGATCAAAACTGCCTCAAGTTCTCGTTTAAAGATAAGACACGCATCGATCAGTTTGATACAGATAGATCAGCGACCTTTTGGCATCAGTTGATTATTTTTTCGATCCTCCGCTATCGTCGCCGCGCGTTGAGACATGTCGACCACCGACGAGACTACGTCTACGTCGTCGCCTCATTCAGATGATGCTCTCGACACCGCCGTCAAGGCTGTCGGCGACGCCGTTCGCTCCGCATTCTTGATGCCACCTACTGTCAAGATGGATCCTAAGACCACCTTGCTCTCCCAGGGCCTCGCCGATTTGGCCGCGTCGACCGCGTCCGCCGCCGCACGGGACGCGCTCTCGCCCATCTTCGCCAAGTTGGCACCCGCAGCCGCTGCCGCGCCCTCATCAGCTGGCGACGCCGCCATCTCTTCAACCACGGAGCAGCCGCCCACAACAGCGATCGCGGCCCCAGCGTGGGCGCCCCTCCTGGAGTTTGCGGCCACGCAGATAATCCCGATTAGTGCGAGGCTGTTCGTGTTCGGCGTCTCCAAGAAGCACATCAGCGAGCCGGACCTCCGCCGCCACTTCAAGCGCTACGGGTATGTGGCCGATATCTGGCTGCGCCGTCGCGGTGGCTACGCCTTTGTCCAGTTCATGATACCTTCCCACGCTGCTCTCGCCCTCAATGATAAAAACCACGTCGTCAACGGCCGGAAGGTACGTCGTTGCACTATTACAGGCATGCAAATATACCCGGGTGTAATAACTCTGGAAACTGTTTTCATCCCTTGAGCCAACATTCTCATGTTTGTAAACAGTTATTAAAAAATTATAAAAAATATTGACAAGATAGATTAACATGAAATATATTACGTCATAAACATACAAGTTTAAATTCAATTTCTATATATTGTAACAAAAAGTAAATTTACACTAACTAGTTTTAGTTTAATTTAGTTTTTTTAACTTATAGAAGTCAAATTTGAATTTGCATGTTTGTAGAGTGATATATCTGATATTAATCTATCTTGTTAAAAAAATAATTTTTCTAATAATTATCTAGGTGGCATACAAGAAATTCGAGGAATGAAAATTCATCTCCGTAATAACCCTAACTCTATGAGTATACTTATATGAGTATGAAGTGAATTCTACAACTTTATCGATTAGTTATTTAGTTATTAACTTCAGCTCGATAAATAATACTCTTTTTTTAGTTTGACGCTGTTGATTTTTTTACTTACATTTGACTATTCATTTTATTAAATTTTTTTTACAAATATGTATTTGTAATGATAAAAATAATAAATGAATAAATGATAATTAGATTTTTTTGAAGTACCTAAAAAACTGCCACTAGTTTTTTTGAGTGAAAAACTTTTAGATATAACTATAGTATAACTGAAGTGTAATTACATTATAACTACACTCTAACTGTAAGGTAACTGCGTTGTAACTATACTGTAACTATGATATAACTTATATAAAACTTGTATTCAACTATGTTTAGTCGGTTAGCAACAGGATCTTATACGTGACATGTATGAAAAGAAATTCTAACATTTTTTTCTTTCATATATAAATCTTGAGGCAATCCGATGACTACAAATCTAAAAACTTTGAAGGGAAAATACTTATGAAAGTTTTCTAGCTATTTTCTAAGTTTTTTGGGGTAAGACGGATGATATCTAAAAGGCAAATGCGTCAAACATAAGAAAATGGAGATAGTAGCTAAACTTCTGAATAATGTAACAAGGTGATTGTGTTGATTGGTCCTCTTTCTTTTACAGAAGTCGGCTACTTTGGCCCTTATAGATATGTTTTTTATATGATTAATTAATTACATGCCTGATATATATATATTATGCAGCTATACATTGGAGTAGCACAACCAAAATTACCAGCAGAAAGACCAGTGGCCAAGTACCTCTGCCAACGGGTTTGTCCAGTTGATAACTCGTTTGTTCGGATTGGAGACAGGGTCCTTTCAACCCTTGGTCCATTGCTTGGCAATTATGAAGCAAGCGAGTACATAAGTAACCTCAGAAGATACGGTGTCATGGAGGGTAACATGCTCATCTTTGATGGCGTTGTCGACTATATCTCGGAGGATTGCCAACGTTGTTGGGCGAGTTTGGTAGTAAATAAAAGTGATGCCAACAAGCCTGTCCACGGAAACAATAGTTCTTCTACTACTTCTGTAGGGGATGATGCTACTGCGAAATTTTGCCGGTATTGTCTACAAGTTGTGACACCCGGTGATAGCAGCAAATGTGACGGGTTGTTCCATAATGATTCAAGCCTCATCTACCAAGAATCATTTCGTCATTTTACTTATGGTCTTAAAATTGCTACCCACTGGTATCCTCTTGGAGCTTTTGTTGGAGATATGACTAGTGCCGAGGTTGAAGAACTTGAGAATTTTTACCGTCCAATACGGTGAGGTGCCAGGCTCCCAGTTCGTTCTCAAAAATTATAAAATTATTCGAATTATTTATCTCATGATGATTCTTGTTAAAAACGGTTACATCCAATGGAATATCTTTGGTGTGCTTTCTTAAAAGTTGAGTTTTCCTCTTCATCAATTAATAATGTTCGGTTCTTTTTTTTTACTGCAATCCATACGTATACTGTATATGCACGCAGTTTGAGAATCGATCATACGTATGTCCTCAATAATTGTTTTGCATGATGCAATTATGTAGCGCCCGTTCCGTCGTGGCGTTAGCGGGAAAACCTAATTTGTTAAAAACTCTAATTGCGAAAATTGTTCTTCGTTCGTTCTTCGCGTGTGTGCCAAGATCTCATCTTCCTCTCTCTGCTCCCTGTTCGAATCCCGGAGAAAAAGTCCCAACTCAAAATTTAAATCCAACCTCCAAATCCACCCAACTCAATATTCTCTGCAAAAGTCTAGTTCGCGTCCCTCAGCTTTCCTTGGGCCGCCTCCCTCTCGGTCGGCCCGTTTTCGCCTTTCCCCCTCCCTCGGCCTTTTCCCCTCTCCCCCTTGGGCTGCGCCGGCCCAGTCCGCGTCGGCCCGCTCCCGGGCACGTGCGGCGCATGTGTCGTGGTAGAGCCCGGCCGCGCACGCGCCTCCTTCTCTCTCCCTCACGCGCGCTGCTTCCTCTCTTGCCCTTTCTCTGTCTCGCAACGCTGCCGCTGCCTTGGGGCCTCGCGCCCGCGCCTCTCCAAGCCGCTAGCGGCCAAGCCGGGGCGCGGAGCTCGCTCTCCCGCCCGTGCCGCCCCAGAGTGGCAAGTCCACTCCCCCCCTTTTCCTCTCCTTCTCCCCCTTTTTCCCTTCTCGGCCCGGCGATGGCTGCCGCCGCTCGGGCACAGTGCCGGCGACCGTGAGCTCGCGTGCGTGACCGCGTCGCGTGCCTTCTCCGCGAAGCCAAGGGCCGGAGCCGCTATAAATCCACACCCCCCACTCGGTCGTTCTCCTCTCCGCCGCCGAGCACCACCAAAATCGCCGCTCCGCCGTCGCACCGTTGCCGCTGCTTTCGCCGTCTGCCGTCGGAGCTCGTGGACGCGAGGCGCGGACTCCGGACGCCCGCTTCTTCCCCTTCCTCGGCCCGAGGCCGAGACGATCACGTCTCACACCGCCAGCCGCTCGTCACGGCGCCTCCTCCCCGCGGTAAAGCTCCCTCCACCTCTCTCTCCCTTGCCTCCCCCTTCTTCTCTAGGCGGTAGGGTAGCTCCGCCGTCGTTCCTCCGTGCTCGTAGACGTAGACGAGCCGCCATTAGCGCCATCGTTTGGCCGTCCTGGCTCGTCGCTACGCCGCCGCTCGGAGCCGAGCTCCTCGCGCCGTCGCCCGCGCTCTCCGGCGCCGCGCCACCCCTTCCGACGCTTGGGATGAGCTCGTGGACGCATGTATGTGCCTCCTCCCCCTCCAAATCGGCCCCTAACCACTCCGGCGAAATTCCCCTCTTTCGTCGCCAGCAACGAGCGTCGCCGAAATCCGCCGCCACCAATCCCTCTCCGGCGCATCCGAGCCGTTGGCTCACCTCCACGTGTGCCGCCTCCCGCTCCGGTGCCTTCCCTCTCGCCGGGCTCGCGCCGCGTCGTCGCACGCCGTCGGATACTAGCGCCTTCTTCCTCCTCCTCCTGACATCCCCGTGGCAGCCACGTCAGCGCCATGTCGTCTCCCTTTCCATCCAAGCGCCACGTGAACGCCAGCCCCCGCTCCCCCCTCCGTGCACCTCGCCCCCGTGAGCCGGGTCGTCGATAGGCGGGCCCCACTCGGGACCCCGCGCGGTGGACCGCGGTCCACCGTTCCGCCTCGCTCGCATCGCGCCCACGTGGGCCGCGCCACGATCCGGCCCACTCGGCCTTCCTCCTCGCGCGCGTCTCGCCCGCGTGGGCCGCGCTTCGCCAGCCGGCCTGTTCGGCCTCTCCCCGTGCTGCGTCGTCCATGGACCGCGCTCCCGCTCGACCTGGGGTCGCTTTCCCCGTGCGCCGGCCCGCTTCGCTCGGCCGCGCTTGCGCCAGCCCTCTGGGCCGTGCCTCGCTACCGGCCCAGCTGCCCCCGCGCGCGCCTCGTTCGGCCGCGGGCCGACTTCGCTCATGCGTCGGCCCGCGTTGCTCGGCCGCGCCCGTTCTTGCATTGGGCTGCACCTAATCATCCAAAACAAAGTCCAATTCATGTCCCTCCTCCTTTTCTTTTTCAAGGGATTTATTAATTTCTTTTCCTTTAGACAAAGATCAATTAACCTTAGGAAATTCATATCTCTCTATCCGTTCGTCCGTTTGATTCCGTTCAACTTCCAAAATTCCTCAAAAATTGAGATCTGTCTAATGGCATGATTAGTGGTCATTAATAGGGATTCCTTTTGACTATTGTGTTGAGTCACCTCATTTTGCGTGTAGCTTTGGAGCCAAAAGACTCGCAGTGCGCGGATTTCGAGGAGGAAGCTTAAGATCTCGAGCAAGGCAAGTCACCTTTGATCAATTGAGCTCATAATTTGAAATTAAGTATTTTCATTCTATAAGTTATGCATTCTTTAGGTTGTACATGACACTTTGGTCGCGGTTTGCGATACAGCCGGTAGGCCCTACCCACTTGTTGCATTTTACTTCCTTGATTATTGAATGACCTAAACACCCCTTGTCGCCAGTTAGGTTAAGTCTCGGTATTCATACCCCGCGTATGAATATCGAGGGTCCCTTCAAATTTAAAATGATCAGCTGGGTAAAACTTGAGTTTACAAAATCCTTGGAAAACCTGACACTTGGGTCGGTGTCTTAAAAATAAATTGAGTTTCCAAAACTCGCGATGCGGGAGACGTACTGGTGGTACGATTTTCCTATTCTCGCCTTAAGGACCGATTCCTTGGGAATTACATCCGAGCATACAAAGTACGACCACATGGGTGAATGGGACACCCCTGACTGAGTAACTAGCTAGGCCAGGGAAATCTTGATGCCAAGGAACAAGTGGATTCACCGGGGTGGTGTCGGGGAGGACCCCTGGGCTTCCTGGCACAGCATGGTCTGGGACCTAACCTGGTGCTGGTCCGTGGGACCCCTTCCGTTGGCATAAGGTGACTCTGAGTCGGCTTTCGAAATGCCTTGTCGTGAAAGCCTCAAAGTCACCAGACGTGGCCGCGTTGCCCGTGCCGAGTGACCCGGGTTAGTAACGTCGTGTGGGTAAAGTGTACCCCCTCTGCAGAGGTTAACAAACTGTTCGAAACAGCCGTGCCCACGGTCATGGGCGGATGTGAGGTGATTCCTTAGCATAGCTTTGTTTGACTACTACTTTGTGAACTGCTATGGGTGTAAGAAAATCCTTTCAGTGCTTGGCTTGTGGCTGTCGGGAACAGCCGGACTCGTAAAGTCCGTATAACGATTGGCAGGGAGCCATTCGTGCAGACAAAATAAATCTATACATTTCACTACTCCGACCGGATGAGACGCACCTTCTCGTCCGTGTCGTTGAGAAGCACTCACTTAGTTGCTTCCGAAGGTCTTAAACTAAAATCAAACGCGAAAATAACTGGCTCTCCCTTGAAGCTTGCATGAAACACTTAATTTTCCCTTGGCTTGTTGAGTACTCCCGTGCTCACCCTTGCTCTATATAATTAATCCCTCCCAGTTCGCGAAGAACAAGAGATGGACCCTGCTGATAAGGAGTTCTTCCAGGAGCAAGCGGACTACGAGCTGCAGTAGGGTTTTGGCTTAGTTCCCAAGTCATGCTTGTGGCTTTGGGCTAGTCTCCGTTTCCGCCTTTTTGTAATGCAGTTGCGAACTCGGGGTCTGTCCGTAGTTCCAACCTTGGTTGTAACCTTACTCTTAATAAAGAGACTTTTGTCGCTGTGATATTCAAACTTCCTGTTGTACCAGCACTGTTTCCTGGGACTGGTACAGGTTTACAGGTTAATTTGGATCGTTTTACTCTAGCTTCCGTTTGGGGCTAGTTTTGGGCGTGACAAATTATCAAATGTTTTGCATTTCATTGCTCTATTAATTGAACTGGTGTTTTGTTGCATCAAAATATTGGGGTTCTGTTTTGCTATATATGGCCAGAGTTGAGTTTCATTGAGTGGCAATGAGATTGAAGTGTACTTTCTTCATCCCATAAAACTTTTAACTATGTATCTAAATAGAAATTGGATTTTTATAGGAGAGAGAGAGTAGGTGACTTGTTTTTTTTCAAAAAAAGTAAGTTTAGGTGACTAACGGGCCACCGAAGTCGTTGATGCCGTGGTATGTATGCCTAGACACCGCCAGCCAACGATTGGAGGAGGAAGTGCAGTTGGCATGATGATTGCTCATGGGTCACTTGAAGTTAGGGTTTGTAAAACAGTGCAGTTGTCATGGTTATAATCTTTTTAGTTTTTTAAACCATGATACAACTTATGGTAACCGCACGGTTAAACCGTTTTAATGTAAGATGACAATAATCCTACCCAAAACGGTTCTGGATGCCCCTTAATGTACAGATGGATCCTAAGACCACCATGCTCGCCCAGGGCCTTGCCGATTTGGCCGCGTCGACCTCGTCCACCGCCGCACGGGACACGCTCTTGCCCATCTTCGCCAAGTTGGCAGCCGCAGCCGCGCCCTCATCAGCTGGCGACGCCACCATCTCTTCAACCATGGAGCAGCCGCCCACAACAGCGATCGCGGCTGAAGAACTTGAGAATTTTTACCGTCCAATACGGTGAGGTACCAGGCTCCCAGTTCGTTCTCAAGAATTATAAAATTATTCGAATTATTTATCTCGTGATGATTCTTGTTAAAAAGGTTACATCCAATGAAATATCTTTGGTGTGCTTTCTTAAAAGTTGAGTTTTCCTCTTGATCAATTAATAATGTTCGGTTCTTTTTTTTACTGCAATTCATATGTATATAGATTCCTGTTTGAAGCTATGGATATAGATTCCTTCTTTACGTATCCTGTTTGAGGCCATGGATCACTAGTACAGAAATACCTATTAGTGTCGGTTCGAAACGGCTAATAGGTGTCGGTTTTGGGCCCGACACCTATTGGTCGGCACCGATAACCAAAGACATTGGTGCCGGTTCTTCAACCGGCACCTATGTGTCTTGAAAGGTGCCGGTTCCTATTAACAACCGGCACCTATATGTCCTTATAGGTGCCGGTTGTTAATAGGAACTGACACCTATAAGCCTACCAGAGTACCTTAGATGTCCAATATAGATGTCGGTTCTTGTAAAGAACCGGCACCTATAGTTTTGAGGCAAAAAAAATAATTTCTGTATGCAATTCGTCAGAATATATTTCCTGAAACTCAGATTCACAGGTATTCACATATTCACATATTCACCACAAGTATTCACATATTCACACATTTCACAGTATTTATGTCTCACATATAGTTCACAGTATTTCACCAAAATGCAGGTGCTGCACCAAACGCTGGTGGTTGTTTCTTGTTGTAAGTGAATGCAACAAAAAGACCCGGAAATAACGAATAATGAGAAAATTCATTTATAGACATTTCGTGCTCATTTCCAAATTTCTGCTTAGTTATTCCCATCATCCGGTAACCACAGGATGATCCCAATCTCCTTTTAGTAATAGATCTTTTTGATATGTCTCAGCGGCAAGCTAAAGGAAGAGAAAATGCATCGAGTCGTTTATCAAGAAAGTGGACGAGCATGGCGGTCCCTATATCTCAGAGGGGTGTACCACTGTTTTTTTTTCAAGTCAGCTTAAGAGGTTCAAAAGAGAAAGTCACTCTCCTTATTCTTGGCTAGTGGAATGGAAGCAAGACTCTTTCCTATCCAGTTTGCCGAGGGGAGAGAACTAAAAGATAACTCAAGATAGACAGAAAGGTGCAAAAGTCCACAGTTTCTTAAAGATCCTGTAAGCAAGTAGGTTCAGATTGTCATTTAGCTTCAATTTCTTCAGTCTCACAAGCGGGTCCGCATGCAACAAAAGAAATTGTATTTGCCTACTACTCCGACCTTGCCCTAAAAGGATAAGGAAATTGGATAAGAGCGAGAGCTAGACTGACTGTTGGTCAAATGCTAGTGGAGGATTCAGACTGAGGACCCCCCGCGGCGGCTACTCATAAGAAGATGAAGGATTGAAAGAGGACTGATCACCCCTCAGATTTGTGATCTTTTAATAGAAAGAAAAAGCCTTCTCTCAGACTTCAAGGTCAATGAAAGCCCCTATAGGAATACGCAAGGAAATAATACAATTGGCCAAAATAGATAATGAGGGTCATTTCCATATCATTTTGCATTTCTCGACAAATATAATCTGTTTGGCTATTCTAAGTGGTTCTTTTTTTCTGGGTAAAGAGGAACTTGTTATTTTGAATTCTTGGGTTCAGGAATGTCCATAAGTTTCTCTTTCCCCTCCCTCTCAGGATTGTTCATTCCGAATAACCACATGTGTTTTGATTCCTCTACCCTTCTTAAATGGAAATTACTTACTGTATTTACTGGACAGTATAAACTAAATTACTTATAAAACATTAAATTATCTCATTATTATACAATATCTCAAAAAGATTCACATAAGTCCTACTCCTCTATACTCCTATATATGTGTTTTTTGAAGTATTAACCACCAAAAGCAATCATTAATTTATAATTAATTAGTCTCGCAAGGCCTAACATATAAAACCCAAAGCTCGAGTAGAGAACATAGGAGATATTGCTGGGACTCAGCGTGCCAGTCAACTTCAGCCTGAGACGTGCCCATCAAACCACACGAAGGCGGCGACCAGATGTGTTACACATCTCAGGAGACTTGACAAAAAATCGCTTGAGCTCTACAACATCTCAAATGCTCTAAACTCGTACTCCTATGAAAATTTTAGTTACACATGCTCACCTGTGGATTCCAGGGACAACAACGACGATACCGGCCTCATCCATGCTACACCTAGTCCAGGAGATCACCTGTTACTTTGAGAGATAAAAATATTAGCTAGAGAAACTTAACACATGACACATGAGTAGATAAGTGTTCAAGAAAACAAATAGATAAACATTAACAAAATAGATACACTTAATTCATGTTCGAGACATCAATCGAAATAACCAATCTACAAGATACCGAGAAAGCTACATTCTGCTCACTAATTCTAAGTCTGCTTATCCTTTGTCGTTGAACGACTGTCTACAGTGTCACTAGGGCCACCAGCCTCAATGAAACCCAGTAGCCCATCTGGAGCTCTTGAAATGTGATATGCGCCATTCGACGAGATGACATGTTGGAAGATGAATCCACAGAGTTGTTCAGCGAGGGCAAAGCAAACATGTGGCAGCAATTTACTCGTCGGAAGCTTTAATTTCTGCAAATGGAAGGATAGAAGATGTGAAAACGTACTATGTGTTTAGAAATGTGTATTTACGTCTAAACAAAATTGGCGAACCTCAGAATCCGTAATGTTCCAGTTGTTGTCGTCCATGAAAAGCCACATAAATTTCATCACGTAGAACCCACATGTGCTCGTGCCCTGATCCTGGCGTGAGCACCAGGGGTGGCAGCAAACCCGGAATGTATTTGCACATGGAGCATGTCGAACACACTTCTTCTTATACTTCAGAAGTGCCTTATTTAGGATGTCAATGACAGATTGAAAAACTTCTCTTGGTTTTCTCAAACCATCCATGACGACAATCTTGGAATCGTTTAAATGGATCGCAAGAAGGATCCAGTGAGGTGGCCTACATACAAAGGGAGAGAGCAATTAATATCTTTATGTACTAATGTGAGGTATAACGATAAATGCCACACTTACCTAAAGTGGTAGGGCAAAAGGATCGTATTCATCTCCTGAAGCTTGACAAAGGAGTTGTACAGGTAGTCCAGCACCATTTTCTGGGACTGCGGGCCTTCATGAATCCTAGTGGAATTGACAACCGCTGGATCGAGGAATCCTACTTTGTTATGGGTTGCTCTACATTCAAGCATCCCCATTCTGCATAAAAAATCAAGTTAGACATCAACGAGGATATCGGCTTAAAAAAACTAGCGAGGGGTGAAGTATGCTTACACTGCCCATAACTGAAGTAGCGATACGTCTAGCTCTCTCAGGTTGTATAGTTGAAATAGTTCTTCAAATGGGACCCAAATTATACCATCCTCGTGATGAAAGTCCTCGTCCCTGTAAAAAACGGCGAACGTCTCCTTACCTTCCTTTGCCATCTGTAAGTACCACTCTTCCATCCTTCTCATCTGAGTACAATTGGCAACGATATTGCGATATTCATCGGTAGTCAAGGGATCACCGAACTTGAACTTAGCTGCCAACGGGGCCATGGCAATATTGTCCACATCAGACAAACTCTTCAGCCCTGCACCTTGTAAAAATTCTTGCTCAATCTTCTTGGCCTTATCTTTCGCGAACTCTTCCTTCGAAAATGCTTGTAATTTTTTTTTCCTGACCATGCGTTGGAAGTCTGAAATAGGTTTCTTTGGGGCTGGTGGCCTTGCCATGCGAAGGAAGTGGTCCTGTACTGCAACTGGCACTTTCGGATTTGTCGGCTCCTTTGTTTTGTCCGCTTTACGTCTAGGTTCGGATGATATGCTCTCACCCATCTCATTTTTTTCATTCAAGCAAGGCTCCGACATATTAGGAAATAAGGCCTTCTTGGTCTTCTTCATAGATGGTGGTTCAGACATTTCTGAAGTTTTAATCAGGCGCCGCCTCTTTTTTGGCTGGTCTAAAGAAGATAAGCTCTGATGTGCTGCCTTTGGAGGAGATTGTTGTGCCGGTTGAGGAGACGGGCTCTTACGTGGCAACGGTGGTGGAGTTGGCATCCTTCGGGGGGAGACAGCAAGTCCTTCAGAGCTAGACCCACCATCGCTTGGCTCGTCATCACCATCTCCTGAAGAAAAGACAATGAAACATTTGCGCCACAGTATAATGTTGTGGACAGCTTTTCCAAGGGTGTTCACCCCCTCCTCTGAAGCAAACTCAAGCTGAAAAGCCCTGTATCTGCGTGACACGTCCTCCACTTCAACCCTTGAATAGCCAGTTGGTATCGGTTTATCGTGTATCCTTCCCCCCTCCACTACAGGATGTGCCATACCACGTGCCACCTCTATAGTGAGGTTTTGAACTGGCACATGCAGCCTACATGCAGTACGTACAGTGATGGCGTCCACAGGGTGACGAGCCATGTCCGGTTCTTGAGGAACCTCAGTTGAAGCGCAACTGCTTTTCCTTCCAGCTGGACTGGTTACACGGCCAGCATCAGCATCACCCCCATCCTGCCTTTCGAGGCCCGCCGCCATTAGCAGTGCCTCCATCCTCACCATTCGTTCCTTCAGTTGCCTTATCTCTTCTGACTGGTCCATGGAATTTCTATAACTTCGAGACCGGTACCTATGTCTGTCTTCAGGAAAACCTTCCCTCCATGGCACTAGGCCTACTCCTCTTGTGCGTCCCAGATGCTCAGCGTTCTGCAAAGCAAGTGTCAGCTCATCTTTCTCCTGGTTCGGAACAAAAGTACCCTCGGAAGACTTCTGATGGGCATCATGGAGCCTTCGTGACAGTTCTTGCGATTGGGGACCCTTGTGTACCAACTCGCCTGTATCCGAGAGTGTTGCCCCTCGGGCATATTGGTAATTCTTGCCTCGTTGGCACCAGTCCTTTGTCTCGAACTCGATTCCCTTTTCCAACAGCTCATCTGCCCTCGCTTGCCATTTGTCTACGTTCTGAGCATATCCGCTACGGCCGAGACGATGAGGGTACAGGTTTTTGGCCGCATTGGCCTGGTTCCTTTCGCTAACCTCCTTTGCCTGATCTGACGTTCTGTACGCCACAAAGTCATCCCAGAAAAGGCGACACCTTTGATAATTGGGATCTTCAAAATTGGGTGTCAGCCCCCGCTTCACAAACTTTTTGGTAAGGTCTGCCTTGAACTTCCTGAAGCTGATGCTCATCCTCTCAAGGGCCCTCCGCTTTGCGACTTGTTCTGAACCTGTGGGGAACTGGAATGTCCGCTTCAACTTGTCCCACGCAAGGTCCTTGTCTCTGTCTAGTACCTTCCAGTCCAATTGATCTGGATCACTGGTCTTCCAGTATCGGTACTTTATTGGGATGTCATCCTTCACGATGGCGCCTATAGCATTGGAATATGGGGTGAGTACTAATGCGGGAGCTACAGGGTTCCCATCTGGATCTAGCGCTGTGATAGTGTAAAGGCCCGAGGGCATCCTGGTTGGACCTCTACTCCTTCTTGACGATGAAGTGGCAGTGTCCCCAGAGTTCACAGTGGCGGAAGGATTAACCTCCTTCAAAGAACGATATAAATTAGTCAGCTCTCGTATGGGCGAATGGTATAAATTAACCTAATTTAAAAATTTGTTTGTTTCAGATGGCCGAATTTACCTCCATGTTATCGTGATTATCACCGGGCTGGTTTATGTTTAGAAAGACACTTGGGCTAACATTACCACCATCGCTTTGTCCAGAATTTGCAGGCCTATTATTATCTTGTTCTCGTGACATTTTCTAATGAAAAACTAAAGGAGGTTAAGGAGGTTAAGGCAGGCCTATTGTCATGATACATGTAGAATGAGTAAAAGCAAAAAGGAAGCTGAAGGGGGGATTGCAGATACACAAGGTAATTTTGCATCTCTATAAACAAATAGACAAGCTTTTTTTAATCCTCGAAATAAACAAATATCTCTAATAAAAAAACTGTTAATTTTGCATGCAGCATGGAGAGAAAAATGTTAAACTGAACACATAGTACAAATAGGACCATGAAATCCTAAGCACATAGCACAACTTATTTAAGCTAGAAAGTAAGTACCCCTACTAAGCACAACTTAACAGTGAAAAGAAAGAAACACTTTGATTGCAAAACGTGTGATCGATGCAATCTGCAGCTAGCTGATCACCTAACTGGCAGTCAACCCTACCTACTACAAAGTACAAACAGGTGCTTGCATTTGGATCCAGATTAATTAACCAAGGTTCGATTTTAGTTATATATCATATGGTCTCCACTATCATATGGTTAATTAGAAAACTCAGCTCAAGAAGAGATCTGGGCATCCCTGGAAGATTCCCCCCCCACCCCATTCTTATAAGCCAAAAAATTCAAATTGATTTTAGGTTTTCTTTATCGTAGTTTACTTTTTAGCATTTGAAATTGCTAAGAAATATCTAAAAAGTTTTATTCACAAATTATTTTTTAAGTTGTTGATAAGCCTTTTATGATTTACTCTTAAACAGTTTAAAGCCAAAGCTGAATAATGCAAAGAAAACCATATAATTAAATTAGTCTTAAAATTAAGTTTATAATTTAAAATTAGATACAGCTTATAAACCATATGACTATACTCACATGGCCCTATTTCTAATTCACCATATAGGTCAGCAGTAAAAAGATTTTTTCATCACCAATTTCAAAGTGCTGCACTTGTATTAAACATGCCTGGAAATCAGTTAGTCGATATGAATGCACAAAAATAATTGATGTACTCTCGTTATAAAAATAACACCCCTGATTCAAGCTACCCTGTACTCTTTCTTAAAAAAGAAAAACGTGTATCTCAAAACTAAAATGCTTACTCTCTCAATAAATTGCAGAGTTCGATATCGTTAGCGTTGGTGAGCGTACTCCCACCTACATGCGTTATGCTTTGCAAATGCTTCTCATTATCTAAAAAAAATGTGTTATGCTTGCGAATCTGTTGATTCAAATTGGTGAAACATCCATCAGCGACCAATCTAATTGCACTAATTATGATATAGGTGTTTAAGATTTTATTCATGTTAAAATTTCTACTTGGTTGGCTGCATGTTCAAGCTGAATCAAATCAAAGCAGAGTCATATTTTAACAGCCATGTGCCATATCTCAGCTTTTATTTTGTCCAGCTCCTATCACAATTTTCTTGCATTCAAATCCTCCAAGCAGCTAGAGATATAATTACGAATATGTGGACACTATGTCTAAGCTACACAATCCCGCAAAAAAATGTCTAAGCTATACAAACTATATATTACTATGGAAATATGGAATGATTTGGACAGAATAGTATCAGGGAATATGTATACCTTGGTTCTAGATGTACCAGATCTTGGGGCGGAGGAGATCAAAGGGTCGAGGGGCCGGCGAAGCAGATCTTGGGGCGGCGTCGCCGGCGGCCACTGGACTTGGGGGATCCGGGAGGAGGGGACAGCTCCAGGCGCTGGACGGTGGTCGAGGACGTCGTCGGCAAAGGTGCTGGAGGGCACGGCCCCAGGAGCTGGAGGTCGACGACGGCGGTGGCGCGGGCGGCACTGGACGGGCGGGCGGGCGGTGGCGCTGGCGGTGCTGCAGGGGATGGCGATGGCGGCGGCGCTGGACCCAGGAAGCTATGGCGCTGGCGGCGCTGGAGGGGATGGCGATGGCAGCGGCGCTGGACCCTGGCGCTGGCGGCGCTGGTGGGGGGATGGCGATCGCGGCGGCGCTGGACCCAGAAAGCTAAGGGGATGGCGATGGCGGCGCTGGATTAGACGATATATATAGCGGACAAATAGGTGCCGGTTGTATATTAAAAGCCAATACCTATATTTGGTAATAGGTGTCGGTTCGTATTAGGGGTAATAGGTACCGGTTCTAACTAAGAACCGGTACCTATTACCCCTAATAGGTGTCGGTGCCTAATACGAACCGACACCTATTATCCCTATAGGTACCAGTTCCTATTTAAAAACCGGCACCTATTACCCATAAACCCAGGTTTGGTTAGGGAGAACTATAAAATTGCAGCAAACTATATGCATTGCAGCAAACTTTTTTCGGCTATTCTCCACTTTAGTTTAGCCCTTCGCTTATGGGGTTTTTACGGTAACAGAGGAGATTGGTTAAAGATTTTATCGTTTTATGCCTTAGTTCTTGATTTTCTCTTTATTTATATTGGGAATATCTAGTGAAAATCATTCAATAAGTGAAAATACGGTAGGTTGTAAGTAGTATAAAATTGTAAAAAAAGATGACAGGTTTCGAGTTCAAAGATTGGTTTGTTCATGTCTATTACAATCAATTTCCAACTTCTAAGTCGATCACAATTACTCCTTCCTCATGATCACTTCGAACATATGGGGCTTCCTCCTCGTGTTCGTCTTCGTCTTCGTCGTCGTCTTCTTGACTTTCTTCACCTTCTTCTATATCCTTCGCGAAAGGTGGTAGCTCGTCGATTTGATCGTAGCCTTCCTCGTCAATGATATTCTCCACTCCAATAATGCTCCGCTTTCCATGGAGAGCCACGTGGCGATCAGTCACCGATGAAGGGTCTTTCACATAGAATACTTGTGTTACGGAGTTTGCGAGCACAAATGGTTCGTCTTGATAACCCACATTGTTTAGGTCCACAAGGAACATTCTGTACTTGTCAATCTTCAAACCACTTGGAATTTTGACCCATTGACACTGGAAAAGTGGTATCTTGAGCGGTCCATATTCAAGCTCCCAGATTGCCTCTATATAGCCATAGTACGTTTGTTTTACACCATTACTGTCGAAGGCGTCTATGCGGACACCACTGTTTTGATACACTACTACAGAAAGGGGCTTTCTGGACGAGGCCCCTAACAGTTTCCAGGCGGGCCATAAGTGGCCGCGCCTGGAAAAACCGGTCCCGAGGGGGCCGGCTGTTGAACCGCACGCGATAATAAGTTATCCCGTGCGGGTTCTTAAGCCGACCGCACGGGATAAGTCATTATCGCGTGCGGCTTCCTTAAGCCGACCGCACGAGATAAGATTATCCCGTGCGGTCCGCTTAAGAACCCGCACGGGATAATGCTTATCCCGTGCGGTCCGCTTAAGAACCCGCACGGGATAATGATTATCCCGTGCGGTTTGTTAGGTGAACCGCACGCGATGATGCACTATAAAACACTCCCACCACCCCGATAGTACCACTTTGAACTTGGTGTTTCTCTCTCCAAAAAAATGCAATTATAGGGGGGAAGGTTTTCAACTTGTATTCTTCAATTGGAATCAATACAAAAGGTACCATGCTTGATCTTCTCTTCCATTTGCTTCCACTTTTAAAAGTTTTTATTGGTTTGATGTGAAGATATTTGAATTTATTTTAACTCGGTTTCTCTCTCCAAAAATAGATATTTTCTTTTGGTGGGAGATTGTAGAGTTAAAATCTTTGATTGAAATCAATATACAAGGTAATGTGTTCTATCATCTCCTTCGTTTGCTTCCGTTTTTGTAAAATTTCATTGGTTGAATGCGAAGATATGTAAACTTGTGTGAATTGGTACTTTGTGCTATATATGTATGTAATTTGTAGGTCAAATATTTTATTTTTTTGATTGAACCATTTTTTGGTAGCTAATATTGTATCCGTATTATTATTTGTTGTGAATGAGGTTTTAGTTAAAAAGTATGAATTAAGTTTAATTTGTTTATTTAGAAAACATCGGCAATATAATATTAATTAATGCTGTGAATTTTTTAGATGGATCGGACATGGATGTATGAGACACGGAGAACTCATCCGGAGTTCATGAGAGAAGCATCAACATTTATTGACAAGGCTAAGACACACACTTTGAGATAGAGTAGGAAGGATATTTTTTGTCCATGCGTGGATTGCAAGAATCAGAAGATGTGGAAAGATCCGGATGTAATCCTGGGACACATAATTCAGCGTGGATTTGTGGAGAAATATACAGTTTGGATTTATCACGGGGAAGTCGCCCCTCCTGTAGAGATTGGTGATATTTGGTTCGATCAGGCAGAGGATTTTATAATTGATGACATGTCTCGTCAAATGACTGGTGATTTTGGCGGCACTGGTTTTGACGCCGCAGAGGTTGATATTGATCTTGATCTTGAGGATATGTTGCGGCACGCTGAACCAGAGGTCCTAACAGAGAAAGCAAAAGATTTAAATAATTGGGAGGCGTTGCAGAAATCAACGAAAGATCTTTTGTACGATCAATCAAAGGGATGTGACATGCAGTATACAGTGTTGCGTTCGGTGCTAGAACTTCTTAGATTGAAGGCCAGGCATGGCTGGTCTGATACTAGTTTTAATGAATTGATGGGTCTCCTTAGAGCTATACTTCCTAAGCCTAACTTGTTGCCAGCTAACACCTACCAAGCCAAGAAACTGATATGTCCATTATCACTTGGTGTGGAAAAGATCCATGCATGTATTAATCACTGTGTACTTTATCGCAATGAATACGCTGACTTGGACAAGTGTCCAACTTGTGGGGCGAGTAGGTACAAAAAGGATAACAGTGCCACCGATAGTGCTGTTGCCGAACCAAATACATTGGTTGAGCCAGGAAAAAAGATTCCGGCCATGGTGATGTGGTACTTGCCAGTGAAAGATCGCATGAAGCGATTGTTCTCGAACCCCGCCGACGCCGAGTTGATGAGATGGCATCAAGAGGGTCGGAAAAAAGATGGTATGATTCGACACCCCGCCGATGCTCGACAATGGAGAAACTTTGATTCGAAGCATCCAGAATTTGCAAATGATCCGAGAAATGTAAGGTTTGCGTTGAGCACGGATGGAATGAATCCGTTTGGTGACCTAAGCAGCTCGCACAGCACTTGGCCTGTTCTGCTCACCATGTATAACCTTCCGACATGGTTATGTCAGAAGCGAAAGTATATTTTGTTGACTATCCTTATACAAGGGCCAAAACAGCCTGGCATCGATCTAGATGTGTTTCTTGAACCTTTGATGGAGGATATGCAAGAAATGTGGGAAGAAGGTCTACGATTATTTGATGCGTACCGACAGGAGTATTTTACTCTGCGTGCTATCATATTCGTTACTATAAACGATCTACCAGCAAATTTTTCCCTCTCAGGACAGATTAAAGGAAAGACCGGATGTCTTATATG
>BDMV01000005.1:24107038-24119270 GCA_008326285.1 Oryza officinalis
TTCAATAAGTTAGTCGTTCTCGGGGTTCAGATGACGGCGCGGCGCACGGCGACGTCGTTGCTAGAAGTAGTACCGGGGAGGAGCATTAGATTTTATCTTTTCATTACCAACCCAACAGGAATGAATGGCCTGGGGAGGCAAGGTGGACTTCAATAGAGGGGTTGGTTGAGACTTTGGTGAGGAGGATGGCTTGTTGGTGGACTTCGGCCTGGAGGATATGATATAGACTTTTTGCAGAAATGGATTTTCTTGAACTCTGCCCGAGGAGATGGGGAAGGTTATCTAGACTTTGGAGGAGGACTTTATGGGCTTTGGCCCGAGGAACAAGAGGGATGTGATATGGACTTGTGGATAGAGTATCAGGCCGGTTGGTCCAATGAAGTAGGGGAGGTGATGTAGACTTTATAGAGAATTTCGTGGGCTTAGCCCGACAACGAAAGGGAAGCAATATAGACTTTTTCAAAGTCTTTGGTCAAGGTGGGGCCCATGGAGGGAGAGTCAAGACAATGGGGCCCACTGGCGGGTCCCATCTCTTTTACTTTTTCTTTTTCTTTTCTGTTTTTTTCTTCTTCTCTCTCCTTCTTATCTCTTCCTTCTCTCTTTTTCTTGCTCCTGCTTCTCTGTNGCCTTCTCTGCTTGTTCTTGCCAGGAGGAGAGGAGAGTGCCGAGCGGGAGGGGCAGACGGCTAGGGAAGACGGACGGCCGGGCGACGGCGCGGCACTGCCGGTGAAGCGGCACCGGCGCGCGGGGTGGCATCGGCCGCTGGGAGCGGCGGCGCCGGCTCGGGGTGGCAGAGCGGCATCGGCGACCGGGGAGGCGGAGCGACGGCGACGCGGCTAGTGCCAGGATGGCAGCTGGCCGAGGAGGACGCGACTCGGCGCGTGGCTCGATGGCTTCGGCCAGGCGGAGGCGGCGCACGGGCTGGCCCGCCGGTAGGAGGTCAGCGGCCGCGTCGGTCGGCGACGCCAGTTGGAAGGGATGGTCGGCGGCCCGCAGAGGGAAGGAGAGGCCGAGGTGGACTACTCGTGCGGCTCGGCCGAACGATGGCCGAACGGCTCGAGGCGGCACAGACGCGGCTCGGCCGAGGCTCGGTCGGCAGGAGCGGTTGCAAGCGGTACGGCGGCGTCGGCCGAGTGGAGGCTGGGACGGTTCGCGGGTGTCGGCATTTGGCTTGGAGGCTGAGGAGGACGACGATGGGGCAGTGGCTTTTATAGCCGTCGCGGCCGGCGGACGGCGACAAGGGCGGCTCGGCCGAGCGGGGCCGACGGTCCTGTTGGGCGGTCGTCGTCGACAGGGAGTCATAGCAGAGCGAGGATGGGGCTGTTGCAGGACGGCGTGGACGCGGCGTACGCGTTCGGTGTGGACCGCTGCCTCTGCGCTTGCTTGCATGGTGCAATGGTGCACGGGAAGCACGACCATGCTTTGCATGGAGAGGAATGGGATGATGGACAAAGCTTGTCGCTGTTTCTCGTCTCCCTTCACAGTGTCTCATTATTGCTGCCTGCTCTCTCGCTCAGCGGATACGACGGGGGACGGTGCGTAACTTGCCCAACGGAGCAGACGGACATGGTGCCTAATCGTTGGTTTGCCGGAGCGGTGCCTAACCACGGTTTGCAGGGAGCTCAGGAAATAAAGAGCTTGGAAGACGTGTGCATGCATGCATGCTGGAGATGTAATAGAGTTCGCTTGTTGCTGCCTTGTGTGTTTGGAAAAATAAGATTTGCTTGTTGTTGTTCTGTGTATACAGGGAGGTAGATGAGTATTTTGGCTTGCAATGAATGGAGTGAGTAGGAAGCAAAATAATTTAGAACTGGTAAAAATTGGATGAGCGATTTAGGACGCATTTCGGATTCCAAAATCCAAACACGAAGATTTTATTTGGAGAAAAGATGACTGGAGGAAAAACTCGCTTCTGCAGGTTCCATCGGTTCACGTTAATTGCGGAAGTCATCGTTGATATTCTGAGAGAAATGGCCGTCGAATTTTGATATGTAATCTGCACAAAAATATTTGTTGGTCGGTAGGATTCCGAAACAAATATTGCTAGGATCTCCGGATGAAGGAAAATTATTTGGAAAGATATTTTGGAGGGAAGAAAGTGTGAGTCTACAAGGAAAGAATTAATGAGATCTTTTGGCACAGATTCTAGACACACACAAATAAACAATAACAAGCAAACTAAAATTATGCCTGAGGACTAGACTTTGTCTGAGGAGGTCATATCCTTGAAAATAGCCTATTAGGAATTTATATTTCGCAATTAAGGTTTCTAGTAAATATTTACCAATAGACATTATTTTGCAAATAATTTCCAAAAGCTTATCACTCTATATAAAGGTGCATAGAAAATAATCAAAGCTATTTCTTTAGTGGAACAATATTTGTTTTAATAAATATCCCTTAATGGGTTTTATCCAAAATGGTGATACATTTAGATATATAGCTTTATTTATAAAGTAAATATGCTCCAGGGTTTTTGTTTTTCGAAAATAATTGGCATATGCAAATCATAGCTCCTTGAATAAATAATATTTGAAATCAAATATCGACGTATCCTCAGACGTTCGTCTATTAGCCCACGTGTAAACGAAAAACGACAGATCGAATTGAGTTAGTTCAGGCATGAATGTATTTTGAAAAAGATTTTTGGTTATTCCGAATTTTTAATTCCGTATTCCAAAGTCAAAATTTTCAGGGTGTTATAAACCTACTCCCCTTAAAATAATCTCGTCCCTGAGATTACTTAGGGGTTAGAAAAAGAGAGGGATGGTTACACTCCGGGAGAAAAGAGCTTCTGAAGACTTTAGAAAAAAAGGTTTTAGAGGACTTCTGAAGAAACACAGAGGCTGAGATACCATGAATTTTTCCAAATTATATAGGTTCGGTGCTGGGCTGGTGAAGAACATCCTGGTTCACTGTCCTGACCATCTTAAACTCCTTCTTCGCGCAGACAGGCTCGCCCTTTTTCTGGGGACAGGCTTCGGTACATTTATCCTTTTTGTGATTCATATGCATGTGCATGTGGCAGTGGTTGTAGCGCGCAACGACTGGTTGTCACAGTGGTACCTTGTGTACTCTGCGAGGTTGATAGCCATTAACCGAGGCATCCAAATATTCAACGGCTCGTTTCGATATACACCGGTCTATCCAAAATTTCAAATCGCACTGTACACTTGGGTAGTTGCTTTGCCAGGCGTGCAACTTTCGATAAAAAGAGAGGAAGAGAGAGGGGGCTGCTTTACGCCTTCTTCGTGCGGTAGCCACGAGCAGAGTGTGAGTGGAGGGTGGTGTAGCGCAATTAAGGGAGGAGATGGGGCGGTGGCTCGGCGGTGGAAGCGACCGGGATGGCGGCGAGCGCGGTGCTAGCTACCACAGTGCCGGTGGCGGTGCGGATCGAGGCGCTGCGGCGCAAGGTGCTCCGAGCGGGGGCGTTGCGGCCAGGGGTGAGCTTCGCCGGCGGTCAGGGTCGGCGACTGCTGCGGTTGAGTCGCAGCGGCGCGCTTCTTCTCCGGCGCAGGCGGCAAGCGACGCCAATGGGGGCGAGGCTGCTATGATGGTGGCACGGGGACATCCCAATCGAAGGGGAACCTTCTTGTCGTGGGTGGCCACTATTTTGTGCTGGGTGTGGGTGTGGTCGGGTTTGCGATTTGCCACTGTGACCATTTGTACCATTTTGTCTTGGGTGGTGCGTCCGGTGGTCTTTATTTGGCGATGGTAGCGTGCTCTGGTAGCGGATGAGCATTCCGACCACTTATGCGAGGCGGTCCGTCTTCTTATTGTGTTGGCACCCATTGTCTTCATTTCCATTATGGAAGCGATGTTAGGGTAGGTAGTTGACGACATGGTTGCCAAACCTTGGCATGTATCCCCTATGTATCGATCTTCATAGTCCATGTCTTTAATCTTTGGCCTTTCGTGTCATTAGTATGGTTGTCTCTAGTTTGTACTTGTGCCTGACTTGGCTTATCCGTTGATGAGGCTTGATTACTAACGGCATTGTGGGTTTCCCAAACAGGTTCATGCCTGTTTTAACTTTGGGTATCTAGGGGTTGCTTTCTCATTAGACGAGATTATCGTTCAATCTTGAAATAGTTCAATCCGTCGGATGGCTTTCTGTGAAAAGGGCAGGTCAGCCTAAGTGTGGACACAGACGACCCTTTCTGAACAATAGATTCATGGCAGGCAAAAGATTGTGTTACCCTTCATTCAATTTCTCCTTTCAACGAGATAAAAGGGGAATACATCCTTAGTGAGAAAAAGGAGAGTTGCTACTACTGGATAAGACATTTCCCAACAAGGGTCTACACACATAGCTTGCTCATGGTGATGGTGGAGGCGAGAGTGGATCGAACTCCAGTGGAGGCTTCCTGCGGATCCTGGTCAAATTGTGGCCTTGGATGCGGCGGACTATCTCGGATGCTTGCAAGAGTTGTATGGTAGTGTACTCCAGAGATAAGCACTGGTAGAGGGCTTCTAGATCGGCATACCGATCTCGAAGTTCATCCAGTTCTTCGAGGGCCTGCTCATAGGCGTTCTCAGTGGTGCAGGCTAGCTTGGAGAGGAGAGTGCACCTGCTCCCTTTGAGTTGTCCAGTCGAGCGGAGGCGGCACCGGTTGTCGTCTTCTTCGCGATAGGGGTGGAGACCAAAGCTGTCGGCTACACCCAAGGGGACGCAAATCTTGCAAAGCCGTAGGAGGGCCTCACGAAACACATCCTTGATGGCAGCTTCAGAGGTGATTCGAGGATGGCGAGTCTGGAAAGCGACCACTTCATCTCCTTGGAAGTGGAGGAAGACTTTCACCTTCCAGCTCTTCTGGGATCCCTGGACGATTTGCTCGCCACAGTAGACGGGCTCCTCAAAGAAATCGAGTTGCCGGAGTAGGTGGCCTAGTTGTTCGGCATACCCGTTAGGGTTTTCCATGGCATGCCCCTCCATGGTTACGGGTGGGTTTTCCATGGGCTAGGGTTTCTGGCTAGCTTAGACCAAAAGAAGGGTGCCCTTTATCGTGGTTGCTTGGGGTTCCTTTTGTAGGCACCATCTTTCGGTGGCTCCTGTTATGGGGTCAGCATCTCCAGTGTTTGTGCTTCTCACGGTAAGTCCTGTTCCACTTACTGGTGGTGGACATTATCTTGTCATGTATTCCCGAGGACTGGTGGTCATGGTTCTTGTCAGCCTTGGTTTGATGGGTCTTAAGGCGATTACATGCCCATAAAACTGGATTATCTTATGGCTGGGCATTTTGCTGCAGAGTCGGTCCTTAGAGTGTCCAATGAAAATTTCTTGTTCTTCCTGTCATGGGCATGGTTACTTCGGGTCCTTAATGAGTCGTCTAGGGCCGCTTGTTGATGAGGGCTTGAATACTGATTTTATTATTAGTTCCTCGCCGTGCTTACATCGCTTCTTGCTCGGGTAACGGGGGTCGCTTCTTTCTGTTAGGTGTGCTTATTAACCAAAATTTGGAATAACCCATACTGACAACAACGGGCTTCCCAGAGGAAGGCGTGATGATCTAGCTACGAACAGAATGTTCAGCTGCAAACCATGAACTTATGACGGACCAACGGCTTCATTCCATTCATAACAGGATACAGGGGTACAACTCCAGGGGTGGGGTACAATTCAAGGGAAAGGGAAAAGGAACTACTATGCTTAACAGTGCAAAGCCTAATAGAGGTTTGCACACCTAACGGTACTCATGGCGATGGCGCAGGGGAGACTGGATCCATCCCTAGGGGAGACTTCTCGCGTTTCCTGCTCATCTCACCGGCTTTCATCATACTGGCCGCCACATTCGCCTGTGCAAGCAGTGCAGAGGTGTTCCTGTGGGTCAGCCGCTGGTAACGGGCTTCCAGGTCTGTGTACTGGTCTCGAAGCTCGTCCAGCTCCTCGAGTGCCTGCTCATAGGCATTCTCGACAGTGCAGGCTAACTCGGAGAGGAGAGCGCACCGGGTTCCTTGGTCTTGTCTGGTCACGCGGAGGTGGTACCGGTTGTCATCTTCGGTGTGGAATGGGTGCAAGCCATAGTCATTGACTATACCCAAAGGGGCGGAGATCTTGCAAAACCGATAGAGGGTTTCAGGAAGCACATCCTGGAAGGCAGCTTCAGGGGTGATCCGGGGATGACGTGTCTGGAAGGAGATCGTCGTTCCTTCTCCTTCTCCCTGAAAGGGAAGAAAGATCTTCATCTTCCAGTACTTCCGGGATCTCCGGACGATCTGCTCACTATGGTAGATGGGTTTAGTGAAACCACCTAGCTGCCGAAGTATGCACTCCAGCTGTTTGGCATATGCATTGGGGTTGTCCTGAGGTGGACAATCTGTGGTTACCATGGGGTCACTTTGAGGGGGGTTCTCTGTGGTTGCCATGGGGTTGTTCGGAGGGAGACTCCCTGTGGTTACCATGGGGTCTGCCATGGGGCTAGGGGTTTTTTTTTCTGGCTAGCTTGGTTCAAAAGAAGGGAGAGGAGTGATGCATTTCCTTGGGGTAGCCTGGGGCTCCCTTTATAGGCATCGACCACTGGGCTACTGTGATGGGGTCAACAACTCCAGTGCTCGTGTGTCCCGGGGGTGGCCTGTTTCAATTACTGGCGACGAGCAGTATGCTACTGTGGATCCTGTCAATCGAGGCTCCTGTTGTTTTCCTGTGGGTGCTGTTGGAATACGACGGTTCCCGGGTCTTTCGGAGTCCTTGGACGGTCGGTACTGTTTGGGTCGCCATCCTTGTGGTCGAAGCTTTCCGATGAGGTCGCATTCCTATCTTCGTAGGTTGCCGAATTCCCAAGGTGGTTTTGTTGTGGTCGGCTTACTATGGCTAGACCGGGTGAGGTCTTAACTTAACACTTGTCGATCCTAATTGTACTCATGTTGGTGATTATCCTTCATCCTGACAACACCGGTATTTGGAAGATTAGGGAGGAATGAGAAAGTCCATCGGAAAGAAAGAAATAGAGTTTTCTAAGAAAGGGCTGCTTAATGGGAAGTTTTAATTGTTCAGGTGATGTGTATCATATACTTGGTGAGCACACAAGCGAGGGGGGGGTGAGTAGTTAACTGCCTAAGAGCTACTACACAACAAGAAAATCAATGCACAAAACGATGGGTTGCCACCCCATACTGCGATAACTCACAATAGGAGGCGGCTTATACACAATACAACGTCTACGACACACATCTATGGGTATTTAGTCAGATCGGTTAGTGGTTCATGTGGTCCTAATAAACCAGCTATCTCTTCAACCTTAATTCTTATAATCTGTATAGGAGTATTTGAAATTAAAGCGGTGAGTAGAGGTTGGATAAAATGCATTTTCAAAATTACTCGAGAAAGAGGAGTAGTAAGAACCCATGGCTTTATCAAAATAGTTTTTGCAAATATATAGCTTGAGGGTAATAGGCTGCACTAAACCAGTCCTAGGTTTTAACGGTGGTTACAAGGGTCCTTAGGTCCTGCAGTCGTCTTGCTCTGATACCAACCCTGTGTGCCCCCGGTTTTGTATACCGGGAACCCCATGTGTATTACAATACCATTCCCTGGATCAGTAGATGGTACACACATGGCACAGTTGTATATCTCAAGCTGACATCGTCTTACAGGTCTTACAATATATTAATAATACAAGGGTAGCCCCAAATGGAACCCGAATAGACCAAGCATGGTCGACAGCAACACAAAATACCAAAACAACTAAATGAAGTAGCGGAAGCGAAGCAGCGGCGGTCCATCTTATCCCACACGCATCGACTGGTGAACCTAGGTCCCAATTCCACCGTCCTCGGTAACTCCTTGCCAGCATAGCACATGTACAGGTCGACACCAACACCTTTCTAAAAGATGTAAATAAGCAAGAGTGAGTACCAACCGTAGTCAGCAAGCCACCACTACAGAATGCATATAATGTTCATAGGGGTTCAAGGATGGCTTGGTTTATTTGCACAAAGCTAGTTTTCACAAATTATTTCACAAACCTATGCCATAACAGTTTTAACTGAAAACCACGTTAAGTTGAAGTTACCATTAACCTGCGAGGGTTCATCCACCTTCCCCAAGCCTCGCTTGGTCCGGTTTACCCTCGCATCCAATTTCCACAGTTTTAACCACTACGACCTTTTTGCACATCAGGCAAGGTCACGCCTTCCATACCCATCATATTTTAGCAATATTACAAATTGACAAGGCTAGTCAAGAGTGATGCAAGTCCCGGCGCTCATTAACCGCGAGCACGGCTATTCGAATAGTTTAATTTACTCACACTGCAGTGGATGTACGCTTTTAATCCCACACTCCCTGACGCACCCAACACATGAGACTTGTCACGGCCCGGTTTTTCAGTTACCCTCGCATGGCGGCACCCGCTCCAAGGACTATGAATCCCCATTGCACCCCCGGCGCCACATTCCTACCTCGAGCCGGTTGTGAGGGGAGTCCTGGCGCTCCCGAGATTGAAGATTACATCATACATATATAAAGCTTGATGTCATTAAACCACACACTTCCACATTTCCATACCGATATCCAGAACCTACCACGTCTGGGGTGCCACCCCACGAGAATAACCTAGTCCACCGGGTCTAACCCCACTCAAGAAGTGTGGTCGTACTCAGTTCGTTTCCTGCTTAGCTTCTTGACTCGGTACTTAACTGACCAGGGTCGGCGGCTTACCGTTCCCAGAACCACCCATATTCTATCCGTGCCGCCCCAGTCGAAATCACTTTTGTTTAATTAAGTTTTTGGGTTTTCGCAAAGGTTTTCATGCTGTGGGTGGCGCTTATGTCTCCACCCGATCTCTATCAATCACTCCCATCGAGTGATCAGTGTAACCACATCCACATATCCCACATATGGAGTGTATAACATCTATGTAGGCAGGGCTAAGCAGGGAGTAAATAATCACGCGTAAAGTAATATACTCAGGTAACAAAAGTGTGTAAATACATAAGGATAAACAATATCAAAGGTAAGGCTTTAAGCAAATGTAGGTACGCGTTTTATAATTAGCATGCAATTTTATTTGTAATCAACACATTTATAAAAATAGGATCAACATGTTCGAGGAAGGGGGCGTAGTGACTTGCCTTGCTCAATTGGGGGTTCGTTCTTGATTAGCTGAGTTTCCTCCTCGCAGATGTACCCTGTCCGGTTGAATACTAACGTCACAAACTACTCGCTAACACAAAAGAGCCAAAAATTCTAGAACAATCAAAAATAACCAACTAGTGCCATTGCGTAGATCTTGATTTTAGAAAGATTTTGACGAAAGTTTCGTTCAAATCCGACTTAAAACGAGAGAGATATGGAATTCGAAAGATTCAAAAAGTTTTAAAACAAAGAAAAGGGAAAGGTCTGACGGGTGGAACCGCCCTTAACTCCTCACGTACAGGTTTTGTTTTTAAAAGAGTGTGCGCATGGTGAGGTGAAGGGCTTGGGCGAGCTACAAGCGTGCATGCATATGCATACACACGTACAGCCAGCTAGCTGTGTGGCACATGCATGGCCGGCGGCACAGCGGCGGTCGCTGCGGAGAGCAACCGCGTAGGGAACGGGTATGGTGTTGTGCCTCACAACGTCACCGTGCCGCGGCAACAACGGCGGTAAGGAAACAAAAGCAAGAGGAAGAGCAGGAGAGGAGCTCACCTTGCGGCAGCCGGGTAGCGGCACACCGAGCGGTGGTCCTCACACGAAACTACGGTCGTCGATGTACAGCCTGGGGACAGTCGGCCCGCGGATCGTCCTCGCACACCACGTGTTCGATCGGTGGCAACAAACGAACACACAGCGTTAAGGAATAAATGTTAGCGGGTTAGTGCAGGTTAGGGGTTAGGGGTTAGCGAGTTAGAGGTCAGCGGGTTAGTGAGTTAAAGGTCAGCGGGTTAGTGAGTTAGAAGTCAGCGGGTTAGTGAGTCAATGGGTCAAATGTTAAATGTTAGAGGTTAGCCGTTCAATAAGTTAGTCGTTCTCGGGGTTCAGATGACGGCGCGGCGCACGGCGACGTCGTTGCCGGAAGTAGTACCGGGGAGGAGCATTAGATTTTATCTTTTTATTACTTAACCCAACAGGAATGAATGGCTTGGGGAGGCAAGATGGACTTCAATAGAGGGGGTTGGGTGCGTAGAGGGATATATGTTAGACTTTGGTGAGGAGGATGGCTTGTTGGTGGACTTCGGCCCGAAGAACAAGAGGGATGTAAGTTGGACTTGTGGATAGGTTGTAAGGCTGTTTGGCCCAATGAGGTAGGGGGAGGCGTTGTAGACTTCTTGGCGGACTTTATGGGCTTCGGCCCGACAAAGAAGAGGGACGCGATATGGACTTTTGTAAAAGATTTCATGGACTCGGCCCGATGGAAGAGGAGGGAGGTGTTATAGACTTCCTAGTTGGGTAGCCCAAAGAAGAGGGACCTGATTTAAACTTCTTCAAAGGTTGGGGGCCACGGAGAGAGATAGTGGGGCCCACCGGCGGGTCCCACCTCTTTTATTTTATTTTCTTCTTTCCTTTTTTTTTTTTTTCTCTCCTTATCCTTTCCTTCTCTTTCCTTCTTCCTTTCTCTCTCTCTCCTTTCTCTTCTCTGCTGCTGCTTCCTGGAGGAGAGGAGGGGGCCGCGGGAGGGGCGACGGCTTGGGAAGACGGCCGGCCGGGCGACGGCGCGGCACAGCCGACGGAGTGGCGCCGGCGCGCGGCCAGGGATGGCGCCGGCCGTAGGCGGCGCGCGCGGCAGCAGGCGCGGCGCGGCGCGCGGCAGCAGGCGCGGCGCGGCGCGTGGCACGGCGCACGGGTGCGGGCGCGGCGGCGCGACGCACAGGCGGCGTGGCGGCTGCGGCCATGGCTGGCCTCGGCCGGGAGGGCGGCACGCGGCAGCGCGTGCGGCGGCTGGGGCACACGGGGCGGCGACGCGCGGCAGCGCCGCGGGGAAGGGGCGCCTGCGCGGCGCGACGTGGCGAGCCCGGCTGGGGTCGCGCCGGCCGGGGTGGCGGCGCTTCGGCACGGCCCGGGGCGGCACAGCCGGGAGGCAGCGCGCCGGGGCTCGTGGCCGGGCAGGAAGAGGCCGGGGGCGGTGGCGCGAGGCACGGCCGGGAGGTGGCGCGCCGAGCAGGAGCGGCAGCGCGCGACCGGGGTAGGTTGGCGCCGGCTCGGGGAGGGCGCAGGCCGGGCGTGGAGGTGCGCGCGTCGCGGTAGAGGCGGCGCTGGCCGAGGTGGAGGGGGCGCGTGACGCAGAGCGGCAGTGCACGGCAAGAAGGCGGCCGATCGGACGACAACGGTGTCCGGCCCATCGGTGTGATGGCAACAGTGAGCGAAAAAGGGCGGCTTTTATAGCCGTCGCAGCCGGCGGACGGCGACAAGGGCGGCTCGGCCGAGCGGGGCCGACGGTCCTGTTGGGCGGTCGCAGAGCGAGGACAGTGGCCGGTGCTGCATGGGTGAGCTCGGTTCACACCTTTCGGCGTCGACGAGTGACACCGGCAAGCTCGTTACGGTGCCATGGCGCACTGGACCGTGTGCAGACATGGTCGTATGCTTGGCGGAGAAGGCGGCGACGGTGCCTAACCATGCTTAGTGTACAGTGCAAGACGGTGCCTAATCTCCGATTTGCAGGGACGGTGCCTAACCATTGTTTTGTAGGGAGCTCAGGAAATAAAGAGCCGAAGGACGTGTGCATGTATGCATGCTGGGAGAGTAATAGAGTTTGCTTGTTGTTGTTCTGTGTATACAGGGAGGTAGATGAGTATTTTGGCTTGCAATGAATGGAGTGAGTAGAAAGCAAAATAATTTAGAACTGGTAAAAATTGGACGAGCGATTTAGGACGCATTTCGGATTCCAAAATCCAAACACGAAGATTTTATTTGGAGAAAAGATGACTGGAGGAAAAACTCGGCTTCTGTAGGTTCCATCGGTTCACGATTAAATTCGACGAGAGAAATGGCCATCGAATTTTGATATGTATCTGCACAAAAATATTTGTTGGCGGTAGGATTCCGGAACAAATATTGCTAGGATCTCCGGATGGAAGGAAAATTATTTGGAAAGATATTTTGGAGGGAAAAGAAATGTGAGTCTACAAGGAAAGAATTAATTGAGATCTTTGGCACAAATTCTAGACACACACAAATAAACAATTAACAAGGAAACTAAAATTATGCCTAGGACTAGACTTTGTCTGAGGAGGTCATATCTTTGAAAATAGACTATTAGGAATTTATATTTCGCAATTAAGGTTTCTAGTAAATATTTTACCAATAGACATT
>BDMV01000005.1:24119370-24130797 GCA_008326285.1 Oryza officinalis
ACTCAAGTTTTACCCAGGTGATCAATTTTAAGGTTTGAGGGGAGTCCCGGTATTCGTACATGAGGTACGGATACCGAGGCATCACCTGGGGGGGTGACAAGGGTGTTGGGGGTATTCAATAAACAAGGAAGGTGAATGCAGCAAATGGGTAGGGCCTGCCGGTTGTATTGCAAACCGAGGCCAAGTGCCAAGTGTAGCCTAAGTAATGCATAGTTTGCGAAATTAAAATACTTAATTTAAATTATAGGTTCAATTGATCAAAGGTGACTTGCCTTGCTCGAGATCTTGAGCTTCTTCCTCGAAATCCGCGCACTGCGGGTCTTCGGGCTCCGAGACTACACGCGAAACGAGACGACTCAACAAAGCGATAAAAGAAGCCCTATTAATGACCACTAAGCGTGCCATTAGGTAGATCTCGATTTTACGGATTTACAGGAGGTGGAACGGAGTCAATCGGACGAACGGTTGAAAAGATAGGAATTTCCGAAGATGAAAGGATTTTCTAGAATAAAGAAAAGGAATTATTAATTAATTAATAATTCCCTGGAAAAGGAAAGAAGGAGGGGCTGAAATTGGACATTATTTTGGGCGGCTAAGGTGTGAGCCCCCGGTTTTGTATACCGGGAACCCCATGTGTATTACAATACCATTCCCTGGATCAGTAGATGGTACACACATGACACAGCTGTATATCTCAAGCTGACATCGTCGTACAGGTCTTACAATATATTAATAATACAAGGGTAGCCCAAATGGAACCCGAATAGACCAAGCATGGTCGATAGCAACACAAAATACCAAAACAACTAAATGAAGTAGCGGAAGTGAAGCAGCGGCGGTCCATCTTATCCCACACGCATTGACTGGTGAACCTAGGTCCCTATTCCACCGTCCTCGGTAACTCCTTGCCAGCATAGCACATGTACAGGTCGACACCAACACCTTTCTAAAAGATGTAAATAAGTAAGAGTGAGTACCAACCGTACTCAGCAAGCCACCACTACAGAATGCATATAATGTTCATAGGGGTTCAAGGATGGCTTGGTTTATTTGCATAAAGCTAGTTTTCACAAATCATTTCACAAACCTATGCCACAACAGTTTTAACTGAAAACCACGTTAAGTTGAAATTATCATTAACCTGCGAGGGTTCATCCACCTTCCCCAAGCCTTGCTTGGTCCGGTTTACCCTCGCATCCAATTTCCACAATTTTAACCACTATGACCTTTTTGCAACTCAGGCAAGGTCACACCTTCCACACCCATCATATGTTAAGCAATATTACAAATTGACGAGGCTAGTCAAGAGTAATGCAAGTCCCGGCGCTCATTAACCGCGAGCACGGCTATTCGAATAGTTTAGTTTACTCACACTGCAGTGGATGTACGCTTTTAATCCCACACTCCGTGACGCACCCAACACATGAGACTTGTCACGGCCCGGTTTTTCAGTTACCCTCGCATGGCGGCACCCGCTCCAAGGACTATGAATCCCCATTGCACCCCCGGCGCCACATTCCTACCTCGAGCCGGTTGTGAGGGGAGTCCTGGCGATCCCGAGATTGAAGGTTACATCATACATATATAAAGCTTGACGTCATTAAACCACACACTTCCACATTTCCATACCGATATCCAGAACCTACCATGTCTGGGGTGCCACCCCACGAGAATAACCTAGTCCACCGGGTCTAACCCCACTCAAGAAGTGTGGTCGTACTCGGTTCGTTTCCTGCTTAGCTTCTTGACTCGGTCCTTAACTGACCAGGGTCGGCGGCTTACCATTCCCAGAACCACCCATATGCTATCCGTGCCGCCCCAGTCGAAATCACTTTTGTTTAATTAAGTTTTTGGGTTTTCACAAAGGTTTTCATGCTGTGGGTGGCGCTTATGTCTCCACCCGATCTCTATCAATCACTCCCATTGAGTGATCAGTGTAACCAAATCCACATATCCCACATATGGAGTGTATAACGTCTATGTAAGCAGGGCTAAGCAGTGAGTAAATAATCACGCGTAAAGTAATATACTCAGGTAACAAAGGTGTGTAAATACATAAGGATAAACAATATCAAAGGTAAAGCTGTAAGCAAATGTAGGTACGCGTTTTATAATTAGCATGCAATTTTATTTGCAATCAACACATTTATAAAAATAGGATCAACATGTTCGAGGAAGGGGGCGTAGTGACTTGCCTTGCTCAATTGGGGGTTCGTTCTCGATTAGCTCAGTTTCCTCCTCGCAGATGTACCCTGTCCGGTTGAATACTAACGTCACAAACTACTCGCTAACACAAAAAGAGCCAAAAATTCTAGAACAATCAAAAATAACCAAACTAGTGCCATTGCGTAGATCTTGATTTTAGAAAGATTTTGACGAAAGTTTCGTTCAAATCCGACTTAAAACGAGGGAGATATGGAATTCGAAAGATTGAAAAAGTTTTAAAACAAAGAAAAGGGAAAGGTCTGACGGGTGGAACCGCCCTTAACTCCTCACGTACAGGTTTTGTTTTTAAAAGAGTGTGCGCATGGTGAGGTGAAGGGCTTGGGCGAGCTACAAGCATGCATGCATATGCATACACACGGCTAGCTAGCTGCATGCATGTGAGCTGCTTGCATGCATGCACACGTACAGCCAGCTAGCTGTGTGGCGCATGCATGGCCGGCGGCACAGCGGTGATCGCTGCGGAGGGCAACCGCGTAGGAAACGGGTACGGTGTTGCGCCTCACAACGTTACCGTGCCGCGGCAACAACGGCGGTAAGGAAACAAAGGCACGAGGAAGAGCAGGAGAGGAGCTCACCTTGCGACAGCCGGGTAGCGGCACACCGAGCGGTGATCCTCACACGAAACTACGGTCGTCGATGTACAGCCTGGGGACAGTCGGCCCGTGGATCGTCCTCGCACACCACGTGTTCGATCGGTGGCAACAAATGAAAACACAGCGTTAAGGAATAAATGTTAGCGGGTTAGTGCAGGTTAGGGGTTAGGGGTTAGCGAGTTAGAGGTCAGCGGGTTAGTGAGTTAGAAGTCAGCGGGTTAGTGAGTCAATGGGTCAAATGTTAGATGTTAGAGGTTAACCGTCCAATAAGTTAGTCGTTCTCGGGGTTCAGATGACGGCGCGGCGCACGGCGACGTCGTTGCCGGGAGTAGTACCGGGGAGGAGCATTAGATTTTATCTTTTTATTGCCGACCCAACAGGAATGAATGGCTTGGGGAGGCAAGATGGACTTCAATAGAGGGGGTTGGGTGAGTAGAGGGATATATGTTAGACTTTGGTGAGGTGGGAGGCTGTTGGTGGGCTTTAGCCTGAAATTTGGAGAAAAGGATGACATATAGACTTTTGGCAGGGGATTGATCTTTTGGGCTCAGCCCGACAAAGGATGAGGGACGCCATATAGACTTTGTAGTCGGCAGCCCAATGGACGCAGAGGGACGTTTGGTAAACTTTTTGGGAGGCTTTATGGGCTTTGCCCGACAACGAGAGGGAGGTGATACAGACTTTTTCAAAGTATGGGTCAAGATGGGGCCCACGGGTGGAGAATCAAACGTGGGTCCCACTTCTTTTTCTCTTTTTTTTTTTTCTTTTTTTTCTTTTCTTTTTTTTTTCTTCCCTTCTCCTCCTTATCTCTTTCTTCTCTCTGTCTCATCCCTTCTTTCTCTTGCTCTTGCTTCCAGAGGAGAGGAGGGTGCCGCGGGAGGGCCGATGGCTGGGGGAGGCGGCCGGCCGGGGCACGGGGCGACGGCGGCGTTGCGGCGCGGGCGCGCGGGCGCGCGGGCGCGGCCCGGCAAGCGGCGGCGCGGAGGCCGGGCGGTGCGGCGCGCTGGCGGCGCGGTCGGGGACGGCGCAGGGCGGCGTGAGATGGCGCACGGCGCGGCCTTGGGCGCGTGCGCCAGCCACGGCTGGGAGGCGGCGTCGACAGGGGCGGCGGCTGGGGAGGCGGGGCGGCGGTGGCGCGGCGCGGTGGTGCGGCATGGCGGCTGCGGCCGGCAGGGTGTGGCTGCGGCCAGGAGGCCGGGGCGGCTGCGGTGTGGCACGGCGAGCCCGGCTGGGAGCGGCTTGGCGCGCGGCACGGCAAGGCCGGCAGCGCGCGGCGCGGGCGCGGCTGGGAGGCCGGGGCGGCGGCCGGGCTGGAGAAGGCTGGTGGCGCGGCCGGGCAGCGGGGCGCTGGCTCCGGCTCGGGCAGCGGCCGCGGCTGCGGCGCGACGCGGCGAGGACGATGGGTGCGGCTGGCGCGGCGTTGGCCGGGCACGCTGCTTGGCGCGAGTTGGTGCAGCGGTGCGGCAACCTCAGCCGGGGTAGTGCCGGCCGGGGCGACTCGCGTTCGTCGGTGTGATGGCGACAGTGAGCGAAATAGGGCGGTTTTTATAGCCGTCGCAGCCGGCGGACAGCGACAAGCTTGCTCGGCCGAGTGGGGCCGACGGTCCTGTGGGGCGGTCGTCGTCGACAGGGAGTCATCGCAGAGCGAGGATGGGACTGCTGCAGGACGGCGTGGACGCGGCGTACGCGTTCGGTGTGGACTTTGCTCACTGTGTTGCCGGTGTTTTGGGGGAAAGCCTCGGTGGACTGGAAGCTCGGTGCAGGGGGGGAGCCGTGGGGCTCGGTGCTTGCAGACATTCCGTCGAACACCTGGCGTGCGAGCTGGCTGAGGAAGAGGGACAACAAACAGACTTGTTTTGCTGGGCAGGCCTTGGGCCAGGGGAAGGGAAGAGTACTAGGCTGGCCTAGAGGAAGATGGGCTGGCCCAATAAGGAGAGGGAGGGAGAAAAGAGTTGGGCCGAACAGGAAAGAGTCCAAAGGAATAGGATGTTTTGTAATTTTGTAGGAATTTGGATTTATGGAATTTGAATGAGATTAAATTCCAAAATTGTAAAGGGACTGTATAAATGGACATTTAATTTTGAGTTTGAATTACAATTGGACTGTTAAGTGAGCTCTTGGATTTAATCTGGCATTTAGATGGGCAAGGATCAGACTTAGAGATTTCCCCGAATTTAATCGGATGGATGGACCGCGTTACCGAATCAACGTTCGATATACGAATTCATCGGTAGTCCTAGGATTCCGAGGAAGGGACTAAATTAGGGAATTTTGAATAAAATGATTTATGAGGAAAAAGGATTCGAACAGAGAAAATTTCGATTAAATAGAGTTGGGTTTAATATTCAATTGTGGTAGTCGAGGATGTCAAGGAGGGACGTGACATTTCGATAATTGACAATAGCTCTCGAGACTTTGATTAGAGAACCGCAATTACCAGAATAGATGGATGGTCGAGAAGACAAAGGAGGGATATTACCCCGAGAGGTGTTCAATTCAGGAAGAGGATCGATTTACGAAATTCGAACACTAAGGAATTCAATGCATGGCAAGAATTTAGGTTCTCAAGGATGGATTTAATCGAGATCTTTGGCACAGATTCTAGACACACACAAATAAACAATTAACAAGCAAACTAAAATTATGCTTAGGACTAGACTTTGTCTGAGGAGGTCATATCTTTGAAAATAGCCTATTAGGAATTTATATTTCGCAATTAAGGTTTCTAGTAAATACTTTACCAATAGACATTATTTTGCAAATAATTTACAAAAGCTTATCACTCTATATAAAGGTTCATACAAAATAATCAAAGCTATTTCTTTAGTGGAACAGTATTTGTTTTAATAAATTATCCCTTAATGGGTTTTATCCAAAATGGTGATACATATAGATATATAGCTTTATTTATAAAGTAAATATGCCCGAGGGTTTTTGTTTTTCGAAAATAATTGGCATATGCAAATCATAGTTCCTTGAATAAATAATTATTTGAAATAAAATACCGACATATCCTCAGACGTTCGTCTATTAGCCCAC
Organism: Oryza officinalis; assembly: GCA_008326285.1. Taxonomy (NCBI): domain Eukaryota; kingdom Viridiplantae; phylum Streptophyta; class Magnoliopsida; order Poales; family Poaceae; genus Oryza; species Oryza officinalis. The sequence goes on from BDMV01000005.1 coordinate 24,125,229, forward strand.
GTATAAACAAAAAACGACAGATCGAATTAAATTAATTCAGGCATGAATGTATTTTGAAAAAGATTTTTTTGGTTATTCTGAAGTTTTAATTCCGTATTCCAAAGTCGAAATATTCAGGATGTTACATAAGGGCAGCCCAAAAGAATAGAACGGGCGCGGCCGAATTAATTGGGCCGGCGGCCCGAAGGGGATCGGCCCTAGGCCGATCGGCGCGGAAGAGAGGTAGGCCGATGGGCCTAACGGCCGATGGGCCGGAAGCCGATAGCCGGGGCTGAGCAGGCCGGCGCTTGAGGGCGCGGCCCACGAGCGAAAGGCCGAGTGGCCGAGGGGGGGTCCAAAGGCCGACGGCCCGAGGCCGATCGGACTGAGGCCGACAAGAGGCCGAGGGGGCCGAGCCGGTCCAAAGGCCGACGGCCCGAGGCCGATCGGGGAGGGAGGCCGACGCGGGACCGTTGACCGGTCTCCCGTGGGGCCCTGGGACGGTGGACGTGGCGCCCACGTGGACTCCACGTCGGACCGAGAGGGGGAGGGCGCATCGGACGGCCGGCGACGAGTGCGGGCTCCGGCGGGGCGACGAGCCGGAGCGGGCGGGCGGCGGGCACCGGCGGCGGGAGGAGATGAAGCGGGGTCGGCTCGCCGGCGAGGATTGAAGAGAGAGGGTGCGGTGACGGCCGACGACGGCGTCACGCGACGGCGGCCATGGCCGCACGGCGACGGAGCTAGGGAGAAGGATGGCGGCACAACGGCGGCGCCCGGGGGAGAACTACGGCGCTATCCTACGCGCTACGCCGAGAAAAAGAGAAAAGGTGGAGGGGAGAGAGGGGTTTACCGCGGCGGGACGGCAAGCCGGGGAAGAAGACGATGCGGGCGCGGCGCGGCTCCGGGCCGGGGAAGAGGGCGGCGGAGATGGCGCCCGGAGCTCCTTCGGGCGCCCTCGGCTGCGGCGGCGGCGGACGGCAAGGGCGGCGGCGGCAGCGAGGCGGAGCGGAGCGGGCTCGGGTGGAAGCGGCAATGGCGGCCCGGCGGAGGGGGGGGAGTTTTGTAGGGCGGCTAGGTCGGTTTGGGGGCGGGGGAATGTCGGTTTGGCGCGGCGAGGGGACCGCGCGGGCGCTCCCCGCGCTAGCAGCCAAGCGCGGCAGCGGGTGACGTCGGCGGCGGTCGGCGGCCGAGAGAGAAGAAGAAAAAAAGAAAAAGAGGAGGGAGGAAAGGGGAGCCGGTCCCTTGCCGAGAAGGGAAAGGGCACGGAGAAAGAGAGAAGATGCGGCTCTCCGAGGCGGCACGCGCGCGCAGAGGCGGCGGGGCCGGGCGGACCAGTGGCGGGCTGCGGCGACGGAACGGCGCCGGCGGAATCCGTTGGGGAGAAGAGAGAGAGAAAAAAAAGAAGGACGGCGCGACTGGGGGCGACGCGGCTCGGGCGCGGACCGGGCCGAGCGGCCTGGCGCGGCCCAGCGGGGGAAGGTGGCGGCCGGGCAGGCGGCTGGGCCGAGGCGGCCCAAGAAGGAGAGAGAGCTGGGCCGGGGCGGCCCAGGAAAAGAAGAGGAGAGAGGGAGCGGCCGAGAGGGGCTGGGCCAGGGGGGCGGCCCAGGGAAAGAAGAGGGAGAATAGGCCGGGAAGAATCCGGCCCGAGGGCAGGGGGGTCAACCAGACTTTTTCTGAGGGTTTGGTTTTGGGAGGATTAGGGCTCGGATTTGAAATCCGATTTCGCGGTTTTCTCCGGGATTGAAGAGAGAGGGAAGACACGAGACCTTGGCACACGACAAGACTCAACCGAAGAGCAAACTTTCGCAAATAGGGTTTTTAGCAGATTAGTTTTCCCGCTAACGCCGCGACAAAACGGGCGTTACAAACCAACCCCCCTAACAAGAATCTCGTCCCCGAGATTCAGCGCCTAAGGGAGCAGCTCCGGGAACTGGGCACGGAGAAGATCTTCGCGTTCCCAAGTTGCTTCATCCTCTGAGTGGTTGCTCCACTGCACCTTGTAGAACTTAACGGTCTTTCTTCGAGTCTGACGTTCAACCTTTTCAAGGACTCTGATTGGTCTCTCTTTGTAGGTTAGGTTCTTTTCCAGTTCTATGCTTCCCAAGGGGACTTGTTCCTCTGGTACAAGAAGACATTTCTTTAACTGGGACACATGGAACACGTTGTGCACATCGGTCAGTCCTTCTGGCAGTTCGAGCTGGTAGGCAACTTCGCCGCGTCTGGCGGTGATGAGGTAGGGACCGATATAGCGAGGGGCTAACTTGCCGGACATTCCAAACCTCTTTAGACCACGGAGTGGAGACACTCGCAGGTACACGTGATCTCCCACTGCAAACTCGAGATCACGTCTCCGATTATCTGCATAGCTTTTCTGTCGGGTCTGAGCTGTTTTCAGGCGGTCTCGAATCAACTTGACTTGCTTTTCAGCTTCCTTTAGAACGTCAGGTCCAAACACTTGCGCTTCGCCTACCTCGTTCCAACACAACGGGGTGCGACACTTTCGTCCAAACAGGGCTTCATTTGGGGACATCTGGATACTGGATTGGTAACTGTTGTTGTAGGAGAACTCAGCGTAGGGGAGACAACGATCCCATGTGCCTTCGAAGTCCAAGGCACACGCTCGAAGCATGTCCTCCAGGATCTGGTTAACTCGTTCTGTCTGCCCATCTGTCTGCGGGTGGTAGGCAGTACTGAAATTTAAGTTGGTACCCATTGCCTCGTGTAACTGTTGCCAGAATCTTGAGGTAAACTGAGTGCCTCGATCCGACACAATCTTCTTTGGGCAACCGTATCGGCAAACCACGTGGGTCATGTACAGGTCTGCCAGCTTTTTCCCATCGTAGGTGGTTTTCACTGGTACAAAGTGAGCTGCCTTGGTTAGGCGGTCCACGATCACCCAGATGGAGTCATACCCACTAGGGGTCCTTGGTAAACCGGTAATGAAATCCATACCGATCTCTTCCCATTTCCACTCGGGAATTCGGAGGGGTTGTAACAAACCGGCGGGTTTCTGATGTTCGGCCTTTACTCTTTGGCAGATGTCACATAAGGCTACATACTCTGCAACATCTCGCTTCATTCCAGCCCACCAAAAGTATTCCTTGATGTCTTGGTACATCTTGGTACTCCCTGGATGGATGGAGTACGCTGACTCATGAGCTTCTCTCAGAATGAGGTCCTTTAATTCCTTTTTGGCTGGCACGCAGATGCGGGATCCGAACCAAACAGTATCCTGGTCGTCGATGGTGAAGCCTTTGAGTCTTTTCTTACGGATCTTATCCTTCATTCCTTTCATACCCTCGTCTTCTCGTTGCGCTTCTCGAATTTGAACTTCTAGGGTCGGTTGCACTGTAAGGCTGGCTAGGTTTCCGGTGGGAACCACGGTCACTTTCAACCTCTCGATTTCTCGACACAGGTCATCCTGTGTTGGCCAAACTAGGGCGGTAGCACAGTAGGTCTTGCGACTTAACGCGTCGGCGACCACATTTGCTTTTCCAGGGTGGTAGTGTATACCGAGATTATAATCCTTGATTAATTCCAACCATCTTCTCTGTCTCATGTTCAATTCACTCTGGGTAAAGATGTACTTGAGGCTTTTGTGATCGGTGTAAATCTCACATCTGTTTCCAATCAGGTAGTGACGCCAAATTTTCAGGGCATGAACCACAGCTGCCAATTCCAGGTCATGCGTAGGGTAGTTGACCTCATGGGGCCTGAGTTGTCTTGAAGCGTAGGCCACCACCTTTCGGTCTTGCATTAAGACACATCCTAGACCTTGTCTCGATGCATCACAGAAGATCTCAAAATCCTTTCGGATGTCAGGCAGGGTGAGGACGGGAGCAGTCGTCAATCTTTTCTTGAGTTCTTGAAAACTGCGTTCACATGCTTCCGACCATTCAAACTTCTTTTCCTTCTTTAGGAGTTCCGTCATTGGTCGGGCCAGTTTGGAAAATCCTTCGATGAACCTCCGGTAGTAACCCGCTAAACCGAGGAAACTACGGATCTCAGACACCGTCTTGGGTGCGTTCCAGGCGAGGACGGTCTCAACCTTACTGGGGTCTACTTCAACACCTTTGGTGGAGATGACATGGCCAAGGAAGGCTACTTTATCCAACCAAAACTCACACTTCGAGTACTTGGCAAAGAGTTGGTGTTCACGCAACCTTTCCATTACTTTCCGTAGATGATTTGCATGATCTTGTTCATTTCTTGAGTAAATCAGAATGTCGTCGATGAAGACCACAACGAACTTATCCAAGTAGTCCATGAAAACTTTATTCATCAGGTTCATGAAGAATGCCGGAGCATTGGTGAGTCCGAAAGACATCACGGTGAACTCATACAAGCCATACCGCGTTGAGAAAGCGGTCTTGGGGATATCTTCTGATCTGATTTTGAGCTGGTGATACCCAGATCGTAGGTCGATCTTGGAGAATACTCTGGCTCCTTCCAATTGGTCGAACAAATCGTCAATCCGTGGTAGGGGATACTTATTCTTGATGGTTACTTCGTTCAAGGCTCTATAGTCTATCACCATTCTCTCAGAGCCATCTTTCTTCTTTACTAAGAGCACAGGGGCTCCCCAAGGGGACGAGCTGGGTCGCACGTAACCCTTGTTCTGAAGTTCTTCGATCTGTTTCTTAATTTCTGCCAGTTCGTTGGCTGCCATTCTGTAGGGTCTCTTGGCAATGGGAGCGGTGCCTGGGGCAAGCTCTATGGAGAACTCAATTTCTCGATCCGGTGGCATCCCGGGTAGTTCTTCTGGGAACACATCGGGGTACTCGTTGACTATGGGTACCATTTCCAAGGGAGTGGCTTGCAAACTGTTCAGGGTTGACCGATTTCCGGGAAGGAGGGGAGTGAAACGCACTTGTTTTCCTCCGGGTCCTTGCAAAGTGATGGTCCTATCGGCACAATCAATTTGTCCTTTGTGCTTAGCCAACCAATCCATCCCTAGGATGACATCCAGACCTTGGGAGTCTAGGACTATGGGTTTGGCTGCGAAGCTAACCCCTTCTATCACTAGATCAACCTTGGGGCATAGTTTATCTGCCCTTATATCCCTTCCAGGGGAATGTATTACCATAGGTACTTGTAAATTTTGGGTTTTCCAACCATTTCTTTTCACAAAAGCTTGCGATATGAACGAATGAGAAGCTCCTGAATCAAATAGAACGAGTGCGGGTATGGAGTTGACAGAGAACATACCCATCACCACGTCAGGGGCCTCTTGGGCTGTTTCAGCTTGAATGTGGTTCACTCGACCTCGTCCAAAGTTGTTGGAGGCGCGAGAACCTTGTCCACTTGTCTGAGTGACTGGACGGGACTGTGCAGGTGCTGGCGTCCTGGGGAAGCTAGCATCAGAGCGTCCGGGGTTAGAATTTCCCTGATTCCGAGGACACTGCTTGGCGTAATGTCCCATTTGTTTGCACGTGAAGCACTGCACATTTGCCATTCCTGAGGGCGAATTGAAGGAGGAGACACTGTTCCTTCCGGTGTTGCCACTAGGGGCATGCTGCTGGGGCGACGTAGTAAGGCGGGGCACTGGCGGACGGGGAGTAAAGCCAGGTTGACGACTGACTTGATGGGC
>BDMV01000005.1:24140460-24151489 GCA_008326285.1 Oryza officinalis
TTCCAAATTTCATATCCCAAAGAAAATATTCGAACATCCTATTTCTTTGGGCCACATTTCTCTCTGTTAACCCAACCCATTCCGCAAAACAAGTTCATTTCCACTCCCTCTACCATGGCATTCCTGCTGGGCTTTTTCTGGAAAAAGTCCATGTTACCTCCCCAAGCCCTTTTCATTCCTATTAGGTTGGAAAAGAGAAAAGTCTAATTTTCCCCCATACTATTTTCGGCGACGACGTCGCCGCACGCCGCGCCGCTACGACGAGGCCGCTACGACATCACCGGCTGTCGCCTTCCGCTCCTGTCTCACCGGCGAGCTTGCCATCCATTCCATACGCATCCGGCCCCACCTCGCACCGCCGCGAGCCATGCAGCAAGCTAGTTGTGCATGCGCGTGCATGCAGGCAAGCCAGCCACGAGCAAGCACCATGCAACTAGCTAGCCATGCGTATGCCTGCATGCAAGCAGCTAGTCGAGCCCAAGCTAGCATGCATGCAACAGCCTATGCAGTATACGCGCCAACCCGCGCGGCCGCTGCAACTGCCCCGTCCCTGTCTTCATGGCCATTTAAGACGAGCTCGTGCGGTGAAGCCTATATAAGGGCAACCATAGCCAGTATGCAACCCGTCCCTTTCCATCCTCTTTTCTCCTCCTCCTGGCTTTCTTTCTCTTCAGTCACACCCTTCCGCGCACACGCCGCCATCTCTCCGCTTGCTCCGCCGCGGCCGGTTTCGGCTGGGCCTCAGTTGAGCAAGAGGACGGATAGGCCGCCGCGCCGTCATTTGAACCCGAGAACGACTGACTTATCGAACGGCTAATCCCTAACATCTGACCCGCTGACTTCTAACTCACTAACCCGCTGACTTCTAACTCACTAACCCGCTGACTTCTAACTCGCTGACCCCTGACACCTAACTTGCACTAATCCGCTAACATTTATTCCTTAACGCTGTGTGTTCGTTTGTTGCCGAGCGAACACGTGGTGGGCGAGGACGATCCGCGGGTCGACCGGCCCCAGGCAGTACCTCGACGACCGTAGTTCGTGCGAGGACCGTCGGTCGGTACGCCGCTACCCGGCTGCCGCAAGGTGAGCTCCCCTCCTGCCCTTCCTCTTGCTTTCGTTTCCTTACCGCATTTCTCGTCTACCGTCGCACGGTGGCGTCGTGAGACGTGACACCGTAACCATTCCTTGCGCGACCGTCCTTCGCAGCGATCGCCGCATCACAGCCGGCCGTGCATACGCCATATAGCTAGCGGGCCGAACGTGTGCATGCATGCATGCAAGTAGCCCACATGCATGCAACTAGCTAGTCGTGTGTATGCATATGCATGCATGCAAGCAACCCACATGCATGCAACTAGCTAACCGTGTGTATGCATATGCATGCATGCAAGCAACCCACATGCATGCAACTAGCTAACCGTGTGTATGCATATGCATCCATGCAAGCAACCCACATGCATGCAACTAGCTAGCCGTGTGTATGTATATGCATCCGTCGTTCGGTCGAGCCCCCGGCCGACGTTGTCCTGGCAGTACCGCGTCACGCCCGGCCAATGCCGTGGCCCAGTTCAGGCCGAGCTGCCTCAGCCGACCTCCTCGCTGCCGCGGGCGTCGGCCAAGTCACCGCGCCGACCGGAGCCTCCGCGCCCGCGCGTCGGCCTGCGCCCGGCCACCTCCTGGACACGGGCCTCGGCCACGCCATGCCGACGCGCCGCCGCCACACCGTGTCAGGCCCACTAGTGGGCCCCATATTTTATTCTCTCCCCGCGGGCCCCATTGACCGAAGACTTGGAAAAAGTCTATATCGCCTTCCTCTGCTTTGTCGGCCCGAAGCCCATAAAGCCTTCCAAAAAGTCTACATTGCCTTCCTCTCGTGGTCGGCCTAAGCCCACGAAATTCTCTAAAAAGTCTATAAAAGCTCCTCTACTTCATTGGGCCAACCGGCCTTGCAATCTATCCAAAAGTCTACATATATCCCTCTTGTCCCTTGGGCCAAGACCATAAAGTCCTCCACATAAGTCCACAAAACATCCCCTTGTTTTCCTCGGGCCAAGCCCAAGAATGGACCTGAAAAGTCTAAATTGCATCCTCCGGGCCAAAGCCCACCAACAACCTCCCTCCTCACCAAAGTCTAATGCATATCCCTCCACTCACCCAGGCCCTTATCCAAAAGTCTATATAAGGTCCCTACCCGACCTCCTTCATCTCTGGGCTAAAGCCCAAGCCTTCACAAAAGGAAGTCCAACATTCGTCCCTCTCAACATCACAGCCAAGGAATATTCTTGGGAATATTCCTTTCCAATTTAATAAATTCATTTCCGTATTTCAGAAAATCCATTAATCCTCCAAACCCGTGTCTCCCTCATTTTAAGTCAGAGTTGAACGAAACTTTCGTCAAAATCTTTCAAAAATCAAGATCTACGCAATGGCACTGGTTGGGTTATTTTCCTTTTTGGAATTTTTGGCTCTTTTTTGTGTTAGCGAGTAGTTCGTGACGTTATTATTCGACCGGACAGGGTATATCTGCGAGGAGGAAATTGAGCCAATTGTTAACGAACCCTCAAGTGAGCAAGGCAAGTCACTACGCCCCCTTCCTCGAACATGTTGATCCTATTTTTATAAATGTGTTGATTGCAAATAAAATTGCATGCTAATTATAAAACGCGTACCCACATTTGCTTAAAGCCTTACCTTTGATATTGTTTATCCTTATGTATTTACACACCTTGTTACCTGAGTATATTACTTTACGCGTGATTATTTACTCACTGCTTAGCCCTGCTTACATAGACGTTATACACTCCATATGTGGGATATGTGGATGTGGTTACACCGATCACTCGATGGGAGTAATTGATAGAGATCGGGTGGAGACATAAGCGCCACCCACAGCATGAAANCCATATGTGGGATATGTGGATGTGGTTACACTGATCACTCGATGGGAGTGATTGATAGAGATCGGGTGGAGACATAAGCGCCACCCACAGCATGAAAACCTTTGTGAAAACCCAAAAACTTAATTAAACAAAAGTGATTTCGACTGGGGCGGCACGGATAGAATATGGGTGGTTCTGGGAACGGTAAGCCGCCGACCCTGGTCAGTTAAGGACCGAGTCAAGAAGCTAAGCAGGAAACGAACCGAGTACGACCACACTTCTTGAGTGGGGTTAGACCCGGTGGACTAGGTTATTCTCGTGGGGTGGCACCCCAGACATGGTAGGTTCTGGATATCGGTATGGAAATGTGGAAGTGTGTGGTTTAATGACGTCAAGCTTTATATATGTATGATGTAACCTTCAATCTCGGGAGCGCCAGGACTCCCCTCACAACCGGCTCGAGGTAGGAATGTGGCGCCGGGGGTGCAATGGGGATTCATAGTCCTTGGAGCGGGTGCCGCCATGCGAGGGTAACTGAAAAACCGGGCCGTGACAAGTCTCATGTGTTGGGTGAGTCACGGAGTGTGGGATTAAAAGCGTACATCCACTGCAGTGTGAGTAAATTAAACTATTCGAATAGCCGTGCTCGCGGTTAATGAGCGCCGGGACTTGTATTACTCTTGACTAGCCTCGTCAATTTGTAATATTGCTTAAAATATGATGGGTGTGGAAGGTGTGACCTTGCCTGATATGCAAAAAGGTCATAGTGGTTAAAATTGTGGAAATTGGATGCGAGGGTAAACCGGACCAAGCGAGGCTTGGGGAAGGTGGATGAACCCTCGCAGGTTAATGATAACTTCAACTTAACGTGGTTTTCAGTTAAAACTGTTGTGGGATAGGTTTGTGAAATAATTTGTGAAAACTAGCTTTATGCAAATAAACCAAGCCATCCTTGAACCCCTATGAACATTATATGCATTCTGTAGTGGTGGCTTGCTGAGTACGGTTGGTACTCACTCTTGCTTATTTACATCTTTTAGAAAGGTGTTGGTGTCGACCTGTACATGTGCTATGCTGGCAAGGAGTTACCGAGGACGGTGGAATAGGGACCTAGGTTCACCAGTCGATGCGTGTGGGATAAGATGGACCGCCGCTGCTTCGCTTCCGCTACTTCATTTAGTTGTTTTGGTATTTTGTGTTGCTGTCGACCATGCTTGGTCTATTCGGGTTCCATTTGGGCTACCCTTGTATTATTAATATATTGTAAGACCTGTAAGACGATGTCAGCTTGAGATATACAACTGTGCCATGTGTGTACCATCTACTGATCCAGGGAATGGTATTGTAATACACATGGGGTTCCCGGTATACAAAACCGGGGGCTCACAGGGTTGGTATCAGAGCAAGACGACTGCAGGACCTAAGGACCGTTGTAACCACCGTTAAAACCTAGGACTGGTTTAGTGCAGCCTATTACCCTCAAGCTATATATTTGCAAAAACTATTTTGATAAAGCCATGGGTTCTTACTACTCCTCTTTCTCGAGTAATTTTGAAAATTCATTTATATCCAACCCCTACTCACCACTCTAATTTCAAATACTCCTATACAGACTATAAGGATTAAGGATGAAGAGATAGCTGGTTTATTAGGACCTCATGAACCACTAACCAATCTGACTAAATACCCTTAGATGTGTGTCGTAGACGTTGTATTGTGCATAAGCCACCTCCTATTGTGAGTTATTGCAGTATGGGGTGGCAACCCATCGTTTTGTGCATTGATTTTCTTGTTGTGTAGTAGCTCTTAAGCAGTCAACTACTCACCCCCCCTCCCTTGTGTGCTCACCAAGTATATGATACACATCACCCGAACAATTAAAACTTCCCATTAAGCAGCCCTTTCTTAGATAACTCTATTTCTTTCCGATGAACTTTCTCATTCCTCCCTAATCTTCCAAATACCGGTGTTGTTAGGATGAAGGATAATTACCAACATGAGTACAATTAGAATCGACAAGTGTTAAGTTAAGACCCCACCCGGTACAGCCACAGTAAGCCGACCACAACAAACCACTTGGGAATTCGGCAACCTACGAAGATAGGAGTGCGACCTCAGCCGAAAGCTTCGACCACAAGGACGGCGACCCAAACAGTACCGACCAAGGACTCCGGAAGACCCGGGAACCGCCGTATTTCAACAGTACCCACAGGAACACAACAGGAGCCTCGATTGACAGGATCCACAATAGCATACTGCTCGTCGCCAATAATTGGAACAGGCCACACCGGGACACACGAGCACTGGAGTTGTTGACCCCATCACAGTAGCCCAGTGGTCGATGCCTATAAAGGGAGCCCCAGGCTACCCCAAGGAAATGCATCACTCCTCTCCCTTCTCTTGAACCAAGCTAGCTAGGAAAAAAAAACTCCTAGCCCCATGGCAGACCCCATGGTAACCACAGGGAGTCTCCCTCAGAACAACCCCATGGCAACCACAGAGAACCCCCCTCACAGTGACCCCATGGTAACCACAGATTGTCCACCTCAGGACAACCCCAATGCATATGCCAAACAGCTGGAGTGCATACTTCGGCAGATAGGTGGTTTCACTGAACCCATCTACCATAGTGAGCAGATCGTCCGAGGATCCCGGAAGTACTGGAAGGTGAAGATCTTTCTTTCCTTTCAGGGAGAAGGAGAAGGAACGGCGATCTCCTTCCAGACACGTCATCCCCGGATCACCCCTGAAGCTGCTTTCCAGGATGTGCTTCGTGAAACCCTCTATCGGTTTTGCAAGATCTCCGCCCCTTTGGGTATAGTCAATGACTATGGCTTGCACCCATTCCGCACCGAAGAAGACAACCGGTACCACCTCCACGTGACCAGACAGGACCAAGGAACCCGGTGCGCTCTCCTCTCCGAGTTAGCCTGCACTGTCGAGAATGCCTATGAGCAGGCACTCGAGGAGCTGGACGAGCTTCGAGACCAGTACACAGACCTGGAAGCCCGTTACCAGCGGCTGACCCACAGGAACACCTCTGCACTGCTTGCACAGGCGAATGTGGCGGCCAGTATGATGAAAGCCAGTGAGATGAGCAAGAAACGCGAGAAGTCCCCCCTAGGGATGGATCTAGTCTCCCCTGCGCCATCGCCATGAGTACCGTTAGGTGTGCAAACCTCTATGAGGCTTTGCACTGTTAAGCGTAGTAGTTCCTTTTTCCTTTCCCTTGAATTGTACCCTACCCCTGGAGTTGTACCCCTGTATCCTGTTATGAATGGAATGAAACCGTTGGTCCGTCATAAGTTCATGGTTTGCAGCTGAACATTTTGTTCGTAGCTAGATCATCATGCCTTCCTCTGGGAAGCCCATTGTTGTCAGTATGGGTTATCATGCCCATGACAGGAAGAACAAGAAAATTTCATTGGACACTCTAAGGACTGACTCTGCAGCAAAATGCCCAGCCATAAGATAATCCAGTTTTATGGGCATATAATCGCCTTAAGACCCGTCAAACCAAGGCTGACAAGAACCATGACCACTAGTCCTCGGGAATACATAACAAGATACTGTCCACCACCAGTAAGTGGAACAGGACTTACCGTGAGAAGCATAAACACTGGAGATGCTGACCCCATAACAGGAGCCACCGAAAGATGGTGCCTACAAAAGGAACCCCAAGCAACCACGATAAAGGGCACCCTTCTTTTGGTCTAAGCTAGCCAGAAACCCAAGCCCATGGAAAACCCACCTGTAACCATGGAGGGGCATGCCATGGAAAACCCTAACGGGTATGCCGAACAACTAGGCCACCTACTCCGGCAACTCGATTTCTTTGAGGAGCCCGTCTACTGTGGCGAGCAAATCGTCCAGGGATCCCAGAAGAGCTGGAAGGTGAAAGTCTTCCTCCACTTCCAAGGAGAGGAAGTGGTCGCTTTCCAGACTCGCCATCCTCGAATCACCTCTGAAGCTGCCATCGAGGATGTGTTTCGTGAGGCCCTCCTACGGCTTTGCAAGATATGCGTCCCCTTGGGTGTAGCCGACAGCTTTGGTCTCCACCCCTATCGCGAAGAAGACGACAACCGGTGCCGCCTCCGCTCGACTGGACAACTCGAAGGGAGCAGGTGCACTCTCCTCTCCAAGCTAGCCTGCACCACTGAGAACGCCTATGAGCAGGCCCTCGAAGAACTGGATGAACTTCGAGGTCGGTATGCCGATCTAGAAGCCCGCTACCAGCGCTTATCTCTGGAGTGCACTACCATACAACTCTTGCAAGCATCTGAGATAGTTCGCCGCATCCAAGGCCACAAGTTGACCAGGATTCGCAGGAAGCCTCCGCTGGAGTTGGATCCACTCTCGCCTCCACCGTCGCCATAAGCAAGCTATGTGTGTAGACCCTTGTTGGGAAATGTCTTATCCAGTAGTAGCAACTCTCCCTCTTCCTCACTAAGGATGTATTCCCCTTTTATCTCGTTCAAAGGAGAAATTGGATGAAGGGCAACTCAACCTTTTGCCTGCCATGAATCCATTGTTCAGAAAGGGTCGTCTGTGTCCACACTTAGGCTGACCTGCCCTTTCCATAGAAAGCCATCCGACGGATTGAACTATTTCAAGATTGAACAATAATCTCGTCTAATGAGAAAGCAACCCCTAGATACCCAAAGTTAAAACAGGCATGAACATGTTCGGAAAACCCACAATGCCATTAGTAATCAAGCCTCATCAACGGATAAGCCAAGTCAGGCACAAGTACAAACTAGAGACAACCACACTAATGACACGAAAGGCCAAAGATTAAAGAGATGGACTATGAAGATCGATACATAGGGGATACATGCCAAGGTTTGGCAACCATGTCGTCAACTACCTACTCTAACATCGCCTTCAGAACGGAAATGAAGACGATGGGCGCCAACACTATGAGCAGGAACACCGCCTCACATAGGTGGTCGGCATACTCGTCCGCAACAAGCACGCGCCACCACCCCCAAAGGATGACCACTGGACGCACCAACCAAGATAAAGTGGCGCAAATAGTTGCGCTAACAAACCGTAGGCCGGACCATACCCACACCCAGTACAAGGCAATGCACACCCACGACAAGAAGGTCCCTCTTCGATTGGGATGTCCCCGCGCCATCATCACAGCAGCCCCGCCCCCAATGGCGTCGCTTGCCGCCTGCGCCGGAGAAGAAGCACGCCGCTGCGACTCAACCGCAGCAGTNCCGATATCCAGAACCTACCATGTCTGGGGTGCCACCCCACGAGAATAACCTAGTCCACCGGGTCTAACCCCACTCAAGAAGTGTGGTCGTACTCGGTTCGTTTCCTGCTTAGCTTCTTGACTCGGTCCTTAACTGACCAGGGTCGGCGGCTTACCGTTCCCAGAACCACCCATATTCTATCCGTGCCGCCCCAGTCGAAATCACTTTTGTTTAATTAAGTTTTTGGGTTTTCACAAAGGTTTTCATGCTGTGGGTGGCGCTTATGTCTCCACCCGATCTCTATCAATCACTCCCATCGAGTGATCAGTGTAACCACATCCACATATCCCACATATGGAGTGTATAACGTCTATGTAAGCAGGGCTAAGCAGTGAGTAAATAATCACGCGTAAAGTAATATACTCAGGTAACAAAGGTGTGTAAATACATAAGGATAAACAATATCAAAGGTAAGGCTTTAAGCAAATGTGGGTACGCGTTTTATAATTAGCATGCAATTTTATTTGCAATCAACACATTTATAAAAATAGGATCAACATGTTCGAGGAAGGGGGCGTAGTGACTTGCCTTGCTCACTTGAGGGTTCGTTAGCAATTGGCTCAATTTCCTCCTCGCAGATATACCCTGTCCGGTCAAATAATAACGTCACGAACTACTCGCTAACATAAAAAAGAGCCAAAAATTCCAAAAAGGAAAATAACCCAACCAGTGCCATTGCGTAGATCTTGATTTTTGAAAGATTTTGACGAAAGTTTCGTTCAACTCTGACTTAAAATGAGGGAGACACGGGTTTGGAGGATTAATGGATTTTCTGAAATACGGAAATGAATTTATTAAATTGGAAAGGAATATTCCCAAGAATATTCCTTGGCTGTGATGTTGAGAGGGACGAATGTTGGACTTCCTTTTGTGAAGGCTTGGGCTTTAGCCCAGAGATGAAGGAGGTCGGGTAGGGACCTTATATAGACTTTTGGATAAGGGCCTGGGTGAGTGGAGGGATATGCATTAGACTTTGGTGAGGAGGGAGGTTGTTGGTGGGCTTTGGCCCGGAGGATGCAATTTAGACTTTTCAGGTCCATTCTTGGGCTTGGCCCGAGGAAAACAAGGGGAAGTTTTGTAGACTTATGTGGAGGACTTTATGGTCTTGGCCCAAGGGACAAGAGGGATATATGTAGACTTTTGGATAGATTGCAAGGCCGGTTGGCCCAATGAAGTAGAGGAGCTTTTATAGACTTTTTAGAGAATTTCGTGGGCTTAGGCCGACCACGAGAGGAAGGCAATGTAGACTTTTTGGAAGGCTTTATGGGCTTCGGGCCGACAAAGCAGAGGAAGGCGATATAGACTTTTTCCAAGTCTTCGGTCAATGGGGCCCGCGGGGAGAGAATAAAATATGGGGCCCACTAATGGGCCTGACACGGTGTGGCGGCGGCGCGTCGGCATGGCGTGGCCGAGGCCCGTGTCCAAGAGGTGGCCGGGCGCAGGCCGACGCGCGGGCGCGGAGGCTTCGGTCGGCGCGGTGACTTGGCCGACGCCCGCGGCAGCGAGGAGGTCGGCTGAGGCAGCTCGGCCTGAACTGGGCCACGGCATTGGCCGGGCGTGACGCGGTACTGCCAGGACAACGTCGGCCGGGGGCTCGACCGAACGACGGATGCATATACATACACACGGCTAACTAGTTGCATGCATGTGGGTTGCTTGCATGGATGCATATGCATACACACGGTTAGCTAGTTATTTTCGGCGACGACGTCGCCGCACGCCGCGCCGCTACGACGAGGCCGCTACGACATCACCGGCTGTCGCCTTCCGCTCCTGTCTCACCGGCGAGCTTGCCATCCATTCCATACGCATCCGGCCCCACCTCGCACCGCCGCGAGCCATGCAGCAAGCTAGTTGTGCATGCGCGTGCATGCAGGCAAGCCAGCCACGAGCAAGCACCATGCAACTAGCTAGCTATGCGTATGCCTGCATGCAAGCAGCTAGTCGAGCCCAAGCTAGCATGCATGCAACAGCCTATGCAGTATACGCGCCAACCCGCGCGGCCGCTGCAACTGCCCCGTCCCTGTCTTCATGGCCATTTAAGACGAGCTCGTGCGGTGAAGCCTATATAAGGGCAACCATAGCCAGTATGCAACCCGTCCCTTTCCATCCTCTTTTCTCCTCCTCCTGGCTTTCTTTCTCTTCAGTCACACCCTTCCGCGCACACGCCGCCATCTCTCCGCTTGCTCCGCCGCGGCCGGTTTCGGCTGGGCCTCAGTTGAGCAAGAGGACGGATAGGCCGCCGCGCCGTCATTTGAACCCGAGAACGACTGACTTATCGAACGGCTAATCCCTAACATCTGACCCGCTGACTTCTAACTCACTAACCCGCTGACTTCTAACTCACTAACCCGCTGACTTCTAACTCGCTGACCCCTGACACCTAACTTGCACTAATCCGCTAACATTTATTCCTTAACGCTGTGTGTTCGTTTGTTGCCGAGCGAACACGTGGTGGGCGAGGACGATCCGCGGGTCGACCGGCCCCAGGCAGTACCTCGACGACCGTAGTTCGTGCGAGGACCGTCGGTCGGTACGCCGCTACCCGGCTGCCGCAAGGTGAGCTCCCCTCCTGCCCTTCCTCTTGCTTTTCGTTTCCTTACCGCATTTCTCGTCTACCGTCGCACGGTGGCGTCGTGAGACGTGACACCGTAACCATTCCTTGCGCGACCTCCTTCGCAGCGATCGCCGCATCACAGCCGGCCGTGCATACGCCATATAGCTAGCGGGCCGAACGTGTGCATGCATGCATGCAAGTAGCCCACATGCATGCAACTAGCTAGTCGTGTGTATGCATATGCATGCATGCAAGCAACCCACATGCATGCAACTAGCTAACCGTGTGTATGCATATGCATGCATGCAAGCAACCCACATGCATGC
>BDMV01000005.1:24151589-24162296 GCA_008326285.1 Oryza officinalis
CCGAACGCGTACGCCGCGTCCACGCCGTCCTGCAGCAGTCCCATCCTCGCTCTGCGATAACTCCCTGTCGACGACGACCGCCCCACAGGACCGTCGGCCCCACTCGGCCGAGCAAGCTTGTCGCTGTCCGCCGGCTGCGACGGCTATAAAAACAGCCCTATTTCGCTCACTGTCGCCATCACACCGACGAACGCGAGTCGCCCCGGCCGGCACTACCCCGGCTGAGGTTGCCGCACCGCTGCACCAACTCGCGCCAAGCAGCGTGCCCGGCCAACGCCGCGCCAGCCGCACCCATCGTCCTCGCCGCGTCGCGCCGCAGCCGCGGCCGCTGCCCGAGCCGGAGCCAGCGCCCCGCTGCCCGGCCGCGCCACCAGCCTTCTCCAGCCCGGCCGCCGCCCCGGCCTCCCAGCCGCGCCCGTGCCACACGCCAGCCGACCGCCCCTGCCGTGCGCCGAGCCGTCTCGGCCGGCACTGCCCTGGGATGCCGACGCCACTCCCTGCCATCGCGCCGCGCCTGCGCGCCGTCCCCGGCCGCGCCGCCAGCGCGTCGCGCCGCGCCAACGCGAGTCGACGCCGCTCTGCCGCATCGAGCCGGCGCCGCCGTTCCCAGCCGCCGCGCCACCCCGGCCGAGCGCGCGCAAGCCGCGCGCGCCGCCTACGGCCACCCTGCACGCCGGCGCCGCTCCGTCGGCCGTGCCGCGCCGTCGCCCGGCCGGCCGCCTTCCCCAGCCGTCGGCCCCCTCCCGCGAGGTCTTAACTTAACACTTGTCAATTCTAATTGTACTCATGTTGGTAATTATCCTTCATCCTGACAACACCGGTATTTGGAAGATTAGGGAGGAATGAGAAAGTCCATCGGGAGAAAGAAATAGAGTTATCTAAGAAAGGGCTGCTTAATGGGAAGTTTTAATTGTTCGGGTGATGTGTATCATATACTTGGTGAGCACACAAGGGAGGGGGGGTGAGTAGTTAACTGCTTAAGAGCTACTACACAACAAGAAAATCAATGCACAAAACGATGGGTTGCCACCCCATACTGCGATAACTCACAACAGGAGGCGGCTAATGCACAATACAACGTCTACGACACACATATAAGGGTATTTAGTCAGATCGGTTAGTGGTTCATGTGGTCCTAATAAACCAGCTATCTCTTCAACCTTAATCCTTATAATCTGTATAGGAGTATTTGAAATTAAAGCGGTGAGTAGAGGTTGGAAAAAAATGCATTTTCAAAATTTCTCGAGAAAGAGGAGTAGTAAGAACCCATGGCTTTATCAAAATAGTTTTTGCAAATATATAGCTTGAGGGTAATAGGTGCACTAAACCAGTCCTAGGTCTTAAGGGTGGTTACAAGGGTCCTTAGGTCCTGCAGTCGTCTTGCTCTGATACCAACCCTGTGAGCCCCCGGTTTTGTATACCGGAAACCCCATGTGTATTACAATACCATTCCCTGGATCAGTAGATGGTACACACATGGCACAGTTGTATATCTCAAGCTGACATCGTCTTACAGGTCTTACAATATATTAATAATACAAGGGTAGCCCAAATGGAACCCGAATAGACCAAGCATGGTCGATAGCAACACAAAATACCAAAACAACTAAATGAAGTAGCGGAAGCGAAGCAGCGGCGGTCCATCTTATCCCACACGCATCGACTGGTGAACCTAGGTCCCTATTCCACCGTCCTCGGTAACTCCTTGCCAGCATAGCACATGTACAGGTCGACACCAACACCTTTCTAAAAGATGTAAATAAGCAAGAGTGAGTACCAACCGTACTCAGCAAGCCACCACTACAGAATGCATATAATGTTCATAGGGGTTCAAGGATGGCTTGGTTTATTTGCATAAAGCTAGTTTTCACAAATTATTTCACAAACCTATCCCACAACAGTTTTAACTGAAAACCACGTTAAGTTGAAGTTATCATTAACCTGCGAGGGTTCATCCACCTTCCCCAAGCCTCGCTTGGTCCGGTTTACCCTCGCATCCAATTTCCACAGTTTTAACCACTACGACCTTTTTGCACATCAGGCAAGGTCACGCCTTCCATACCCATCATATTTTAGCAATATTACAAATTGACGAGGCTAGTCAAGAGTAATACAAGTCCCGGCGCTCATTAACCGCGAGCACGGCTATTCGAATAGTTTAATTTACTCACACTGCAGTGGATGTACGCTTTTAATCCCACACTCCGTGACTCACCCAACACATGAGACTTGTCACGGCCCGGTTTTTCAGTTACCCTCGCATGGCGGCACCCGCTCCAAGGACTATGAATCCCCATTGCACCCCCGGCGCCACATTCCTACCTCGAGCCGGTTGTGAGGGGAGTCCTGGCGCTCCCGAGATTGAAGGTTACATCATACATATATAAAGCTTGACGTCATTAAACCACACACTTCCACATTTCCATACCGATATCCAGAACCTACCATGTCTGGGGTGCCACCCCACGAGAATAACCTAGTCCACCGGGTCTAACCCCACTCAAGAAGTGTGGTCGTACTCGGTTCGTTTCCTGCTTAGCTTCTTGACTCGGTCCTTAACTGACCAGGGTCGGCGGCTTACCGTTCCCAGAACCACCCATATTCTATCCGTGCCGCCCCAGTCGAAATCACTTTTGTTTAATTAAGTTTTTGGGTTTTCACAAAGGTTTTCATGCTGTGGGTGGCGCTTATGTCTCCACCCGATCTCTATCAATCACTCCCATCGAGTGATCAGTGTAACCACATCCACATATCCCACATATGGAGTGTATAACGTCTATGTAAGCAGGGCTAAGCAGTGAGTAAATAATCACGCGTAAAGTAATATACTCAGGTAACAAAGGTGTGTAAATACATAAGGATAAACAATATCAAAGGTAAGGCTTTAAGCAAATGTAGGTACGCGTTTTATAATTAGCATGCAATTTTATTTGCAATCAACACATTTATAAAAATAGGATCAACATGTTCGAGGAAGGGGGCGTAGTGACTTGCCTTGCTCAATTGGGGGTTCGTTCTCGATTAGCTCAGTTTCCTCCTCGCAGATGTACCCTGTCCGGTTGAATACTAACGTCACAAACTACTCGCTAACACAAAAGAGCCAAATATCTAGAACAATCAAAAATAACCAAACTAGTGCCATTGCGTAGATCTTGATTTTAGAAAGATTTTGACAAAGTTTCGTTCAAATCCGACTTAAAACGAGGGAGATATGGAATTCGAAAGATTGAAAAAGTTTTAAAACAAAGAAAAGGGAAAGGTCTGACGGGTGGAACCGCCCTTAACTCCTCACGTACAGGTTTTGTTTTTAAAAGAGTGTGCGCATGGTGAGGTGAAGGGCTGGGCGAGTTACAAGCAGGCATGCATATGCATACACACGGCTAGCCAGCTGCATGCATATGAGCTGCTTGCATGCATGCACACGTACAGCCAGCTAGCTGTGTGACGCATGCACGGCCAGCGGCACAGCGGCGATCGCTGCGGAGGGCAACCGCGTAGGAACGGGTACGGTGTTGCGCCTCACA
Organism: Oryza officinalis; assembly: GCA_008326285.1. Taxonomy (NCBI): domain Eukaryota; kingdom Viridiplantae; phylum Streptophyta; class Magnoliopsida; order Poales; family Poaceae; genus Oryza; species Oryza officinalis. Next base: position 24,155,114 of record BDMV01000005.1, read on the forward strand.
ACGTCACCGTGCCGCGGCAACAACGGCGGTAAGGAAACAAAAGCAAGAGGAAGAGCAGGAGAGGAGCTCACCTTGCGGCAGCCGGGTAGCGGCACACCGAGCGGTGGTCCTCACACGAAACTACGGTCGTCGATGTACAGCCTGGGGACAGTCGGCCCGCGGATCTCCTCGCACACCACGTGTTCGATCGGTGGCAACAAACGAACACACAGCGTTAAGGAATAAATGTTAGCGGGTTAGTGCAGGTTAGGGGTTAGGGGTTAGCGAGTTAGAGGTCAGCGGGTTAGTGAGTTAGAGGTCAGCGGGTTAGTGAGTTAGAAGTCAGCGGGTTAGTGAGTCAATGGGTCAAATGTTAATGTTAGAGGTTAGCCGTTCAATAAGTTAGTCGTTCTCAGGGTTCAGATGACGGCGCGGCGCACGGCGACGTCGTTGCCGGAAGTAGTACCGGGGAGGAGCATTAGATTTTATCTTTTTATTACTTAACCCAAAGGAATGAATGGCTTGGGGAGGCAAGATGGACTTCAATAGAGGGGAGTTGGGTGCGTAGAGGGATATATGTTAGACTTTGGTGAGGAGGATGGCTTGTTGGTGGACTTCGGCCCGAAGAACAAGAGGGATGTAACTTGGACTTGTGGATAGGTTGTAAGGCTGTTTGGCTCAATGAGGTAGGGGGAGGCGTTGTAGACTTCTTGGCGGACTTTATGGGCTTCGGCCCGACAAAGAAGAGGGATGCGATATGGACTTTTGTAAAAGATTTCATGGACTCGGCCCGATGGAAGAGGAGGGAGGTCTTATAGACTTCCTAGTTGGGTAGTCCAAAGAAGAGGGACCTGATTTAAACTTCTTCAAAGTTTGGGGGCCACGGAGAGAGAGAAAGGGATGGGTCCCACTGGTGGGTCCCACCTCTCTCTTTCTTTTCTTTTTCTTTTTTTTTTTCTCTCTTCTCTTCCTTATCCTTTCCTTCTCTTTCCTTCTTCCTTTCTCTCTCTCTCCTTTCTCTTCTCTGCTGCTGCTTCCTGGGGAGAGGAGGGTGCCGCGGGAGGGGGCCGACGGCTGGGGAAGGCGGCCGGCCGGGCGACGGCGCGGCACGGCCGGCGGAGCGGCGCCGGCGTGCAGGGTGGCCGTAGGCGGCGCGCGCGGCTTGCGCGCGCTCGGCCGGGGTGGCGCGGCGGCTGGGAGCGGCGGCGCCGGCTCGATGCGGCAGAGCGGCGTCGACGGCTGGGAGCGGCGGCGCCGGCTCGGGGCGGCAGAGCGGCGTCGGCGGCTGGGAGCGGCGGCGCCGGCTCGGGGCGGCAGAGCGGCGTCGGCGGCTGGGAGCGGCGGCGCCGGCTCGGGGCGGCAGCGCGTTGGCGCGGCGCGACGCGCTGGCGGCGCGGCCGGGGACGGCGCGCAGGCGCGGCGCGATGGCAGGGAGTGGCGTCGGCATCCCAGGGCAGTGCCGGCCGAGACGGCTCGGCGCACGGCAGGGGCGGTCGGCTGGCGTGTGGCGCGGGCGCGGCTGGGAGGCCGGCGGCTGAGCGGCGTGGCACGGTGCCGACCACGGCGCTCGGCAGGGAGGCCGGCAAAAGGGAAGGGCTCGACAGGGGAGGGCGACGGCTTGGCCTGGCCGGCCAGTGGTGGCGCCGACTCGGCCGGTCGTGGTTACGGCAACAGTGAGCGAGAAGGACGGCTTTTATAGCCGTCGCGGCCAGCGGATGACGACGAAGGCTGCTCTGCCGAGCGGGGCCGAATGCTCTGTCCGGCTGACGCCAATGGCAGGGCCGCACAGGGGCGAAGACGGTGGACGGTGGTCGATGGAGGACGGCATGGACTCGGCGTTTGCTTTCGGTGTGGACGCTTGACACCGGCAAGCTCGTCGCGGTGCCATGGCGCACTGGACCGTGTGCAGAGATGGTCATATGCTTGGCGGAGAAGGCGGCGACGGTGCCTAACTATGCTTAGTGTACAGTGCAGGACGGTGCCTAATCTCCGATTTGCAGGGAGCTCAGGAAATAAAGAGCTAAAGAACGTGTGCATGCATGCATGCTGTGAGTGTAATAGAGTTCGCTTGTTGCTATGCCTTGTGTGTTGGAAAAATAAATTTGCTTGTTGTTGTTCTGTGTATACAGGGAGGTAGATAAGTATTTTGGCTTGCAATGAATGGAGTGAGTAGGAAGCAAAATAATTTAGAACTGGTAAAAATTGGACGAGCGATTTAGGACGCATTTCGGATTCCAAAATCCAAACACGAAGATTTTATTTGGAGAAAAGATGACTGGAGGAAAAATTCGGCTTCTGCAGGTTCCATCGGTTCACGATTAAATTCGACGAGAAGGTTCCATCGGTTCACGATTAAATTCGATGAGAGAAATGGCCGTCGAATTTTGATATGTATCTGCACAAAAATATTTGTTGGCGGTAGGATTCCAGAACAAATATTGCTAGGATCTCTGGATAGAAGGAAAATTATTTGGAAAGATATTTTGGAGGGAAGAGAAGTGTGAGTCTACAAGGAAATAATTAATTGGGATCTTTGGCACAGATTCTAGACACACACAAATAAACAATTAACAAGCAAACTAAAATTATGCCTGGACTAGACTTTGTCTGAGGAGGTCATATCCTGAAAATAGCCTATTAGGAATTTATATTTCGCAATTAAGGTTTCTAGCAAATATTTTACCAATAGACATTATTTTGCAAATAATTTCCAAAAGCTTATCACTCTATATAAAGGTGCATAGAAAATAATCCAAGCTATTTCTTTAGTGGAACAATATTTGTTTTAATAAATTATCCCTTAATGGGTTTTATCCAAAATGGTGATACATTTAGATATATAGCTTTATTTATAAAGTAAATATGCTCAAGGGTTTTTGTTTTTCGAAAATAATTGGCATATGCAAATCATAGCCCCTTGAATAAATAATTTTTGAAATCAAATATCGACGTATCCTCAGACGTTCGTCTATTAGCCCACGTGTAAACGAAAAACGACAGATCGAATTGAGTTAGTTCAGGCATGAATGTATTTTGAAAAAGATTTTTGGTTATTCTGAATTTTTAATTCCGTATTCCAAAGTCGAAATATTCAGGATGTTACAAACCTACCCCCCTTAAAATAATCTCGTCCCCGAGATTACTTAGGGGTTAGAAGAAGAGAGGGATGGTTGCACTCCGGGAGACTTCTCAAGAAAAATAGAGGCTGAGGTACCATGAACTTTCCAAATTATACAGGTTCGGTGCTGGGCTGGTGAAGAACATCCTGGTTCACTGTCCTGACCATTTTAAATTCCTTTTTCACGCGAATAAGCTTGCACTTTTTCTGGGGACAGGCGTCGGTACCTTTATCTTTTTTTTCTTTTTGTGATTCATATGCATGCGCATGTGGCAGTGGTTGTAGCGCGCAACGACTGGTTGTCGTAGTGGTACCTTGTGTACTCTGCGAGGTTCATAGCCATTAACCGGGGCATCCAAATATTCAATGGCTCATTTCGAAATACACCGGTCTATCCAAAATTTCCCATCGCCCTGTACACTTGGGTAGTTGCTTTGCCAGGCGTGCAACTTTTGATAAAGAGGGGAAGAGAGAGGGGGCTGCTTTACGCCTCTTTGCGCGGTAGCCCCGAGCGGAGTGTGAGTGGAGGGTGGTGTAGCTCAACTAAGGGAGGAGATGGAGCGGCGGCTCGGCGGTGGAAGCGACCTGGATGGCGGCGAGCGCGGCGCTAGCTACCACGGTGCCGGTGGCGGCGCGGAGCGAGGCGCTGCGGCGCAAGGTGCTCCGAGCGGGGGCGTTGCGGCCAGGGGTGAGCTACGCCGGCGGTCGGGGTCGGCGACTGCTGCGGTTGAGTCGCAGCGGCGTGCTTCTTCTCCGGCGCAGGCGGCAAGCGACGCCATTGGGGGCGGGGCTGCTGTGATGATGGCGCGGGGACATCCCAATCGAAGAGGGACCTTCTTGTCGTGGGTGTGCATTGCCTTGTACTGGGTGTGGGTATGGTCCGGCCTACAGTTTGTTAGCGCAACTATTTGCGCCACTTTATCTTGGTTGGTGCGTCCAGTGGTCATCCTTTGGGGGTGGTGGCGCGTGCTTGTTGCGGACGAGTATGCCGACCACCTATGTGAGGCGGTGTTCCTCCTCATAGTGTTGGCGCCCATCGTCTTCATTTCCGTTCTGAAGGCGATGTTAGAGTAGGTAGTTGACGACATGGTTGCCAAACCTTGGCATGTATCCCCTATGTATCGATCTTCATAGTCCATCTCTTTAATCTTTGGCCTCTCGTGTCATTAGTATGGTTGTCTCTAGTTTGTACTTGTGCCTGACTTGGCTTATCCGTTGATGAGGCTTGATTACTAACGGCATTATGGGTTTTCCGAACAGGTTCATGCCTGTTTTAACTTTGGGTATCTAGGGGTTGCTTTCTCATTAGACGAGATTATCGTTCAATCTTGAAATAGTTCAATCCGTCGGATGGCTTTCTATGGAAAGGGCAGGTCAGCCTAAGTGTGGACACAGACGACCCTTTCTGAACAATGGATTCATGGCAGGCAAAAGGTTGTGTTACCCTTCATCCAATTTCTCCTTTGAACGAGATAAAAGGGGAATACATCCTTAGTGAGGAAAAGGGAGAGTTGCTACTACTGGATAAGACATTTCCCAACAAGGGTCTACACACATAGCTTGCTCATGGTGACGGTGGAGGCGAGAGTGGATCGAACTCCAGCGGAGGCTTCCTGCGAATCCTGGTCAACTTGTGGCCTTGGATGCGGCGAACTATCTCGGATGCTTGCAAGAGTTGTATGGTAGTGCACTCCAGAGATAAGCGCTGGTAGCGGGCTTCTAGATCGGCATACCGATCTCGAAGTTCATCCAGTTCTTCGAGGGCCTGCTCATAGGCGTTCTCAGTGGTGCAGGCTAGCTTGGAGAGGAGAGTGCACCTGCTCCCTTCGAGTTGTCCAGTCGAGCGGAGGTGGCACCGGTTGTCATCTTCTTCGCGATAGGGGTGGAGACCAAAGCTGTCGGCTACACCCAAGGGGACGCAAATCTTGCAAAGCCGCAGAAGGGCCTCACGAAACACATCCTCGATGGCAGCTTCAGAGGTGATTCGAGGATGGCTAGTCTGGAAAGCGACCACTTCATCTCCTTGGAAGTGGAGGAAGATTTTCACCTTCCAGCTCTTCTGGGATCCCTGGACGATTTGCTCGCCACAGTAGACGAGCTCCTCAAAGAAATCGAGTTGCCGGAGTAGGTGGCCTAGTTGTTCGGCATACCCGTTAGGGTTTTCCATGGCATGCCCCTCCATGGTTACGGGTGGGTTTTCCATAGGCTTGGGTTTCTGGCTAGCTTAGACCAAAAGAAGGGTGCCCTTTATCGTGGTTGCTTGGGGTTCCTTTTGTAGGCACCATTTTTCGGTGGCTCCTGTTATGGGGTCAGCATCTCCAGTGTTTGTGCTTCTCACGGTAAGTCCTGTTCCACTTACTGGTGGTGGACAGTATCTTGTCATGTATTCCCGAGGACTGGTGGTCATGGTTCTTGTCAGACTTGGTTTGACGGGTCTTAAGGCGATTACATGCCCATAAAACTGGATTATCTTATGGCTGGGCATTTTGCTACAGAGTCAGTCCTTAGAGTGTCCAATGAAATTTTCTTGTTCTTCCTGTCATGGGCATGGCTACTTCGGGTCCTTAATGAGTCGTCTGGGGCCGCTTGTTGATGAGGGCTTGAATACTGATTTTATTATTAGTTCATCGCCGTACTTACATCGCTTCCTGCTCGGGTAACGAGGGTCGCTTCTTTCTGTTAGGTGTGCCTATTAACCAAAACTTGGAATAACCCATACTGACAACAATGGGCTTCCCAGAGGAAGGCATGATGACCTAGCTACGAACAAAATGTTCAGCTGCAAACCATGAACTTATGACGGACCCACGGTTTCATTCCATTCATAACAGGATACAGGGGTACAACTCCAGGGGTAGGGTACAATTCAAGGGAAAGGGAAAAGGAACTACTACGCTTAACAGTGCAAAGCCTAATAGAGGTTTGCACACCTAACGGTACTCATGGCGATGGCGCAGGGGAGACTAGATCCATCCCTAGGGGGGACTTCTCGCGTTTCCTGCTCATCTCACCGGCTTTCATCATACTGGCCGCCACATTCGCCTGGGCAAGCAGTGCAGAGGTGTTCCTGTGGGTCAGCCGCTGGTAACGGGCTTCCAGGTCTGTGTACTGGTCTCGAAGCTCGTCCAGCTCCTCGAGTGCCTGCTCATAGGCATTCTCGACCGTGCAGGCTAACTCGGAGAGGAGAGCGCACCGGGTTCCTTGGTCCTGTCTGGTCACGCGGAGGTGGTACCTGTTGTCTTCTTCGGTGCGGAATGGGTGCAAGCCATAGTCATTGACTATACCCAAAGGGGCGGAGATCTTGCAAAACCGATAGAGGGTTTCACGAAGCACATCCTGGAAGGCAGCTTCAGGGGTGATCCGGGGATGACGTGTCTGGAAGGAGATCGCCGTTCCTTCTCCTTCTCCCTGAAAGGAAAGAAAGATCTTTACCTTCCAGTACTTCCGGGATCCTCGGACGATCTGCTCACTATGGTAGATGGGTTCCGTGAAACCACCTAGCTGCCGAAGTATGCACTCCAGCTGTTTGGCATATGCATTAGGGTTGTCCTGAGGTGGACAATCTGTGGTTACCATGGGGTCACTGTGAGGGGGGTTCTCTGTGGTTGCCATGGGGTTGTTCTGAGGGAGACTCCCTGTGGTTACCATGGGGTCTGCCATGGGGCTAGGGGTTTTTCCTGGCTAGCTTGGTTCAAAAGAAGGGAGAGGAGTGATGCATTTCCTTGGGGTAGCCTGGGGCTCCCTTTATAGGCATCGACCACTGGCTACTGTGATGGGGTCAACAACTCCAGTGCTCGTGTGTCCCGATGTGGCCTGTTCCAATTATTGGCGACGAGCAGTATGCTATTGTGGATCCTGTCACTCGAGGCTCCTGTTGTGTTCCTGTGGGTACTGTTGAAATATGGCGGTTCCCGGGTCTTCCGGAGTCCTTGGTCGGTACTGTTTGGGTCGCCGTCCTCGTGGTCGAAGCTTTCGGCTGAGGTCGCACTCCTATCTTTGTAGGTTGCCGAATTCCCAAGTGGTTTCGTTGTGGTCGGCTTACTGTGGCTGTAACGGGTGGGGTCTTAACTTAACACTTGTCGATCC
>BDMV01000005.1:24243408-24255649 GCA_008326285.1 Oryza officinalis
CCGGAAGTAGTACCGGGGAGGAGCATTAGATGTTATCTTTTTATTACTTAACCCAACAGGCATGAATGGCTTGGGGAGGCAAGATGGACTTCAATAGAGGGGATTGGGCGCGTAGAGGGATATATGTTAGACTTTGGTGAGGAGGATGGCTTGTTGGTGGACTTCGGCCCGAAGAACAAGAGGGATGTAACTTGGACTTGTGGATAGGTTGTAAGGCTGTTTGGCCCAATGAGGTAGGGGGAGACGTTGTAGACTTCTTGGCGGACTTTATGGGCTTCGGCCCGACAAGGAAGAGGGATGCGATATGGACTTTTGTAAAAGATTTCATGGACTCGGCCCGATGGAAGAGGAGGGAGGTCTTATAGACTTCCTAGTTGGGTAGCCCAAAGAAGAGGGACCTGATTTAAAATTCTTCAAAGTTTGGGGGCCATGGAGAGAGAGAAAGGGATGGGTCCCACTGGTGGGTCCCACCTCTCTCTTTCTTTTCTTTTTTTTTTCTCTCTTCTCTTCCCTTCTCCTTCTTATCTCTTTCTCCTCTCTCCTCCTTCCTTTCTCTGTCTTCTCTTCTTCTCTGCTGCTCAAGAGGAGCGCCCGAGGGGAGGGAAGGGAGCTGGCGGCCGGCGGCTGGGTGCGGCGCGGTCGATGGCGGCGGCGCGTGGCAGCGCCGCGGCGATGGGGGGGGCTGCGCGGGTGGCGGCGGCGTGGCACGCAGCCGAGAGGTGGCCTGGCGCGGCGCGCTAGCGGCGCGGTCGGGGACGGCGCAGGGCGGCGTGAGACGGCGCACGGCGCGGCTTTGGCGCGTGCGCCAGCCATGGCTGGGAGGCGGCGTCGACAGGGGCGGCGGCTGGGGAGGTGGTCGGGCGTGACGGCGCGCGGAGGCTCGGCAGGCGCCGGGCGTGATGACGCCATGGCGTCGGCCGGGCGCGGCGCTGGCGGGGTGAGGCCGGGCCGGCTGGCCAGGCGCGTGGGGTGCTCCTTGGAAGTGGAGGAAGACTTTCACCTTCCAGCTCTTCTGGGATCCCTGGACGATTTGCTCGCCACAGTAGACGGGCTCCTCAAAGAAATCGAGTTGCCGGAGTAGGTGGCCTAGTTGTTCGGCATACCCGTTAGGGTTTTCCATGGCATGCCCCTCCATGGTTACGGGTGGGTTTTCCATGGGCTAGGGTTTCTGGCTAGCTTAGACCAAAAGAAGGGTGCCCTTTATCGTGGTTGCTTGGGGTTCCTTTTGTAGGCACCATCTTTCGGTGGCTCCTGTTATGGGGTCAGCATCTCCAGTGTTTGTGCTTCTCACGGTAAGTCCTGTTCCACTTACTGGTGGTGGACAGTATCTTGTCATGTATTCCCGAGGACTGGTGGTCATGGTTCTTGTCAGCCTTGGTTTGACGGGTCTTAAGGCGATTACATGCCCATAAAACTGGATTATCTTATGGCTGGGCATTTTGCTGCAGAGTCAGTCCTTAGAGTGTCCAATGAAATTTTCTTGTTCTTCCTGTCATGGGCATGGCTACTTCGGGTCCTTAATGAGTCGTCTGGGGCCGCTTGTTGATGAGGGCTTGAATACTGATTTTATTATTAGTTCCTCGCCGTGCTTACATCGCTTCTTGCTCGGGTAACGGGGGTCGCTTCTTTCTGTTAGGTGTGCTTATTAACCAAAACTTGGAATAACCCATACTGACAACAATGGGCTTCCCAGAGGAAGGCGTGATGATCTAGCTACGAACAAAATGTTCAGCTGCAAACCATGAACTTATGACGGACCAACGGTTTCATTCCATTCATAACAGGATACAGGGGTACAACTCCAGGGGTAGGGTACAATTCAAGGGAAAGGGAAAAGGAACTACTACGCTTAACAGTGCAAAGCTAATAGAGGTTTGCACACCTAACGGTACTCATGGCGATGGCGCAGGGGAGACTAGATCCATCCCTAGGGGGGACTTCTCGCGTTTCCTGCTCATCTCACCGGCTTTCATCATACTGGCCGCCACATTCGCCTGTGCAAGCAGTGCAGAGGTGTTCCTGTGGGTCAGCCGCTGGTAACGGGCTTCCAGGTCTGTGTACTGGTCTCGAAGCTCGTCCAGCTCCTCGAGTGCCTGCTCATAGGCATTCTCGACAGTGCAGGCTAACTCGGAGAGGAGAGCGCACCGGGTTCCTTGGTCCTGTCTGGTCACGCGGAGGTGGTACCGGTTGTCTTCTTCGGTGCGGAATGGGTGCAAGCCATAGTCATTGACTATACCCAAAGGGGCGGAGATCTTGCAAAACCGATAGAGGGTTTCACGAAGCACATCCTGGAAGGCAGCTTCAGGGGTGATCCGGGGATGACGTGTCTGGAAGGAGATCGCCGTTCCTTCTCCTTCTCCCTGAAAGGAAAGAAAGATCTTCACCTTCCAGTACTTCCGGGATCCTCGGACGATCTGCTCACTATGGTAGATGGGTTCAGTGAAACCACCTAGCTGCCGAAGTATGCACTCCAGCTGTTTGGCATATGCATTGGGGTTGTCCTGAGGTGGACAATCTGTGGTTACCATGGGGTCACTGTGAGGGGGGTTCTCTGTGGTTGCCATGGGGTTGTTCTGAGGGAGACTCCCTGTGGTTACCATGGGGTCTGCCATGGGGCTAGGGGTTTTTTTTTTCTGGCTAGCTTGGTTCAAAAGAAGGGAGAGGAGTGATGCATTTCCTTGGGGTAGCCTGGGGCTCCCTTTATAGGCATCGACCACTGGGCTACTGTGATGGGGTCAACAACTCCAGTGCTCGTGTGTCCCGGTGTGGCCTGTTCCAATTATTGGCGACGAGCAGTATGCTATTGTGGATCCTGTCAATCGAGGCTCCTGTTGTGTTCCTGTGGGTACTGTTGAAATAGGCGGTTCCCGGGTCTTCCGGAGTCCTTGGTCGGTACTGTTTGGGTCGCCGTCCTTGTGGTCGAAGCTTTCGGCTGAGGTCGCACTCCTATCTTCGTAGGTTGCCGAATTCCCAAGTGGTTTTGTTGTGGTCGGCTTACTGTGGCTGTACCGGGTGGGGTCTTAACTTAACACTTGTCGATCCTAATTGTACTCATGTTGGTAATTATCCTTCATCCTGACAACACCGGTATTTGGAAGATTAGGGAGGAATGAGAAAGTCCATCGGAAAGAAAGAAATAGAGTTTTCTAAGAAAGGGCTGCTTAATGGGAAGTTTTAATTGTTCGGGTGATGTGTATCATATACTTGGTGAGCACACAAGGGAGGGGGGGTGAGTAGTTAACTGCTTAAGAGCTACTACACAACAAGAAAATCAATGCACAAAACGATGGGTTGCCACCCCATACTGCAATAACTCACAATAGGAGGTGGCTTATGCACAATACAACGTCTACGACACACATCTAAGGGTATTTAGTCAGATCGGTTAGTGGTTCATGAGGTCCTAATAAACCAGCTATCTCTTCATCCTTAATCCTTATAGTCTGTATAGGAGTATTTGAAATTAGAGTGGTGAGTAGGGGTTGGATATAAATGAATTTTCAAAATTACTCGAGAAAGAGGAGTAGTAAGAACCCATGGCTTTATCAAAATAGTTTTTGCAAATATATAGCTTGAGGGTAATAGGCTGCACTAAACCAGTCCTAGGTTTTAAGGTGGTTACAAGGGTCCTTAGGTCCTGCAGTCGTCTTGCTCTGATACCAACCCTGTGAGCCCCCGGTTTTGTATACCGGAAACCCCATGTGTATTACAATACCATTCCCTGGATCAGTAGATGGTACACACATGGCACAGTTGTATATCTCAAGCTGACATCGTCTTACAGGTCTTACAATATATTAATAATACAAGGGTAGCCCAAATGGAACCCGAATAGACCAAGCATGGTCGATAGCAACACAAAATACCAAAACAACTAAATGAAGTAGCGGAAGCGAAGCAGCGGCGGTCCATCTTATCCCACACGCATCGACTGGTGAACCTAGGTCCCTATTCCACCGTCCTCGGTAACTCCTTGCCAGCATAGCACATGTACAGGTCGACACCAACACCTTTCTAAAAGATGTAAATAAGCAAGAGTGAGTACCAACCGTACTCAGCAAGCCACCACTACAGAATGCATATAATGTTCATAGGGGTTCAAGGATGGCTTGGTTTATTTGCATAAAGCTAGTTTTCACAAATTATTTCACAAACCTATCCCACAACAGTTTTAACTGAAAACCACGTTAAGTTGAAGTTATCATTAACCTGCGAGGGTTCATCCACCTTCCCCAAGCCTCGCTTGGTCCGGTTTACCCTCGCATCCAATTTCCACAATTTTAACCACTATGACCTTTTTGCAATCAGGCAAGGTCACACCTTCCACACCCATCATATTTTAAGCAATATTACAAATTGACGAGGCTAGTCAAGAGTAATACAAGTCCCGGCGCTCATTAACCGCGAGCACGGCTATTCGAATAGTTTAATTTACTCACACTGCAGTGGATGTACGCTTTTAATCCCACACTCCGTGACTCACCCAACACATGAGACTTGTCACGGCCCGGTTTTTCAGTTACCCTCGCATGGCGGCACCCGCTCCAAGGACTATGAATCCCCATTGCACCCCCGGCGCCACATTCCTACCTCGAGCCGGTTGTGAGGGGAGTCCTGGCGCTCCCGAGATTGAAGGTTACATCATACATATATAAAGCTTGACGTCATTAAACCACACACTTCCACATTTCCATACCGATATCCAGAACCTACCATGTCTGGGGTGCCACCCCACGAGAATAACCTAGTCCACCGGGTCTAACCCCACTCAAGAAGTGTGGTCGTACTCGGTTCGTTTCCTGCTTAGCTTCTTGACTCGGTCCTTAACTGACCAGGGTCGGCGGCTTACCGTTCCCAGAACCACCCATATTCTATCCGTGCCGCCCCAGTCGAAATCACTTTTGTTTAATTAAGTTTTTGGGTTTTCACAAAGGTTTTCATGCTGTGGGTGGCGCTTATGTCTCCACCCGATCTCTATCAATCACTCCCATCGAGTGATCAGTGTAACCACATCCACATATCCCACATATGGAGTGTATAACGTCTATGTAAGCAGGGCTAAGCAGTGAGTAAATAATCACGCGTAAAGTAATATACTCAGGTAACAAAGGTGTGTAAATACATAAGGATAAACAATATCAAAGGTAAGGCTTTAAGCAAATGTGGGTACGCGTTTTATAATTAGCATGCAATTTTATTTGCAATCAACACATTTATAAAAATAGGATCAACATGTTCGAGGAAGGGGGCGTAGTGACTTGCCTTGCTCAATTGAGGGTTCGTTAATCATTGCTCAGTTTCCTCCTCGCAGATGTACCCTGTCCGGTTGAATAATAACGTCACGAACTACTCGCTAACACAAAAAAGAGCCAAAAATTCCAAAAAAGAAAATAACCAAACCAGTGCCATTGCGTAGATCTTGATTTTTGAAAGATTTTGACGAAAGTTTCGTTCAACTCTGACTTAAAATGAGGGAGACACGGGTTTGGAGGATTAATGGATTTTCTGAAATACGGAAATGAATTTATTAAATTGGAAAGGAATATTCCCAAGAATATTCCTTGGCTGTGATGTTGAGAGGGACGAATGTTGGACTTCCTTTTGTGAAGGCTTGGGCGAGTTACAAGCATGCATGCATATGCATACACACGGCTAGCTAGCTGCATGCATGTGAGCTGCTTGCATGCATGCACACGTACAGCCAGCTAGCTGTGTGGCGCATGCATGGCCGGCGGCACAGCGGTGATCGCTGCGGAGGGCAACCGCGTAAGGAAGGGTACGGTGTTGCGCCTCACAACGTACCGTGCCGCGGCAACAACGGCGGTAAGGAAACAAAAGCAAGAGGAAGAGCAGGAGAGGAGCTCACCTTGCGGCAGCCGGGTAGCGGCGTACCGACCGACGGTCCTCCACGAACTACGGTCGTCGAGTACTGCCTGGGGCCGTCGCCCGCGGATCGTCCTCGCCACCACGTGTTCGTCGGGCAACAAACGAACACACAGCGTTAAGGAATAAATGTTAGCGGTTAGTGCAAGTTAGGTGAGTGGTCAGGGGTAGGAGTTAGAGTCAGCGGGTTAGTGAGTTAGAAGTCAGCGGGTTAGTGAGTTAGAAGTCAGCGGGTCAGATGTTAGGGATTAGCCGTTCGAATAAGTCAGTCGTTCTCGGGTTCAATGACGGCGCGGCGGCCTATCCGTCCTCTTGCTCACTGAGGCCCAGCGGAACCGGCCGCGGTGGAGAGGTGTTTCAGACTTCTAGAGAGACGCTTGGAATGTAGAGGGATGTAGTGTGGACTTGGGGCTGCTGGGAATTTATATTTCGCAATTAAGGTTTCTAGTAAATACTTTACCAATAGACATTATTTTGCAAATAATTTCCAAAAGCTTATCACTCTATATAAAGGTGCATAGAAAATAATCAAAGCTCTTTCTTTAGTGGAACAATATCTGTTTTAATAAACTATCCCTTAACGGGTTTTATCCAAAATGGTGATACATTTAGATATATAGCTTTATTTATAAAGTAAATATGCTCGAGGGTTTTTGTTTTTCGAAAATAATTGGCATATGCAAATCATAGCTCCTTGAATAAATAATATTTGAAATCAAATATCGACGTATCCTCAGACGTTCGTCTATTAGCCCACGTGTAAACGAAAAACGCCAGATCGAATGGAGTTAGTTCAGGCATGAATGTATTTTGAAAAAGATTTTTGGTTATTCTGAATTTTTAATTCCGTATTCCAAAGTCGAAACAGTCAGGATGTTACAAACCTACCCCCCTTAAAATAATCTCGTCCCCGAGATTACTTAGGGGTTAGAAAAAGAGAGGGATGGTTGCACTCCGGGAGACTTCTGAAGAAACACAGAGGCTGAGGTACCATGAATTTTCCAAATTATACAGATTCGGTGCTGGGCTGGTGAAGAACATCCTGGTTCACTGTCCTGACCATTTTAAACTCCTTTTTCCCGCGGATAAGCTTGCACTTTTTCTAGGGACAGGCGTCGGTACCTTTATCTTATCTTTTTTTTTTTGTGATTCATATGCATGCGCATGTGGCAGTGGTTGTAGCGCGCAACGACTGGTTGTCGCAGTGGTACCTTGTGTACTCTGCGAGGTTCATAGGCATTAACCGAGGCATCCAAATATTCAACGGCTCGTTTCGAAATACACCGGTCTATCCAAAATTTCCAGTCGCCCTGTACACTTAGGTAGTTGCTTTGCCAGGCGTGCAACTTTTGATAAAAAAAGGGGAAGAGAGAGGGGGCTACTTTACGCCTCTTTGCGCGGTAGCCCCGAGCGGAGTGTGAGTGGAGGGTGGTGTAGCTCAACTAAGGGAGGGGATGGAGCGGCGGCTCGGCGGTGGAAGCGACCTAGATGGCAGCGAGCGCGGCGCTAGCTACCACGGTGCCGGTGGCGGCGCGGAGCGAGGCGCTGCGGCGCAAGGTGTTCCGAGCGGGGGCGTTGCGGCCAGGGTTGAGCTACGCCGGCGGTTGGGGTCAGCGACTGCTGCGGTTGAGTCGTAGCGGCGTGCTTCTTCTCCGGCGCAGGCGGCAAGCGACGCCATTGGGGGCGGGGCTGCTGTGATGATGGCGCGGGGACATCCCAATCGAAGAGGGACCTTCTTGTCGTGGGTGTGCATTGCCTTGTACTGGGTGTGGGTATGGTCCGGCCTACAGTTTGTTAGCGCAACTATTTTCGCCACTTTATCTTGGTTGGTGCGTCCAGTGGTCATCCTTTGGGGGTGGTGGCGCGTGCTTGTTGCGGACGAGTATGCCGACCACCTATGTGAGGCGGTGTTGCTCCTCATAGTGTTGGCGCCCATCGTCTTCATTTCCGTTTTGAAGGCGATGTTAGAGTAGGTAGTTGACGACATGGTTGCCAAACCTTGGCATGTATCCCCTATGTATCGATCTTCATAGTCCATCTCTTTAATCTTTGGCCTCTCGTGTCATTAGTATGGTTGTCTCTAGTTTGTACTTGTGCCTGACTTGGCTTATCCGTTGATGAGGCTTGATTACTAACGGCATTATGGGTTTTCCGAACAGGTTCATGCCTGTTTTAACTTTGGGTATCTAGGGGTTGCTTTCTCATTAGACGAGATTATCGTTCAATCTTGAAATAGTTCAATCCGTCGGATGGCTTTCTATGGAAAGGGCAGGTCAGCCTAAGTGTGGACACAGACGACCCTTTCTGAACAATGGATTCATGGCAGGCAAAAGGTTGTGTTACCCTTCATCCAATTTCTCCTTTGAACGAGATAAAAGGGGAATACATCCTTAGTGAGGAAAAGGGAGAGTTGCTACTACTGGATAAGACATTTCCCAACAAGGGTCTACACACATAGCTTGCTCATGGTGACGGTGGAGGCGAGAGTGGATCGAACTCCAGCGGAGGCTTCCTGCGAATCCTGGTCAACTTGTGGCCTTGGATGCGGCGAACTATCTCGGATGCTTGCAAGAGTTGTATGGTAGTGCACTCCAGAGATAAGCGCTGGTAGCGGGCTTCTAGATCGGCATACCGATCTCGAAGTTCATCCAGTTCTTCGAGGGCCTGCTCATAGGCGTTCTCAGTGGTGCAGGCTAGCTTGGAGAGGAGAGTGCACCTGCTCCCTTCGAGTTGTCCAGTCGAGCGGAGGCGGCACCGGTTGTCGTCTTCTTCGCGATAGGGGTGGAGACCAAAGCTGTCGGCTACACCCAAGCGGACGCAAATCTTGCAAAGCCGTAGGAGGGCCTCACGAAACACATCCTTGATGGCAGCTTCAGAGGTGATTCGAGGATGACGAGTCTGGAAAGCGACCACTTCATCTCCTTGTAAGTGGAGGAAGACTTTCACCTTCCAGCTCTTCTGGGATCCCTGGATGATTTGCTCGCCACAGTAGACGGGCTCCTCAAAGAAATCGAGTTGTCGGAGTAGGTGGCCTAGTTGTTCGGCATACCCGTTAGGGTTTTACATGGCATGCCCCTCTATGGTTACGGGTGGGTTTTCCATGGGCTAGGGTTTCTGGTTAGCTTAGACCAAAAGGAGGGTGCCCTTTATCACGGTTGCTTGGGGTTCCTTTTGTAGGCACCATCTTTCGGTGGCTCCTGTTATGGGGTCAGCATCTCCAGTGTTTGTGCTTCTCACGGTAAGTCCTGTTCCACTTACTAGTGGTGGACAGTATCTTGTCATGTATTCCCGAGGACTGGTGGTCATGGTTCTTGTCAGCCTTGGTTTGACGGGTCTTAAGGCGATTACATGCCCATAAAACTGGATTATCTTATGGCTGGACATTACGCTGCAGAGTCAGTCCTTAGAGTGTCCAATGAAATTTTCTTGTTCTTCCTGTCATGGGCATGGCTACTTCGGGTCCTTAATGAGTCGTCTCGGGCCGCTTGTTGATGAGGGCTTGAATACTGATTTTATTATTAGTTCCTCGCCGTGCTTACATCGCTTCTTGCTCGGGTAACGGGGGTCGCTTCTTTCTGTTAGGTGTGCTTATTAACCAAAACTTGGAATAACCCTATTGACGCCAAATCCGTACCGCCGATGAGGATCCGGCGTGCAGACACACGAAGGCCTGGAAGATCTGCTTAGCTCCAGTGCAGGTCCTAAAATTGATGAAGCGCGGGCGTGCCAGTCAGTTTGATCCTGCCACTGACAAGATATGCAAAACAACATAACAGAAAGTTTATCGGCCGATAGGGCAAAAACGTATCGGCCGATAGGCCGATAGCCAAAACAACCGATCGGCCGATGAGCCGATGGCACAATTCCAGCCGATGTACTGAACAAATATCTATATAGAGACGATCGGCTGACGATAACATGATGATATAGCAATATGATATAGCATAATCCAGATAAATATAAGATAAACATTTGATATGAAGATTAAAGCACACATCGGCCAGAAGTCCGATGGCATAAACTCTCAACAAGCAGATAAACAATATATACTCTGTTGTCATCGGCCAGATCCAATCTATATGTAAAACTCTTGGGCCGATGCAACGTCCAGATAACTCACCGGCTGAAACCCCGATGAAACCCTTATTGGCAGTCAATAAGCAGGCTAGAGATTACGGTTCTAATCACGACTTAGTAGGTCAAACCGAACTGATGCAGCACTAAGTATGAGAAGAAACGCAAGACCTAGACAATCAAGCCCTTGACTGATTTTCAGGGTGGTGGATACCTTAGCCAATCTAATCTAGCAAGGCAATTTAGTCAATACCGGCATAAACCCTAAAGCGAATCTCGGCCGATAAGACTAAATCGAGAAGCCGAACCAGATTGACTAAGATATATGATAATAGGTGCTTACGTTGTTGAGATCAGAACGACGAAGCCCTAGCCCCGACAACGCAGGCAGCCATAACGAGACTTACCCCTCGTGAGAAGGGCATGAACTCGCCGAAGAAGACGAAAGTAAAAGGTTGGCGATGCGCCGAAGTTGTATTGATCGTGTGATAAAAATTACATGAACTACGGGCTTACATATTTATACCCATAGGCTAACAAAAATCCTAACAGAATACGACTCAAACTTTCCTAAAGATAAGAAGGAAACTAACAAACTTATCCTAATTAAAAGATACAAGCCGCATCCTCCTCAAATTCGGTCTTCTCTGGATAAGATCTTCCCGAATCTAACAAGAATCCGACTGCTATTGGTGGTTGGTTCGAGATAACCCCCATCGGCCGATGTAGAACTCTAGGCCGATATTAGCTTTGAGCCGATATAGATCCTGGGCCGATGAGGACTTCGGGGCTTACCAAATTCTGGTGTTAACACATGCCCCCCAG
The DNA here is from genome assembly GCA_008326285.1 of Oryza officinalis. NCBI lineage: Eukaryota > Viridiplantae > Streptophyta > Magnoliopsida > Poales > Poaceae > Oryza > Oryza officinalis. The sequence goes on from BDMV01000005.1 coordinate 24,254,191, forward strand.
TTTTGGAGTATGAGAAGTCATGCTTCAAAATTACCCTTGCCTTGATCGCCCCAAAACTGATTCTTCTCTTCTTCTTGACATCGGCTCTCGTAAGCCGATACCTTCTGTATTAGATGAGCCAGGCTGTCAAACTCATGGAAAAAGAATCTATCTTTTATAGGCGCTGACAACCCTTGGAACGCAAGATCTGCTAGTTGTTCATCAGTTAGGCTCAAGCTATAACATCGGTTGCGGACATCACGAAATCTTTGAATATACTCCACAGCCGATTCCCCTTCTTGCTGTTTGACTAAAATCAAATCTGAAAACTCTAACTCAATGTCCCCAGCAAAGAAGTACTGATGAAATTGCTTCTCAAGATCAGCCCAACCTCTGATCGAGTTTGGCGGCAATGACGAAAACCATTTGAAGGCCGATCCAGTCAAAGACAACGGAAATAATCTAACTTTCAGAGCCTCTTCAGCCGACGCCTCCCCACATTGAGCTAAGAACCGGCTGATATGTTCTCTTGTAGATATATCATCTTGCCCTGAAAACTTGGAGAAGTCTGGAACTTTGTATCGGCCTGGAAAAGGAACTCTGTCGAACCAATCAGGATATGGCGGCCGATACACAGAAATCTGATCCTTAGGTTTAATCCCAAACTGCTCCTCCGTTACCTTTGCAATCATATCGGCCCAATCTTCTTTAGACTGATATCTTTGAATTTCTCCTGGCCGATATTGTTGTTGTAACCCACCATACTGATATGCTTGCCCCCCGAGCCAATATTGTTGTTGCCGATGTTGAAATTGTTCGTCAATTTGCCCCCCAGTCTGACCTCTTAATGCAATAACTCTGGGAACTATCTTCTCGATCAAACCATGTAATGTACTCACCAAAACTCCAGATCGAGCAAACACAGTGCGACGAACAATTTCATCAACTGTCTTTTGAAGTGTCTCATCATCCATCAGCTCTTCTTCTTCCTCTACCGGCTTGAGAAATTGTTCTTCCTTTTTATCCATCGGCTGGAGGGATTGTTCTTCCTTGGCCTTGACTTCTTGATCAGACATATTGTTGTGATCGTGGGTTCCACGAGCCGTGTAAGAATCTTCAATCCAAAACACGGTCCCACCGGGCGTGCCAAAAATGTGTTGACGCCAAATCCGTACCGCCGATGAGGATCCGGCGGGCAGACACACGAAGGCCTGGGAGATCTGCTTAGCTCCAGTGCAGGTCCTAAAATTGATGAAGCGCGGGCGTGCCAGTCAGTTTGATCCTGCCACTGACAAGATATGCAAAACAACATAACAGAAAGTTTATCGGCCGATAGGCCGATAGGGCAAAAACGTATCGGCCGATAGGCCGATAGCCAAAACAACCGATCGGCCGATGAGCCGATGGCACAATTCCAGCCGATGTACTGAACAAATATCTATATAGAGACGATCGGCTGACGATAACATGATGATGTAGC
>BDMV01000005.1:24264999-24275949 GCA_008326285.1 Oryza officinalis
CGGCGCTATCCTTAATTACAACCGAAAGCAGGCTTCGTGTTAGATCTCGAAACAGGACTAGGGTCGATAGCAACTCAAAGTGTGAATCGAGACTTAACGCAATGAAAATCAAGTCGTCGATTGCTTTTGGGGATGGTAAATGCCTTAGACAATCTAAACGAGCAAACTGATTCAACCATCGTCGGCAATAAACCCTAAAACGAGTTAACCGCTGACAAGACAGAATCAGAAAACCACGTCGAGATTAGCTAACACACGATAAACGACGATCACATCATCAGGGTTTAACGTGTCTAAAGCGACACGCTAGCCCCGACGATGTAAATCGTCGGGTACGAGTTCTTACCTTGCTCTTGGGAAGCAAGAACTCGTCAGGAGTCAACCTCTTGCGAGGGTTGGCGATGCGCCGAAAGTAGATTAGTTTGATTGTATGATTGATTCAGAGAGAGATTCTATGTACAAACTATCAGGATATTTATACCCGAGGTTACAACAGAACCCTTGTAGGGCACGATCTTATCTACAACTAACAAACAAGTCCTTGCGGCAGACTTTAGCCACAGATCAGATCTAAACTACTTAATTCACAAGATACAATTGCCTAAAACCGAGCTTTATCTCTATTTGGCAACTTCCTTAAAGCTTATTTTGAGCCCAGACCAAGCCCACATTGACGCTGTCAACTCACAACCCGTATCGGCCCACGACCAAGCCGAATCCGTATGGGCCGATACGCTCTTTATGGCAACGCCTTTCCCAGTCCGATACAACCATTGAGTCCGATACGAAACCTGATCTGTCTCCAATTCAATCTGTCTTCTCTGCTTCGGTTTCCCCTTTTCTTTCCAAGTCGGTTACCAAATTTCGCCGTTAACACACGCCCCCCAATTCCGCTTCATTATATAATGTGGCGGAATTAGCTCCGAGGAACCCATCGACTTCTTTGCTAGGTCTTGTCTGAAAACCGCGCAGATCCAGATTCGAATCCTTCCGCCGCCGATTCAACAAACTCTTCGTGTTCTTTAACTCCAGCGACCCCTCGGTGTCCCTTCGACATCGACCCCCTTCACAGCGACCCCTTCAACGACGACAGTGGCTTTCGCTCCATTCTACGCCTCCGAGATCCATGTGGTAAGTCAATTACTTCAAAACCCACATTATTGCTTTCTCCGCCGATTTCTCCAAGTTAGGGTTTTTACTCTCTGCCCCCCGGGTCTTATATTTTCATCGTCATTCTCACAATCTAGGTCTTCAAAAACCAAATCTTGATCCCCACCGACGACAAATCCCATCGCTTTCTGCTAGGCCCCATGGGCGATCGCGACCCAACTTGGCTAATCAATGCCGAGACGGACAGAATCCCCTTTAGGCAAGCCAAGCCCAATGTTTCTTCCTGGAAACATACCTTCAGGTCCTGGCCATCGAAGCTTAACGGATACAGAATCTGGCATAAGAGGATTGCTGCTGCCAAACAAGTCCATTGGGACGAAATCGGGATCGGCCAATGCATCACTTTGTCCCTGGCCGATACCAAAAAGAATGAGCCACTCATGTCGGCTGCCAGCTACTTCTGGTCCAGTACCTTGAACGCCTTCTTGTTCAAACAAGGTCCCATGACCCCAACTCTGATTGACGTCAAGATACTGACAGGGTTGGACATTGACTCTGAAATCAATCCCTTCAGCCTCCTGGTAAACAGCAACCACAAATTGAAGACCAAGAAAATTGGAGGCTGGTCCGGATACATCTCTGAACACATGGAACAGGGATCGGTCTCAGAACGAGAACATGTAGCCTTCCTGACACTGTGGTTGGAGAGATTTATCTTCTGCGGATCGACCTGCGGCCCTACTACAAATTGTCAACACCTGGCTCAAGCTTTGGTCGACAAAAAGCAAATCCCTCTTGGCCGATACCTCTTGGGAGCTGTATATCGGCTGCTTCACATCGCCACTCAAGATCTAATACTGAAACAAACTGTGGCACATGGAGGACCATGGTGGTTCATTCAGCTCTGGCTAACCATTCACACCAACACCATGGTTGATCGGCCACCTCTATCGGACTCTCGCTTTCCATCAAAATACGCCGATCATGAAGATCCCAGGAGCAGAAGATTCATGTCCTATGGGGAAGCGGCCTCCGTTTATCCAGGAGCAGACCAATCGGCCGAAGACATGTCCACATGGTTCATCCGGTTCTACACTGGCCCTCCATCAGTTAAGATGGATATGTTTGTCTACACATCGGACCGAAATTTTGAACTCCCTGATGATCTGCAACTGAGCTTGATAAACGACGACATGGAATCACGGGAACTATTCATGATCGGCCTCACTCCGTGCCTGCTCCTAGTAGGCATATTTCAGGGAAGAAGCACCAGCCTATCTTATGAGTTTTACAACCCAATGGTAGCTGCTCGACAGTGTGGGCTTGGGCAACTCCCTGTCAGTCTGTACCTTCATAAACTCCTAGAGAGCAGAGGCACGGTTCCATCGGCGCTGATCATGAGCAAAGCGCTGGAAATCAAGCTCCCAAATCTCGGCGATTGCGACCAGTTGCATCTGAGCGCCTTTGTCCACATCAGCTTCCAGACATGGTGGCAAGAGTGGGCTGCTCATATTTTCCACCAATCGGCCAGATTCTATGTGACAGAGCTTATCCAGGGTATCAGCCCTCAAGTCCCAGACAGGCCGATTCCATCCGTGAGCAACAGTGGACGGGAAATCTTTTATGCTCAAACCATAGCTCCATCAGGCTCAACTATCTTGGAATCCATCATCGGCCTTACTGCCCCAAAGCTGGCGTCGCTTCTCCAAGGTCCGATGCCCAAAGAAAACCCTAAAAGGAAAGTGCCAGCCAGAGGTAAATCACAGAAAACCAGCAAGAAGGCTAGAACCGATGATCAGGCCGATGTCGAAGAGCTAGACCCTTCCCTGGAAGACTTCCTCGACGAACAAATGATGGAGGAGGAGGTTGACGCAGCAGCGGCCGACGCACACGAAGAAGAAAACCCGTCGGTCGAAACCACCCAGGAGCCATCGGCCGAAGCCGCTGAGATCCCACCGGGCGATGACCAAGATGATGCCCCGCAACCAAAAAGGACCAGACACGCAGTACGCAAGGTCAATACACTTTCTTCTCCGCATTTACGTAATCCCTTCCACCGCTATACTCTAATTTGATATCCTTTTCAGGCTGCGGTGTCATCTGTATTGAAGGAGAGAACTCGATCGGCCCCTTTACCAAGAACCAAGAAAGCCACTCTACAACGGCGCGAACGAGCCAAGGCCCGATTGAGGACTCCTTCTCCTTCTCCACCACCCTCTCCGACTGTCTCGGTAAGAGTTGATTTTTGCATTATCTTGCTATTTACATAACCCTATTTACCAATTTCCTGCTTTTTCAGCCTAGGGCTCCATCACCTTCACCACATCGGCCAACCCCCTCGCCTACTGCGTCGACACAGCAAAGGGAAGCCGATGTAAGCACCACCGATGCTCCAACACAGGTAATCTAAGATTACTCTGATCCCCTTTCTGCCGGCTCCTGTTTAACAAGATTGACCTTGACCCGTGTTGATATCTGCAGAACCTAGCCGATATGTTCTCCTTTGATATCGGCCAATTTCTTGATGATAAAGACAAGGAACTACCCAGCACAGCCAAGGCACCAATCTCTGATGACCTGAAGAGCCGGCTGACCGACATCGCTAATCGGCTAGAGGCCTCGTTGGAGTGTTTGGTGGAAGATTGCACCTCCATCAGAACCAGGGTACAAGAAATCCAAGACGAACTGCCCGAAGACCTGATGGAGATTCTAACGCCGGCCATCTTCTTGGAGCAATACCGATTTAAGCTCAACAAGGCAAAAGAAAGACTCGCAGAGCGACGAGAGCGTGAACAACTGGAATCGGCCCTATCCGCTAGCAAGGCTCAGGTTAACGCCAATAAGACCAAGTTGGACGAGCTAGCGGTGGAGCCGATTGTCTTGAAGCACAAACTTGAAGAGCTCTGTCACCTCGAGGCAGAGCTGGTATCGAAGCTGGAATCGACACGTCGAGAAATCCAAGAAGTCGAAGCCGGAATAGCTGCATCACCTAAGGTCATAGAAGACCAGACGACAAAGCTTAAGGCATCGGCCAAGTACCTTGCGACCCTAAGCAAATCACTAAAGCCGATCTCAGGGTCGGTGGCCGATGATGCCCAGGCTATAGAAGACGTCGAGCAGATTTGCCGCAAAGCCATTGCCGCTATTGCAGACTTCATAGGGTGATGTAGCGTATTTTGTCCTCGTACTGTGTAAATACGAACCTTATCGGCCATGCAGCCGAATTTGATCCAAAAATTCCAGTCTGAATATTACTTCTGAAATCCTTTTTGCAAACAAATATCTCTTTTCTATAACCAATCTCATCGGCCAGAAAGCCGAATTTGATCTTACTCTGAAGAAGTCTAACTTGAAATTCGTCCTGCAAACAGATATCCCTTTATTATACATAATCTCATCGGCCAAAAAGCCGAATTCAGTCTCAAACTGAAAGAATCCAACGTGAAAATCCCTCGAAAAATTCCTTGAAAAATTCCCAGAAAAAATTCCTTGAGAAAAATTCCTTGAAAAAAACTCCTTGAAAAAAATTCCTTGAAAAATTCCGCGCTTGTATATATATATGCCCCCCAAATTTTAGAAGATGAGGGCTCATGTTGTAAAATTTGAACTAAGGGCGATAGTATGTATCGGCCATCTAAAGACGATGCATAACACATCGGCTGTAATCATAAATCGGCTGGAGGGCCGATCATGAGTCGATCCAGACGCTGGGATAATATCTCTTTAAGTACTTGCCATTAAGAGCTCGTCCATAAATCTCGCCATCTAGCCCCTTGAGCAAATAAACATTGTGAGGAACACAGCGATGAATTTGAAAAGGGCCCTCCCAATTAGGTGACCACTTGCTGAATTTATTATCTCTGGAACCAATCGGCATTATTAATTTCCAGACAAGATCTCCTTCCTCAAATGACTTGGCAACAACCTTTTTATTGTAATGACGAGCCACTCTATCTTTATCACGTTTGATCTTCTCTAAGGCCCGTAATCGGACATGCGCCAAGTCATCTAACTCATCAACCATAAGGTTATAGTACTCATTGGCTGTCAAGTCGTCTTGCAAAACAGTCCTCCTTGAGCCGATGTTGGTTTCCCACGGCAGCACAGCTTCATGTCCATAAACCAGCTGATATGGAGGCACTTGGATTGCACCATGGCAAGCCATCCGATACGCCCAAAGGGAATCGGCCAGCGTTGTATGCCATCGCCTCGGCTGTTCGTCGATTTTCTTCTTGATTAGCTTGATTAAAGTCTTATTAGAAGCCTCTGCCTGCCCATTAGCCTGCGCGTAGTAAGGAGAAGAATTTAATAATTTAATGCCCATGCTGTCGGCAAATTGGACGAACTCATCGGACACGAAGATTGATCCCTGATCGGTGGTTATTGTCTGAGGTAACCCAAACCGATATATAATATATTCCTTGACAAACTGAATTGCATCTTTGGAATCAACCTTCTTAAGGGGAACGGCCTCAACCCACTTTGTGAAGTAATCTGTAGCCACCAAGATATATTTGTGTCCCTTGCTCGATGGCGGGTTAATCTGGCCGATCATATCTATTCCCCATCCACGAAACGGCCACGGCTTTATGATTGGATGCATAGCCGATGCCGGTGCTCTTTGAATTGCTCCAAACTTCTGACAATCCTGACATCCTTTATAATACTTGAAACAATCCTCTAGCATGGTTGGCCAAAAATATCCGACGCGCTTCAACAACCATCTCATTTTATGGGCCGATTGATGTGTTCCACAAATCCCTTCATGGACCTCGCTCATAACAACTTTGGCTTCTTCAATACTTAAGCATTTGAGCAAGACACCATCAATCGTCCGATAATACAGGTCATCGCCCAATAAGACATAACGTAAGGCTTTATACTTCAGTTTGCGTGACGCCGATTGAGAGGGATTTCTCAAATACTCAATGATGTCGAACCTTCAATCATCGGCATCCACGGTGGCAATCTGAATCTGAACATCTTTAGTCATCGGCCTGTATCCCGATGCCCTCTGAGCTAAATCATTGGCCTCAAAGTTCTGCTTCCTGGGTATATGCCTCATCGTCACAATCTTGAAATCTTGTAGCAACGTTATGCATTCCTCATTGTAAACTCTGAGAATATCATTCTTGCACTCATAATCTCCAGAAAGTTGATTAATGACCAACTGTGAGTCACCAACGATTTCTACGGAATCGGCCTCGACTTCTCGTAATAACTGCAAGCCTTTAAGCACCGCTTCATACTCTGCTTGATTGTTAGTATAATAAGGCTTGATAGTAAAAGCAAACTCAAAACTTGCATCCGTGATAACTAGGCCGATACCGCATCCATGTCTGTAGACGGATCCATCAAAATACAATGTCCATGGCACAATATCTGCATATGCAATTGACTCATCTCTGTGTTGAACAATAAAATCGGCCAGGGCTTGTCCCTTGATCGCTTTAGCCGATTCATACCGTAGGTCGAACTCTGTCAAGGCAAAAATCCACTTCCCAATTCTTCCTTTTAATACGGGGGCCGATAGCATGTATTTCATCACATCGGCCTTACTTACCACAATGCACTCATTGGAAAGTAAATAATGCCTCAACTTAGTACATGAGAAATATAAGCACAAACAGAGTTTTTCTACCGGCGTGTACCTTGTCTCGGCATCCAGCAACCTCCTGCTGAGATAAAAAACGACTCGCTCTTTGCTGTCAATGTCCTGAACTAAGACTGAGCCGATAGACTTCTCATCGGCCGATAGGTACAGCCTGAACGGAACTCCCTTCTGTGGAGGAATTAAAACTGGTGGGGAGCTCAAATACTCCTTGATGTCGTCCAACGCCTTCTGCTGCTTATCACCCCATATGAACTCTTCATCCTCTTTTATCTTCAATAACGGAGTGAACGGCTCTATTCTTCCTGACAGGTTCGATATAAAGCGCCGAACAAAATTGATCTTGCCGAGCAGAGATTGTAACTTGGTCTTGTTCGTCGGAGGTTTGATTCTCTTTATAGCATCGATGTTCTTCTGTGTAATCTCAATTCCTTTTTCGTGGACCAAGAAACCCAGGAACTGACCGGCCGATACGCCAAAGACACACTTGTTAGGGTTCATTTTTAAACCATACTTCCTCGCTCTTTCGAGTACCTTGCGTAAATCGGCCAGGTGCATATCATATTCTCTTGACTTCACGACGACATCGTCAATATAAACTTCAATCAAAGAGCCGATAAGATCATGAAAAATATAATTCATGGCCCTCTGATACGTAGCTCCAGCATTCTTCAAACCGAATGTCATGACAACCCATTTATATAGGCCGATTGCCCCCGGGCATCGGAAGGCTGTCTTGTGAACATCTTCTTCGGCCATGAAAATTTGGTTGTAGCCTGCGTTCCCATCCATGAAGCTGATAACCTTGTACCCAGACGCGGCATCGAAAGCAAATCGGTCAGAGGCACAGGGTACTCGTCTTTCGGTGTTGCTTTGTTCATGTCTCTGAAGTCAATACATACCCTAAGCTTGCCATTTTTCTTCATTACTGGAACTATATTGGAGACCCATTCTGCGTATCGGCAAGGTCTGATGAAGTTGGCATCATAAAGTCGTGTGATCTCTGCCTTGATAGCTTCGTGCATAGCGGCCTTAAATCTCCTAGGAGCTTGTTTAAACGGCCGATAGCCTGGTTTGATTGGTAGCCGATGTTCTACAATCGATCGGCTTAATCCTGGCATCTCATGATATTTCCATGCAAAACAATCCACGAATTCTTTCAACACATGTATAAGATTATCCTTGTATTCCTTTGGCAGGTTAGCACTTACATACGTCGGCCTAGGCCTATCACCTGTTCCTATGTCAACCTCTTCGAGTTCATCGGCCGACGTAACACCCTGTCCCAACTTGCCATCTAGCTCGTCCACCGCGTCATCTGTGTAGGGACTAGCTTGTTCATCTTGAACGGTGGACGGCGCCTCTTTGTTAAAGTAACTGCTTGTCTTGATCTTCGATCGTCTCGATGTCACAGTCAGTTACCTTGAGAAAATCGGCGTCCCAGACTCGCCCGGACAAGCAGTCGATTCCCTCCATCTCCCATACTGTGAGATCGGCATTGGCCACGTGTACCGACCGATCGGCCTGCACGATCTCGACCTGGTCCCCTTGCCATTGCATGAGGCATTGGTGCATTGTTGAAGGGACGCAACAGTTTGCGTGGATCCAATCCCGTCCCAACAACAAGCTGTAGGAACCTTTTCCGTCGAAGACGAAGAAGGTGGTGGGTATTGTCTTACTGCCCACGGTGAGTTTCACGTTTAGGACCCCCTTCGCCTCGGACGCGTTGCCACCAAAGTCCTTTAACACCATGTTTGTCTTGATTAGATCTTCAGGTACCTTTCCAAGCTTCCTGAAGGTTGTGTATGGCATCAAATTGACTGCCGCGCCGCCATCGACCAGCATCTTCGTCATCGGCCGCCCGTTGATGAATCCCTTGATGTATAACGGCCGCAACTGCCTGTAGCTGTCGTCAACTGGCTTGTCAAATATGGCTTGATCTGGTGACAACTGTAGCCTAGCCGAAGATTGCTCGTCGTCGGCCACTGCTTCATCGGCCGCCTACACGCTGTACTCTGCTGGCAGTATAAAAACCATGTTAACAGGCGTCGATGTCACTCGTTTACCTTTTGAAGCCGCAGAGGCCCGGGCTGTATCGGAGGTGCCCTCATCGGCCGTGACCACCGTGGATTTTATCCTCCATTCTTTCTTGGTCTTAGCCGGCCGATGGGCTATTGCCACCTGTTGCTCTTGGATTTGTTCTTTCCTCCTTAGCCTCTGAACCCGCCGTTTCTGTGTCTTGGTGAATACATCGCTTGGGCACCATTGGGGGTTCTGGACCTGCTCCTCGTCTTCAATGTGTTGTTCTTGGCGCATCGGCCCTAGCCTTTCATGTATAGACTTTCTTTGCTTGGCCGGCCGATGCGCTTGCCTGCTTGAGCTGCCCTGATAATAATCTTTTGCCCCATTGCACGCAGGGCACTCCTGAATGGACGGCAACCTCATCCCCTCATTCCAGCAGAACCGGAAAAACTCGCACTCCCAATGTGGGTCGTAAGAGTTGTCTTGATCGGCGTAGTCTTGAGCTTGTTCCTCCTGCCTCCGCTGGTATTTTCTGATCAGGCCCTCAGAGGTCTGATAAGGTCGCTTGCCGGTCCGATGGCCACCGCCGTCGGCCCTGTCTGCTCGCACCATGTTGACTGGGAATGGGTGTCCTTCTATTTTCATCGGCTTCTTGGCGTCATCGATCTTAATTCTGCCCTGTTCAATAGCCGATTGAATCTGTTGTCTGAAGATCTTGCATTCGTTGGTATGGTGAGAGTAAGAGTTATGCCACTTGTGTGAGCCCCCGGTTTTGTATACCGGGAACCCCATGTGTATTACAATACCATTCCCTGGATCAGTAGATGGTACACACATGGCACAGTTGTATATCTCAAGCTGACATCGTCTTACAGGTCTTACAATATATTAATAATACAAGGGTAGCCCAAATGGAACCCGAATAGACCAAGCATGGTCGATAGCAACACAAAATACCAAAACAACTAAATGAAGTAGCGGAAGCGAAGCAGCGGCGGTCCATCTTATCCCACACGCATCGACTGGTGAACCTAGGTCCCTATTCCACCGTCCTCGGTAACTCCTTGCCAGCATAGCACATGTACAGGTCGACACCAACACCTTTCTAAAAGATGTAAATAAGCAAGAGTGAGTACCAACCGTACTCAGCAAGCCACCACTACAGAATGCATATAATGTTCATAGGGGTTCAAGGATGGCTTGGTTTATTTGCATAAAGCTAGTTTTCACAAATTATTTCACAAACCTATCCCACAACAGTTTTAACTGAAAACCACGTTAAGTTGAAGTTATCATTAACCTGCGAGGGTTCATCCACCTTCCCCAAGCCTCGCTTGGTCCGGTTTACCCTCGCATCCAATTTCCACAATTTTAACCACTATGACCTTTTTGCATATCAGGCAAGGTCACACCTTCCACACCCATCATATTTTAAGCAATATTACAAATTGACGAGGCTAGTCAAGAGTAATACAAGTCCCGGCGCTCATTAACCGCGAGCACGGCTATTCGAATAGTTTAGTTTACTCACACTGCAGTGGATGTACGCTTTTAATCCCACACTCCGTGACTCACCCAACACATGAGACTTGTCACGGCCCGGTTTTTCAGTTACCCTCGCATGGCGGCACCCGCTCCAAGGACTATGAATCCCCATTGCACCCCCGGCGCCACATTCCTACCTCGAGCCGGTTGTGAGGGGAGTCCTGGCGCTCCCGAGATTGAAGGTTACATCATACATATATAAAGCTTGACGTCATTAAACCACACACTTCCACATTTCCATACCGATATCCAGAACCTACCATGTCTGGGGTGCCACCCCACGAGAATAACCTAGTCCACCGGGTCTAACCCCACTCAAGAAGTGTGGTCGTACTCGGTTCGTTTCCTGCTTAGCTTCTTGACTCGGTCCTTAACTGACCAGGGTCGGCGGCTTACCGTTCCCAGAACCACCCATATTCTATCCGTGCCGCCCCAGTCGAAATCACTTTTGTTTAATTAAGTTTTTGGGTTTTCACAAAGGTTTTCATGCTGTGGGTGGCGCTTATGTCTCCACCCGATCTCTATCAATCACTCCCATCGAGTGATCAGTGTAACCACATCCACATATCCCACATATGGAGTGTATAACGTCTATGTAAGCAGGGCTAAGCAGTGAGTAAATAATCACGCGTAAAGTAATATACTCAGGTAACAAAGGTGTG